>CAXITT010000041.1:1472398-1479898 GCA_964033795.1 Lymnaea stagnalis
TATATATATATATATATATATATATATATATACATAAATATATGGATGATTTTGTTGTTGTTCAGTTGTACCGATGAAAGCCTTTTCCAAAGCGATTGCATTTGTATTCAGTGTCACCATTGCTGAAAATCAAACAAAATTGTTTTATTAACACAAATCGCCGGCAACGTGTTGCCCGTTTATACTCACACAATCCCCTGCCACACACACATACACACCCCCACCACACACACCCCCATACACTTTTCTTTAACTGCCCTCCTTCACGTGAACGATCTCGCACTTCAACGAGGGCTCGAATCTGAGCCTGACAACGATCAGAAGTGCGAATGACCTTTGCAATGTAAATAAATCTATTTCGACAAACATGTCAACTTGACCTATGCACTCAAGATGTTGCGCCCCAGGCAGCGCCACGGTGTGTTTCATCAACACCAGACCAGCTCCATCTCCAGTAATCAACTTCTACGTTATAATGAGACCCGGTGAAGACCCCCGTGAAATATCTCGGTATGCAAACAACTCTCTGTTCCTCGTTTAACAAAAAAAAAATAATTAAAAAATCTGCTTGTCTAATTAACACTTCACTTGCCAAATCTTTTTTTCTCTCACTCGCTTGCACTCTGGGCTGAGACTACTATCAATATGTCATATCGTTTCGGAACCTGCTACCAATATATAATGTCATGTCGTTTCTGAACGTGCTATCAATTATATAATGTCATATAGATTCTGAACCTGCTATCAATATATAATGTCATTTCGTTTATGAAACTGCTATCAACATACAATGTCATATCGTGTCTGAACCTGATATCAATATATAATGTAATATCGTTTCTGAACCTGCTTTCAATATATAATGTCATATCGTTTCTAAACCTGCTATCAATATATAATATCATATCGTTTCTAAACCTGCTATCAATATATAATGTTATATCGTTTCTAAACGTGATATCAATATATAATGTCATATCGTGTCTGAACCTGCTATCAATATATAATGTCATATCGTTTCAGAGCCTGCTATTGAATGTCATATCGTTTCTGGGCCTACTATTAATATATCAGATCGTTTCTGAGCTTTCTTTGTATATATCTTATCGTATCTGGGCCTACTATTGGTATATCATATCATATCGCTTATTTCGCCTACTAATGATATATCTTTTCGTTTCTGGGCCTACTATTAACAAATCATATATTTTTTAGCCTAATTGCGAACGATCATATCGTTTCCGAGCCTACTATTGATATATGATCGCACACCGTTTTTAAACACACAAAAAACTGTCTTGTTTATTTTTACATTTTAAAAATTTGATTACTATAAAAATATATTTTAAAATAATAATTTAATCATCATTTTAAGTTATTAAGATGCCAATAATTTTACGACTTTCAGCTAAGTGTCTGTGTTCATGGCTGGTCTAATTTTGGCCTGAAGGCTTATCTCTCCCCTCGTACTAATTTATTTCTGGAATCTCTCACCATCGATGTAATTGTGTCCCTTGCGACATCCAAGCAATTGTTTCCTAACAAATTTTCTTATTACATAAATAAAATGGAAAAAAAACCTGACAAACTTTGTATGTATTTGCAATTGTAATTTGCTTCATAATTCTTTGATAATTTTTTATTTAAAAAAAAAAAAAAAAAAAAAAAAAAAAAAAAAAAAAAAAAAAAAAAATAAAAAAAAAAAAAAAAAAAAAAAAAAAAAAAAAAAAAAAGACATTCCATTGACAATGCTCTGGTTACATAATCTTTTAGTGTTGAAGACACTAACAATCATATATGATTAAGTGCAATGACCTTTCCTTAAATACTTGGTAAGAAAATGAATTCGGTGGCGGGAAAATACAATAATCGAATTACAACTTTAGGTGATTAAATGAATAAGTGTCGACCAAAAGCCCCGGATGGAAAAAGGAGGTGGGGGTTAGGAACGTGATGTTGGAAATGTGTCTCTAGAAGGAGGAAAAAGTGTTGAGAGTTGAGCAATATTTCCGCCCGTACGTCAGTTTATGTAAATAGTGACGTAAACGGTGACGTAAACGGTGACCGTGTTGGAATAAAATGTCAAAGAAAAAGGCCGATAGAAAGTAACAATAAACAGGATGGCTCAAAGGAATACGGTTTGAAAGTTGTTCAGTTTGAAAGATGTTCAGTTTGAAAGATGTTCAGTTTGAAAGATGTTCAGTTTGAAAGATGTTCATTTTGAAAGATGTTCAGTTTGAAAGATGTTCAGTTTGAAAGATGTTCAGTTTGAAAGATGTTCATTTTGAAAGATATTCAGTTTGAAAGATGTTCAGTTTGAAAGATGTTCAGTTTGAAAGATGTTCATTTTGAAAGATATTCAGTTTGAAAGATGTTCAGTTTGAAAGATGTTCATTTTGAAAGATGTTCATTTTGAAAGATGTTCAATTTGAAAGATGTTCAGTTTGAAATATGTTCAGTTTGTAAGATGTTCAGTTTGAAAGATGTTCAGTTTGTAAGATGTTCATTTTGAAAGATGTTCAGTTTGTAAGATGTTCAGTTTGAAAGATGTTCAGTTTGTAAGATGTTCAGTTTGAAAGATGTTCAGTTTGAAAGATGTTCAGTTTGAAAGATGTTCAGTTTGTAAGATTTTCAGTTTGAAAGATGTTCAGTTTGAAAGATGTTCAGTTTGTAAGATGTTCAGTTTGAAAGATGCTCAAACGAAAGATGTTCAGTTTGAAAGATGTTCAGTTTGAAAGATGTTCAGTTTGAAAGATGTTCAGTTTGAAAGATGTTCAGTTTGTAAGATGTTCAGTTTGAAAGATGTTCAGTTTAAAAGATGTTCAGTTTGAAAGATGTTCAGTTTGTAAGATGTTCAGTTTGAAAGATGTTCAGTTTGTAAGATGTTCAGTTTGAAAGATGTTCAGTTTAAAAGATGTTCAGTTTGAAAGATGTTCAGTTTGTAAGATGTTCAGTTTGAAAGATGTTCAGTTTGAAAGATGTTCATTTTGAAAAAATTTTCAGTTTGAAAGATGTTTAGTTTGAAAGATGTTCAGTTTGAAAGATGTTCAAACGAAAGATGTTCAGTTTGACAGGTGTTCATTTAAAAAGATGTTCAGTTTAAAGATTTTAAGTTTGAAAGATGTTAAGTTTGAAAGATATTCAGTTTGAACAATGTTCAGTTTTCAACATGTTCAGTTCACAACATGTTCAGTTTGAAAGATGTTCAGTTTGAAAGATGTTAAGTTTGAAAGATGTTCAGTTTGAAAGATGTTCAGTTTGAAAGATGCTCAAACGAAAGATGTTAAGTTTGAAAGATGTTCAGTTTGAAAGATGTTCAGTTTGTAAGATGCTCAGTTTGAAAGATGTTCAGTTTGAAAGATGTTCAGTTTGTAAGATGTTCAGTTTGAAAGATGTTCAGTTTGAAAGATGTTCAGTTTGAAAGATGTTCATTTTGAAAGATGTTCAGTTTGAAAGATGTTCAGTTTGAAAGATGTTCAGTTTGTAAGATGTTCAGTTTGAAAGATGTTCAGTTTAAAAGATGTTCAGTTTGAAAGATGTTCAGTTTGTAAGATGTTCAGTTTGAAAGATGTTCAGTTTGAAAGATGTTCATTTTGAAAAATATTCAGTTTGAAAGATGTTAAGTTTGAAAGATGTTCAGTTTGAAAGATGTTCAGTTTGAAAGATGCTCAAACGAAAGATGTTCAGTTTGACAGGTGTTCATTTAAAAAGATGTTCAGTTTAAAGATTTTATTTTTGAAAGATGTTAAGTTTGAAAGATATTCAGTTTGAAAGATGTTCAGTTTTCAACATGTTCAGTTCACAACATGTTCAGTTTGAAAGATGTTCAGATTGAAAGGTGTTCAGTTGCAAAGATGTTCAGTTTGAAAGATGTTCAGTTTGAAAGATGTCCAGTTTGAAAGATGTTTAGTTTGAAAGATGTTTAGTTTGAAAGATGTTCAGTGTGAAAAATGTTCAGTTTGACAGATATTCAGTTTGAAAGATGTTCAAATTGAAAAGATGCTCAGTGTAAAATATGTTCAGTTTATAAGATGTTCAATTAGAAAAATATGTTAAGTTTGAAAGACATTCCTCGTAGATTTCATATGGGAGAACGCAGCATCTTCATTGGGAATAGGGCGTGATTCTATAGATAGACAAAAATGATTGGTCGACCAGACTTCCATTTCCCATGACACAATACATTGCCGTAATGATGGTCGACCAAACTTCCATTTCCAATGACACAGTACGTAGCCGTACTGATGGTCGACCAGACTTCCATTTCCAATGACACAGTACGTTGCCGTAATGATGGTCGACCAGACTTTCATTTCCATTGACCAAATGCAATGCCTTAATGATGGTCGAAGGGACTTCCATTTCCATTGACACAATACATTTCCATCATGATGGTCGACCAGACTTCGGTTTTTATTGACACAATTAATTCTTTGCCGTAATTATGGTCGACCAGACGCCGTTTCCATTGAATCATATATATTGCCGTAATGGTGACTTTTCGTTACATAACACATCATAACAGTGTTACTTGGTGCTGTCTTGTAAAATCTCTCTTGAAATTGTTTATCCACTTTATTCCAAACATGGTCTACCGTCACAATCACTTATTTTTTTTTTTTTTTACGGACGAGTCAAATCCAGGGCTGAAAATAGAAAATATGTTGTATTTACCGCACACCCATTTGCTATAACAACTTTCCAACGCAACGTCCCCGACATCCCAGGGAACACGTAGCGTCTGGAGCATGTACGCGTTCAAGATGCGAGTACTGTTTCTTGCTTTTTTCTAGAACCGTATTCGATGTTAAAACAAGTAAATCCTTTTATCCTCTCATGTCTACATTCCTTCCATTTCTACATTTCATTCTTAAACTTTTTTTCCTTTCTTCTCAACTATTCTCTTAAACGTCTTTCTTTAACTAATATGATTCTCTCTCTCCTATTCCCTCTCTCTCAGGCCACGTCCTCGTATTTCTTCCTGTATTTCTTCCTGTATTTCTTCCTGTATTTCTTCCTGTATTTCTTCCTGTATTTCTTCCTGTATTTCTTCCCGTATTTCTTCCCGTATTTCTTCCCGTATTTCTTCCCGTATTTCTTCCCGTATTTCTTCCTGTATTTCTTCCCGTATGTCTTCCTGTATTTCTTCCTGTATTTCTTCCTGTATTTATCCCTGTATTTCTTCCTGTTTACGACCTTTTTCCGCCATTTTATCCACTATTACACGTCTCTCAATCTATCCCAACTCCCCCCCCCCCCCCCCCTCATGCCCTTGCCCCAACTCTTATTTTTTTCATTCATTCCCAGCCCAAGCAAAATTTTAAAAAAAATTTATTTTCCCATATCCATATTAATTTCTTGAAGCAGCAAAGCTCAGATATTAACGTCTGCTAAAAGAATGACAGTTTCAAGGTTGAAAAGATTCTCCGACCTCACTCAAAATCATGCGCCTGCAAATCCTTTAACTGTTTCTGTATTTGTCTGGTTTAAAAACGAGCTCTTCTTTTTTTAAAGTAATGTTTATTATCCGGAGACAGGAAAACGCTGTTAATGTACCTAGAGGTTCTCAGGTTATTGTCTTTCGAACTGCTGCCGGCGTTCACCGCCCCGCACTAAGAAACTTTGTCCAACAAATATTATATTGTGTAACGTGTTGTTGCTTTTGATTTGTGTAACAATATTGATGTGAAGTAAGATGATGCTAAAAAAAACCAAAACAACAACATCCCAACGGATATTGTAATAAATGGTTTTCATTGACACGGGTCATTGGCGTACCCATTTTGATTCCACAAAATAACTCATAATCATACAGCTGAAAAGATTATTGGATGCCTAGTGCCTGCTGCAAGATCTCATTGTGTAAGCTGACCTGAATGCATAGGCTCACTTCAGTGCATTAGCTGACCTCAATACACTAGATGCCTTCAAAGCATGCTGACCTCAATGCACTAGCTGATTTTAATGCACTTTCTGACCTCACATGATAATGAGGTAGGCGTAAATGAAGTAACATAAAAACCTATCATAATTAAATGTATATATATATATATATATATATATATATATATATAACTCTCTTCCGCTCTTATATATATATATATATATATATATATATATATAATGTGACCTGGTTTATGGTGTGCTCAAAGTCTGTTTTATCAGTTTCTTCTTTTCCTAGGCTGAGTAGATCAATATCACAGAATCAGCCTTGTCCCATATATTAGATCAAGATCAGACAGTCTGCCTTGTCCAAAAGTTGCCCTTAATATGTTTTCAATGCACTTCTTGACAGGGTTTACTACATCAGTCCTTCCAGTGGATGCCATCGGGTGGATGCATTTATTCTGCACACTAGGGGAGAGATACGACGTGGTTCCTGCAGGGTGTTTCATGTATGTCAAGTGTTCTTTCATGCACGTCAAGTGTTCTTTCATGAATTTCAAGTGTTTTTTCATGTATGTCAAGTGTTCTTTCATGTATGTCAAGTGTTCTTTCATGTATGTCAGGTGTTCTTTCATGCACGTCAAGTGTTTTTTCATGCACGTCAAGTGTTCTTTCATGTATGTCAAGTGTTCTTTCATGTATGTCAGGTGTTCTTTCATGCACGTCAAGTGTTCTTTCATGCACGTCAAGTGTTCTTTCATGTATGTCAAGTGTTCTTTCATGTATGTCAGGTGTTCTTTCATGAGACGGTCTGAAAGAGCCTTCAGTTTCAATAAGCCAAGACGATATCTTACCATGGAGCCATGATCGTCTTGCTGAAGTGATTCTCTGTGTCTACGCAAAGCTCGTTGCAAGGAACTTTATGCAGTGAAGGATTTTTGTCAAGATATCACTCCCCTTTTGCTTTTCCTTGTCATACTTTGTTTGAATTTCCACGTCAATAAAACTGTTTGCAACTAAAGTTCTCTCCATTTTCGTAGGGTGGCGCCCCCCCCCACCCCTTCAAGAAAATGAAAGTCGTTGTGGTCCCTCCAGATGAGACGCTGCCACATTAAAAAAATGAAATATATATTAAAAATTTGGGGGGTTTTTTGGTTTTTTTTTTTTTTGGCACCCTCCATCAAGTGGCTCTCAGGGCATCTGCCCTGCCTGCTCTCATTACCCCACCCAATCACAAACGCCTAACAGACTGAAACTTCGTTCCATTTAACACTTAAGCCTTTCGCAGTCCATCTTTGGATGCAACAGTTAAATCTCAATTTAATTAGTTCGAAATAAGCATACATGACAACGTATTCCTCGATGATAATGCTCTCTCTACACCGCGCATGTCTTTATGAATGTGGTAGACACACGCAAATCTCTCCGCGCTTCGTGTTCCGACTTTATTCTTGTGTCATTTGTGAGGCGCTGTTCCGGAGTAATGCGATTTGGTGCATGCTGATTGGATTGCCGTCTGATTGTAAGAGGCGAGTGCAATGGAAGCAAAACGCTGGATGAAAGACACGTCGTTCGACCAAACCCCCTCTCTCTCTTAAAAAACAACAACCCAAC
>CAXITT010000041.1:1484898-1491146 GCA_964033795.1 Lymnaea stagnalis
GTTTTTTTTTTATGAGATGTTTCACACGTATTGATTACACTTTATCTTTTTATCTTACCAGCTTATGATTTTAGTTTATGCTCTCCGTTTATGTTGCTAAATTATGTTCTCATTCTATGTTCCTAGCTTATGTTCTCAGTATATGTTCAGCTAATGTGTTTTAGCTTGTAGTCACAACCTTTATACACTGGCGTCGAGACTATTTACATCAGCGTTCGTCATATGGCGGTCCACGAGCCGGAACCAGTCCGCGAGCCTTATGTTACCCGCCCCCCCATGAGCCTTATGTTACCCTTCCCCACGAGCCTTATGTTACCTTTTCCCCACGAGCCTTATGTTACCCGTCCCTCACGAGCCTTATGTTACCTTTTCCCCACGAGCCTTATGTTACCCGTCCCTCACGAGCCTTATGTTACTCGTTCCCCGCGAGCCTTATGTTACTCGTTCCCCGCGAACCTTATGTTACCCGTCCCCCACGAGCCTTATGTTACCCATCCCCCGCGAGACTTATGTTACCCGTCCCTCACGAGCCTTATGTTACTCGTTCCCCGCGAGCCTTATGTTACCCGTGCCCCGCGAACCTTATGTTACCCGTCCCCCACGAGCCTTATGTTACCCATCCCCCGCGAGCCTTATGTTACCCGTCCCCCGGGAGCCTTCTGTTACCCATCCCCCGCGAGCCTTATGTTACCAGTCCCCCACGACATGAATATTTATGGCCGAATGAAGAAAATATAATAAATAAGTCTGGCTACGGTCCAAGGTTCCGTTGCGAAACTTGTCCACCGTTCAGCCAATCTTACAATTTTGGCAATGCGGTTCCCAAAGGACGCCTTGAAAAGTGTTTCAGTTTTAATTTTAATTATCTTCCTCGTCTACCTCAATCCCAGACCTCCATTTAAGGCAGTGTTTCTCAACCTTCTTAATGCCACGACCCTTTAATACAGGTCCTCCTGTTGCGGTGACCCCCCAAACGATAAAATTATTTTCGTTGCTACTTCATAATTATGTGCTTCAGGCGAACCCTGTGTAAGGTTCTTTCGACCCCCCAAAGGGGTAGCCACTCACAGGTTGAGAACCGCTGATTTAAAGAGCTGCTGTGAATTTTAAGTATCTTTCTCGTCTACCTCAATCCCAGACCTCCATTTAACGTGCTACTGTGTTAATTGTAAGTAAAATCTTCCTTGTTGAACTCAAACCTAGAACTCCATTGAACAGGTCGCCACTTTCCCTGTTGATGGCTGCACAGGTTGCACCGTGTAACCCTCCAACGCTCGAGGTAATGAAACAGCAGAGAGGCTTGCCTTTATGATATTGACATACAGCGGTGTAATACAGAAAATCGTTTCCGTATTTTATTATTTTTGTGTTAACCCAGTTTTGTGGTTGGTTTTTTTTTCTCCCCCCTACCCCCCCCCCCTTTTTTTGTTTTGTTTTTTGTTTGAAGTCATTTCCCTAAGGAAGAATCAAAAAAAGGAAGAATAAAAATAAGAAAAGAAGAAAAGGATTAAGAAGTAGATTATTTGAATCTAGAAAGCAGGGGTAGATTGCTCACGGTACCGGTGCAAGTGTGTAAATTGACAGTTTTTGTAACGCGTCCATGAGAAGTGTAACCTCTGAAGGGGCTACCATTTGTTTACAGGTTATTTCCATTAAAGTCTTGTTTATTTTTAACTTGAAGGTTGTTGCGTTTTGATGGCGTCGACGGTTCTCATTAACAAATATTAGCGTCTGAGATCCTTAAGAATGCAATAAAATATTATTCAACACCACCAACTCAAAAAATACAACAAAAAATACAACCAAAAAAAACAACAAAAAAACATTGTGACATAAAGCTGTGAGATCTAATAAGAGGCAATGACCAAGTGATTATCTGTTGCTATGAAGATGATTAAAATCATAACAAAAATTTATCGTAAATAATGTGTGTATAATTTAACGACCCCACAATGATACACGCTCCATCTGTCCCGTGACTTCGTTGTCAGGAGGTGCACATATATAAATAAAACTATCCCTGTAAGCTCAAACACAGTCCAAGAAACATGTATAATTTATATAATGTTTTAACGCAAACCGACCACCATTTCATGGACACACAAACAAACAAACAAATTTTGAACTCAGCATGAAAACCCGTGTTCAGGCACGAACCGATCAAATAACGGTGTCGTCCCCTCCCCAACCCCCCCACCCCCAGCTTTCACTCACACGCCGCGCGCGAGGGGCACTGCTCTGTAGTTTCTTCCCTCGCCCTCCTATCGCTTTGGCTCACTGGAGATAACATCGAGACGCCGCCGTGGGTCTGTCTCCCTCACCCGCGGTCAGTGCTGTTGTTGTGGTAGTGCGGTGGTGGTGGCGGCGGTGGTGGTGCTGCACTAGCTAATTACTCATAACTCCGATAAGAGAAATATAAGGGCAACGTTTGTGTCGCCTTGGAATAAATTCACGTGATGTAAGGACTTGAGGTATGGAGTTAATTCTGTCTGCGCTTTCTGATTTCAACAAGTTGGAGCCGAAATAGCTTCTTCGTAGCATTTGTGTTAATTTTTGTTTTTCTTGGTGCTTTTACTTTGTGCTTGGATAGGAGCTAAGGAAAACTAACGAAACTCCTTCAATAAAAGAAAAAAAAAATACATATTTTTCATCATCTTATTTTTTGTTCCACCAAGGCGATTGTTATCTAATTGTTAAATTGAACAATTTAAACTGTTGTCATATCGTGTTTTTTAAACTTTGAAATAGAATTGCGAAAAATATACCATTCTTCGCTGCAACTTCAAAATATTAAAAGCGTCTCATGAACAAGGAAACTATCTTCTGTTATCATGAATGATTTGGGACGAGGGGGGTTCTAAAGCTTTTAAAAATAATAATATAACTATATGTAGTCTTAAAATTAATGTTCCAGATGTTTCGCAATTCAGATTGGCTTTTTATTGATATGAAGAGAGTTTTGTTGAAAGACCCGTAAACACTTTCACATGTATCAGTGAAATACTTAGTACCGTTAGTCGTACATGCTTGAGAATCACTGATATAAACAATAAGATGAAGCATGTTATCCACGACTAAGTGTTTGATCATTTTACACACATCAACGGGTAACTCGTTGTGTAACGGCTTTGTTTTTTTTTTAAAGAGAGAAATACCATTGAAGGAAAGGGGCGGGTGGCAGCACAATTTTTAGCTGACCAGTTTGAGTGATACCTTACCTCAAATGGTCCATACGTTTTGAGACGGGTTTCATCTGAGATTGTCATTCTTTTTTTTAAAGTTTAAAATTCGCATGTTATATCTCATATGTCCTATGAAAGTCCAAAAGATTTCGAGTCTGATGAGTATACCCAGTGCTTATTTGTACGCCACCGACGTCTTTGTTTGAGAATCACTTGTTCTTTTGGACCTCTTCGGCTGACCGACACGGTTTCACCTTCTCAACCGTAAATGTCCATCAACAGGGAGACGGTGTGGGGAGGGAGAGAGATAGACAGAAGGACAGAGACAAAGAAAGGTTGAGACACTCAGATAATAGAAGAAAGAAGGTTGGAGAAAGAGAGAGAGAAAAAAAGAAGAGAGAAAGAGAGAGAGAGAGGGGGAGAGAGAGAGAGAGAGAGAGATAGATAGAGAGAGAGAGAGAGAGAGAGAGAGAGAGAGAGAGAGAGAGAGAGAGAAGAGAAGAGAGAAAAAAAGAAAAGAGAAAGAGAGAGAGAGAGGGGGAGAGAGAGAGAGAGAGAGAGATAGATAGAGAGAGAGAGAGAGAGAGAGAGAGAGAGAGAGAGAGAGAGAGAGAAGAGGGCTCATTAAGAAGAAACCAAAATATTCATTCTGGTAAAGAGTTCGTGACTGCGGGTATTTTATATGAACTTGTAATTGCCAGTGCTTTGATATTATTTGGTGGCCGTATTTCTCAGTGCTTTAGGGCTTAATTCGTAGCTTTATTGGGAGGCTTTATTCTTATTGTGTGTAGACTTATTTAGGGGCCATATCCTCAATACTGTTGTTGAATTCACAATCACGTTTCTTTTTCTCAAAGACTAGTTTGTGTAGATTTACATACATATCCATCAACATGTTTTTGTGCTCTTGTTGTGTTTTGTTTAGCAATCTATTTCCGACTAGACGCAGTAATGCATTCACAATGGCCGACTGTTTGCACTAAAGATCTGCTTTGAGAAAGTTATTTTCGGAGATAGGATTTAGATAATTATGGCTCTACATCTATACAACAATATACGTTTATTGAGAATAATGGCAACACGCCTGTTCGGGAAATAGAAATTAATGTGGATTAATGTGAAGAACATTCTTTTCTCATTTTTTTATGTGGAAATCAATTGTCGAATGAATTGGTGAAAAAATGGGAGAAAAAATAACGTTGTCAGGAAGTGGTCAGCTGAATCAAACTCTTCTTGACCAGGAGTTCCAAACGTCTATGACCTCGCTCTTCGCTTCCGATCAACTAATGACAACTGTCGGTTCGTTGATCTCTTCTAGTGATAACACAACCGCCGTGGAGTGGAACGAATCGGTCAGCCTCCCCAACACCAGCTCCAACTGGTCGTACCACCTCACGGACACGATCCCTTACAGCTTCAGCGTCATTCTGATCCTGCTGTACACCTTGACCACCCTGGCCGCCGTCCTCGGCAACTCCCTGGCGATCATCGTCTTCACCAGGGGCAAGCGCTCCAACACCGACCTCAGGCTGTTCCTCATCAACCTGGCCGTGGCCGACCTCATCATGGCCATCGTCTGCATCCCGTTCACGTTCGCCTACCAGATCACGGAGAACTGGATATTCTCTGACGTCATGTGCCCGATCGTCCAGTGTTGCCAGGTGGTCAGCGTCCTGGCGTCCGTCTGCACCAACACGGCCATCGGCATCGACCGGTTCGTGGCCGTCAAGTTCCCGCTGAGGAAGCGGGTGACCAACTCCAGGTCGAAGCTCGTCATAGCGTGTATATGGGTCTTCGCCTTATCGTTGGGGATCATTCCACTGGTCAAAAGCCGGACGGTCCTCAAGCACGGCAAGCTGGCGTGCGAGGAGCAGTGGTCGCTGGAGCAGAGCAAGCAGGTGTACGGATTTTTCATCATGATCATGACCTACTTCCTGCCGGTGACCATCCTGTCCGTGACGTACACGATGATTGGCCGGATGCTGTGGAGACACAAGGTGCCGGGAAACGCCGACGACCATCGGGACGCAGTGCAGATCAAATCAAAGAGAAAGGTGAGTCACTATAGCCACGGGATTGGATGACGTAACTTGGTGACTATAGCCACGGGATTGTGGGGATTGTGTGACGCAACTTGGTGACTATAGCCACGGGATTGTGTGACGTGACTTGGTGACTATAACCACGGGATTGTGTGACGTGACTTGGTGACTATAGCCACGGGATTGTGTGACGTGACTTGGTGACTATAACCACGGGATTGTGTGACGTAACTTGGTGACTATAACCACGGGATTGGATGACGTAACTTGGTGACTATAGCCACGGGATTGTGTGACGTAACTTGGTGACTATAACCACGGGATTGGATGACGTAACTTGGTGACTATAACCACGGGATTGCGTTACGTAACTTGGTGACTATAACCACGGGATTGGATGCCGTAACTTGGTGACTATAACCACGGGATTGCGTGACGTAACTTGGTGACTATAGCCACGGGATTGGGAGACGTAACTAATTACATGCTATGGTACATAATCAAATAAGTAATAACCTTACTATAATTCAGGAGTTTGTAACATTTCCTGTTGCATGGACCCATTTGCGATTCCCGATGAAGGCCACTGACCCCTTCTTAGAATAAGGTTCAAAATTTAAAAAAAAATCTCTACGGAAATGCAGCTAACGGACAACCTGACCCCTTTCCATGGACCACCACGGGATCATTGGACCACAGAGTATGAGCCACTGTCATAAACCATCTTTGGCGATTAGCTCTAAATATACACCTTTGAAGAGTTCCTCCGTGAATGAGTACCGCATCACTTACACAGCAAGTCATTAAGAAAAGCCATACTAATGATCAACTCTGAGCATCGGTTACCGGAAATTTGATCGAAAGAAATTTCGTCGACTGTAAATTGATTGACGGAAATTTGATCGAACGGAAATTTGGTCGAATCTTTTTTTTTTTTTTTCAGTTCACAATTTAAAATTTTCGTCAAATTTCTTTTGAACTCACTCTACTATATAATATCACAAAATAATTCGTTCAAAAATAA
>CAXITT010000041.1:1491408-1514632 GCA_964033795.1 Lymnaea stagnalis
TATATATATATATATATATATATATATATATATATATATATATATATATATATATATATATATATATATATCATTTGAAAGTTTTAACTTTTATACAAATACATCTTGTTACTAAATGTAACTTATATCGTCAACCAACTGATCGCAGAATTAACTAACTCTCCCCCCCAACCACAAATCTATTGTCAGCCTCGATTTTTTGTGTGTGTTAAAATGCATTGCTTTCGGTGTTAAAAAAAAGCGCGATCAGTAACATTAAGATGAACAGCTGTGTTCATTCATGAATACCTTTCATTCGTTCACCACTTGAAGTCGTCCGATCAGATGATTTATTTCTTTCCACTCCAGGCTGTGAGCCGGCAAAATTATGGCTCACTTTAGGAACGACCTGATAACAAATGGATAGCAATGCCTTACTGGTTGAGTTAACGCGTGGCAATTAAGGCGTAACTAAGTGTGTGCATGTGTGTGTGTGTGTGGAGGGGGGGCATGGGCATCTGTTAGCTATTTTAGATTAATCAATTAAATACAGTGCTGTCTTGATGTCAGGGCGTTTTTTTAACGATGTGGTTTAACACATCAGGATTCAACACAGACGTGTGGATGGGACGACTGGTTTATAAAAGGATTGTAACTTGTTCTATCAACTCAACATTTATGGCTAATTCGCCCAAATGGACTGTACCCGTGACAGTGTGTTTGTCTGTTTGTTGTACCAATAGAAATCGTTTTTGTTCCTGTTTATTGTACCCACTGAATTATTTTCTGTCCGTGATAATTGTACCCACTGAAGTCTTTTCTGCCCGTGATGATTGTACCCACTGAAGTCTTTTCTGTCCATGATAATTGTATCCACTGAAGTCTTTTCTGTCCGTGATAATTGTACCCACTGAAGTCTTTTCTGCCCGTGATGATTGTACCCACTGAAGTCTTTTCTGTCCATGATAATTGTACCCACTGAAGACTTTTCTGTCCGTGATAATTGTACCCACTGTAGTCTTTTCTGTCCGTGATGATTGTACCCACTGAAGTCTTTTCTGTCCCTGATAATTGTACCCACTGAAGTCTTTTCTGTCCGTGATGATTGTACCCACTGAAATCTTTTCTGTCCGCGATGATTGTACCCACTGAAGTCTTTTCTGTCCGTGATGATTGTACCCACTGAAGATGTTTCTTTCCCTGATGATTGTAACCAAATAATTCGATTTTGTCCCGTTTCAAGATTTGACCATTCCCGCACCTGGAGCTGCACTACTTGTTCATGACATACAATTAAGTCTGCTTGACATAGGATAAATTCATATTTGAAATGTATTGCAAAAATTGATATGAACATTGAAAGAAAAATGAGCAAGCTGGCATAAAATACATCAATAATAATACTACTAGTATCATAGGTTAGGATGTACAGATATATCTGACATCATGTTATGAGCTTGCGTTGTATGTGTTTAATACAATACACGCAGTGAGGAGTTTTAATTAATTGGGAAGAAGTTACAAAGAGTGAGGAAAGAGAGACATGCACACACAGAGTAAGAAAGATAAATTGAGGGAGACATATGATAATAAGAGAGTGAGAGACGGAGAGAGACACAGGCCGAGCGACAGTGACAGGGTGATATACAGAAGGAGAGAGAGACAAAGACTTAGACGTACAACCAGAGTAATTAAGATATGAAGAAAGAGGCACTGCAATATATATCTATCAAATATATATATATATATATATATATATATATATATATATATATATATATATATATAGATAGAGAGAGAGAGAGAGAGAGAGAGAGAGAGAGAGAGAGAGAGAGAGAGAGAGAGAGAGAGAGAGAGAGAGAAAGAAAGAGAAAGAGAGAGAAATATATAAAAAATATATATATATATATATATATATATATATATATATATATATATAAAGGTAGAGAGACAGGGAGAGAGAGAGAGAAAGAGAGAGAGAGAGCGAGAGAGAGAGAGAGAGAGAGAGAGAGAGAGAGAAAGAGTTAGTAGATAGAGACAGTTGGACATCTCGGTATACTACTGGAGATTTCCTTGCAGTGTAAAGGTTTTAGTTGACCACTAACATGTCACACCTATCTTGTGAACATTGTGAACATAGTACATTGTCTGTCAACAAGAGAGACGCGAGCAAAGTCTCTGAAACAAGCAAACATTTCTGTTCGACCTCTTATGTAAAAGCATACAAATGGACTTAGTCAAAGCAATACAATTGGCTTATTATGTCTTAGAACATATATTTCGTTGATTAATGCACGTTTAAATCCATTTGTAGTTGACAGGAGTCGCAGTCAAGCTGAGCAAGTCAATTTTTGCTAAGGAAAACAGCATATCTGAAAACGTCTTTACAAATCGTGAGTTTAGAAACATTTTTTCTTCTCTCAAAACTCGAAATTGATTTTTTTTAAAGGTTTTAAAAAAAGTTTTAGGATAAAAGAGGAAAAAATGTGTAAGCCCAAAAAAAAAAAAGTTAGAAATATCGTGTGACATCTTGAGATTTGTGTCCAGCTGACACAGCTCTGGGCCGTCTGGACAGAAATAAACAGCTTTGTAATCTGACTTAAAGCTATAAACAGAAATAAACTTCTCTGTGACAAGTAAAAAGATTAGTCTTTTCAAATCACTACGCCCCCCTCCCCTCCCCCCCCCCGCTCCGAAATGACGAGTCAAATGAAAGAATAATAAAAGCATTAAGATAACAAAAAGAAGGAAAGAGGGCCATACATTCCGATACACATTGGTTGGTCGCTGGCATGTGTGACAATGAAAAGACTTGACCGAGAAGGGACTTAATCATGGGCTGCGCACTATGGCCACCATAATACGTAGATGGTGTTTGGACAAAAAATTAGCTGAGTGGTAGCGATCCCAGTGGTGCTATATATTTAAATGTTTACTGCATTTTTAGATGATGTGTATATCTTTTTTTTTATTTTTAAAATTTATTTTGATGATCCCATTCGTAGAGTAGAGGAAGCAATGTTTGTAACAATTCCAATACCTGTTTGTGTTTGGTTGTTCATCCCGTGGTTGGTAGGCATGTGCTAGGTCGTTGATCCGGTGGTTGGTGTGTTTCTGTTTGATTGTTTATCCGGTGGTTGATATTTATGTGTTTGAGCCTCTGTAGGGTCTACCGGGGCCTCAGTAAGCTACCGCTTATGGTCTAACCATCTGCCAGGGCATCAGTCAGCTAACGTTTGCGGCCTAAAATTCTGCTAGGGCCCCATTAAGCTATCACTTAGAAACTCTAATATGCCGGGGCCTCAGTAAGATACTGCTTAGGGCCTCACTTGATGCCCGCCCTAGTAAGCTACATCTTAGGGCCTCACATAATGCCCGCCCCAGTAAGCTACATCTTAGGGCCTCACATAATGCCTGCCCCAGTAAGCTACATCTTAGGGCCTCACATAATGCCGGCCCCAGTAAGCTACATCTTGGGACCTCACATAATGCAGGTCCCAGTAAGCTACATCTTAGGGCCTCACATAATGCCTGCCCCAGTAAGCTACATCTTAGGGCCTCACATAATGCCTGCCCCAGTAAGCTAAATCTTAGGGCCTCACATAATGCCTTCCCCAGTAAGCTACAGCTTAGGGCCTCACATTTTTTCCAAATTTTGTCTTTATTTTTCTTTTCTTATTTCTCTTTAGGATACTATATCTTAGGAGACTCTCATTACTAAACAATTAACTATTCTTTCCAGTGTTGTCTTCTCCAAGTTTCTGTATTTTTTAAATCCAGAATCAAGGTTCTTTTTTTTTACCTCAGTTATTTATTTTAACGTATCGTGTGCTATACAAAATGTTTTGACGAATATTTAATGGTTAATTAAAAAAAATACACAAAATTATCAACAATAACCTGATTTAGCATGAATCTGCGTGATGATCATTTCACCCAATCACACGAATTATCACCTCCTGAAAGTTAAATGGGCAGACCTGTTTTTTTTCGCCTACATCGGCAAATGCACGCAATCCTCTGATTGTTATACCGTCAAGTTTTCTACTGAAATCCAACACATCCGCGGGATATTGTGTCTTAGACTGAGTTGATATAGTCTTGGAATCTCAGCTGATGGGAGTATTGGAACTGATCCCTGTGCGAGCGTTACAGGTGTTGGAGAATCGAAGTTGAACCAACAAAATTCTTGTAATGGGCTGTCTTCACAGAGGCTGACCTCACAGAGGATGACCTCACAGAGGCTGACCTCACAGAGGATGATATCACAGAGGATGACCTCGCAGAGGATGACCTCACAGAGGATGACCTCTCATAGGATGACCTCACAAAGGATGACCCCAAAGAGGATGACCTCACAGAGGATGATCTCACAGAGGATGACCTCACAGAGGATGACCTCACAGAGGGTAACCTCAGAGAGGATGATCTCACAGAGGATGACCTCTCAGAGGATGACCTCTCATAACTGATCATAAAAAGTCAGCTGAAACGTTCCATTTGAAAACTTGAGTCAGATATTTTGTACAAAGTCTCTTTTTCAGAACAAGAAGGTTACGGGTGAAGTAAACGATTGGGAATGGCGTGTGCACTCAGGAATAACCTGTGCTGTTTCTTGCTTTGTCTGTGAACTATTTTCAACATCAACTGCTGCACTTGCTTCTGATAGATATACCGACTATCAAAATCCCATTGCGATTCAAATTCATGAAAACTCTGAAGATCATAGACGAAATTTGCTTTCATACCTGGCAAGAACGCGTGGTTCGACCATGGACCCAGGCCTAGCAAACAGATAACAGAACAGCTTTACTGGAGGCACGTTGCTGCAGTGGTGGACGTTACTAGGATGTCGTCTTCTGGCTTTTATGGGGAGACAATTCAACTTTTGTATCGCCAAGACTACAGTAGAACACTGAACACAAATTAGGTGACAGCAATGTGGATTCAGACAAAACAAATCAACGACTGATCAGATTTTCACAATCAGATGCCTATCAGAGAAATGTTACGAATATAATATCCTAGTGCACCAACACTATATGGATCCAAAAATGGCCTATGACAGCATCAAGAGAAAATATTTATCGGAAACTTTGAAGGAGTTTGTCACAGGCAACAAACTGACAAGACTGATAGGTATAACGTTAAACAGCTAAAAAATCCAAATCTAGGTTTAGAGAGAACCACCAAGGGAATTTCCTTATCAGACGAGGCATAAGACAGGGAGACGCCTTGCCTTGTGTGTTGTTTGATATTTAACCAATAGGCACTCTCCACAAACCCGTTCAGTATATCGCCTATGCTGATGACATAGACCTTTTAGGGAAAATTGTTGAATTCATATCAAAAGCTTTTATTAATTTAGAAGACGCATCAATACATGCAAAGCTGGAAGTCAACAACCAAACAAAAAAAAAAAAATTAAAAAATACATGAATATTTTCAGAAAAGAACAGATCTTTATTAAATGAAAGAAATGAATTACTAGCAGAAATAAAAGAAAGAATATCAGCCAGAGACAAAACATACTTCACAAGTCACGGAATACTCAAAAAGAAAAAAAATATTAAAAAAAAAACCCAACTATATATATGATTATAAAACTGTACTTAGACCAGTTGTAACATACGCAAGTGAAACTTGGATCCTAACGAAAACGGCAGAAAACCTATTAAACACATGGGAGGGAAAGGTTCTCCTGAATATATGCGGACCGACTAAGGATAAATATGGATAGAGAATACGAACCAACCAGGAATTGTACAGTCTATTTCAGGATCCCACGATAGTAGCAGAAATAAATAGGGCAGGCTACGCGGGGCGGGACACTTAGCAGGAATGCCAAATGAGAGAGGAGTGAAGAGTGTGCTCCACCAAAACCCCAGAGGAAAACGGCTGGAAGGTAGACCTAGGCTTAGATGGACGGACAATGGGGAAAAAGCTGTACATCAGCTTGGAGTCCAAGCATGGAAAAGAAAAGCATCAGTTAGGTCTCTGGGTGGAAGAAAGTGGATGTAGCGCCAAAGGCGGTTGATAGTATGTTATGAATTTATCCAGCTTATGGCTAATGGAATTGGAAATTCAATTTTAGATGGTCTGAGAAATGGCAGGTTACTTTAGTTCGTGTGTGGACGCTGTACCGTTGTTGTCATTAACAACCTGTGTAGAAGCAAGATGAGTTTCACACTTAATGAGAATAAAACATGAACTAAGAGCAGCAGTATCAAACCAAACATTTCTGTGATTTTGTAAACACATTAAGTATTATTTAAAAAAAAAAAAAAATAAACAGATAATATATACTTCCCTATAATATATTTAAAAGGCTTTATATTTTTAAAAAGTTCTTTAACCAGCGGATTTAATTTAAAACGGTAGGTAGCCTCCGGACTTTGTCTAGCTTAGGGCATCAGGAAGTCTAAGTATGTCCCTGCTTGGATGTGTTGAATTTCAAACACTATAATTATCTATGCATGAAAGAAGGTGTGGAGTAATGGCGAGTCCAACATCATGCAAAATAAAGTTCCCGATAACTGCACTAAAAGAGATTCTTGAAAATACCGCAGGTTCTTTTCGTGCGTAACATTTTATTTTGTTTTACGGGAAAAGTCTCAATTTAAATATGACGTAATAAATCTGCGATTGAAATGTGGTGGGGCATTGGAATATTAATATAGTTTTGGAGCGGTGAAGAAAAGTGTGTGGTGGCGTAACCGGTTGTGGGGGGGAAGTCGTTAGCACTACTTAGGAGTCTTATAAAGTGCGTTATTTGATTGCGTATTTTGTCCAGTAACTTAAGTAGATGGTAAGTTAACGAACTGCCATCACAACTGTTTGGCCGGCTGTGCTAATATTCTGATCTAAATGATAATTTAATCATATAATTTTTGAAAGTACATACTTCAATCGTATGTTTGTAAGGATTATAATTCGTGCCGCACTTTAGAAAAATCAATTAAATAAGAAACTTGCCTAATGTATATATTAATCAATATGTGTTATTGCAATTCCTTTACTAAAGTACAACACTAATTATACATTAATCTATCAAAACTGTATTCATTACACAAACATACACACACACACACACACACACACACACACACACACACACACACACATATACCTTTGTCAATTGTGTGCATTTAATAAGTAAAACTAAGGTAAAAAACAACAACACATTGTCAATGATAGTTCAAAATAGTTTTTTTTAATCCTTTTGTTATTTTAACATGTCAACTTGAAATTTATAACAATAGTAAAATAATGCTAATAATAAAATAACTACTATAACTTCCTTCATTAATGTAAAGAAATGGTTGTTGCAAATGCATTGAGAGTTTATGTATTCAAAAAAATATTTCCAAAATACCGCACACGCAAATAATATTTCGTTATGGGGTGATAACAATCTGTAAATAACTTTAACAAGTGGATTCGCGATATCACTTCTGTCTAGTGGATTCAGGCACTGAAAACTTAGACATCCTAAATTCACCGATGATATAAAAAAAATAGGCGAGCTAAATTTAGCCACAATTGAAATTAGCTTACTGTAGATACCGGCCATGTCATTGCCTGGAATCAATGTAAGAGACTGTTGCTAGAGCTATGTCCATCTCAAATGTCCTACAAGACCAAATGTCATATATGACCAATGTCATACATCACCAAATATCATACATGATCAAATACCATACATGACCAAATGTCATACATGACCAAATATCATACATGACCAAATATCATACATGGCCAAATATCATACATGATCAAATACCATACATGACCAAATATCATACATGATCAAATATCATACATGATCAAATATCATACATGACCAAATGTCATACATGAACAAATGTCATACGTGACCAAATATCCTACATGGCAAAATATCATACATAACCAACAATATCATAAATCTCCAAATACCATACATGACCAAATATCATACATGGCCAAATATCATACATGACCCAATGTCATACATTACCTAATGTCATACAAGATCACACAAACACACAAAAAACAGGAAACTAATCGGCCAATGAGATTCCAAGCCCGTCCGGGGATCCCATCTCATGGGGAAATTGTGTCTGGATGACACAAGTCTGTCTTCGTTTAACAGACATCTGAGAGTGTTATCTGATTTTCATAAATGCTTGGGTGGCATAACATTTGTCTTCGTTTAAAAAAAAAAGTTATTCACAGAGAATATAACATTCCTTTGTCAGTTTAACAATGTGTCGTATAAGAAAACATAGATTTGGTCTTCTCATCCTTAGCGTGCGATAAATCAAGGTCAATCTCGACTAATCAAGCCACGACGCCATAAATAAATTGGCAGTGAATGACGTCATAGAAATGAGCGCCTTTCGACATCTTACAAGTTAATTAAACAACCCCTCTAAACAAAGTTTTTCCTATAAATCCATTATAAAACGTAATATTGAGCAATGTAGGTGTTGAATGAGTAAAAAGGAAGTAGGGTTAAACCTGAAAAAAAAAGGAACGCAAGAAAAAACGAACGTGTCGGCAGAAAGCCTTCGTCAGCGAACAAAACAACAGAAAAAAATGATATACAAATTAAAAAAAAACAACACACTTAGCTTAGAAGTATAATCCGTGGGCAGCAAAAGAAATGTGAGAGATTAAATAGGGAAGAGCGAAAGAAAAGAGGACAAGTAAGTCCACAGCGATGGGTCGGGATGTGGGTGTTGGGCTGAAAATTCGACAAAACATGCATGCAAGTAAAGAGCTTCATATGAATCTCAATTCAAGACTCGTAAACGCACTTTTTTTTTCACGCCCCTGAGCTCTATTAATATTTTTATGACCCGCCCGCTTTTATACCGCAGATTCATTTCACCAATTATATCAGAAAAACAAAAGAAAATATTAATGGAATCAATGGATGGTATCCGTTCATTTAGACTGTGCCGTATATCAATGGATGGTATACAACTTGTTCATTTTGACTGTGCCGTGTATCAATGGATGGTATACAACTTGGTTCATTTAGACTGTGCCGTATATCAATGAATGGTATACAACTTGTTCATTTTGACTGTGCCGTGTATCAATGGATGGTATACAACTTGGTTCCTTTTGACTGTGCCATATATCAATGGATGGTATACAACTTGGTTCATTTTCACTGTGCCGTATATCAATGGATGGTATACAAGTTGTTCATTTTGACTGTGCCGTGTATCAATGAATGGTATACAACTTGGTTCATTTTGACTGTGCCGTATATCAATGGATGGTATACAACTTGGTTCATTTTCACTGTGCCGTATATCAATGGATGGTATACAACTTGGTTCATTTTCACTGTGCCGTATATCAATGGATGGTATACAACTTGGTTCATTTTCACTGTGCCGTATATCAATGGATGGTATACAACTTGGTTCATTTTCACTGTGCCGTATATCAATGGATGGTATACAACTTGGTTCATTTTCACTGTGCCGTATATCAATGGATGGTATACAACTTGGTTCATTTTCACTGTGCCGTATATCAATGGATGGTATACAACTTGGTTCATTTTCACTGTGCCGTATATCAATGGATGGTATACAACTTGTTCATTTTGACTGTGTCGTAATGGAGGAAACATTGAATAACGACTTAACATAAGTAAATAGAAAATTTTAATATAGACTAATTTATTCCTTTAAAATCTAAAATACCAGACATCATTTGTATCATTTAAAAAATAGTAACCTTTTGTGTTAGACAGGGGAGGGGGTCAAAGAGGTAGAACAAAAAAGTGAATGGGGGGTCTTTGAATCGTCAGGTTTGGGTAAATGTAGCGTTCTTTAGGTGTGTAACTCTTCTGCTTGAGTGAGATCTCACCTGACACTTGACGGAAAGGTATTCAAATAAGAATTAAAAGCCCGTTAAATAAAAGATTTGTTTATTGCGATATGTAGTTAGTGGGAATGGTTAGCGTCCCCTTGAAGATGTATGTCTCAGATAGGGTCTAGCGATGTGGTCTATGAGCTTGGAGCGGGTAAGTTACTAGGAGAAGTAGACAGGTAGAGTATGTACCTGGTATGGACTTCTGTATAACCTTGTAATGGGATGGGGGTCCGGCAGTTTGGTCCGACTGTTTAGTCCAGTGGTTTGGTTCGGCAGTTGGGTCCGGCAGTTTGGTCAGGCAGTTAGTTCGGACGGTTTGGTCTGACAGTTTGATTGGGAAGGTTAGTCAAGGGTTTTTCCGGAAGTAGGTTCCAACAGTTTGGTCCGACAATTTGGTCAGGCAGTTTGGTCCAGTTGTTTGGTCCGACAGTTTGGTCCGGCAGTTGGATCCAATGGCTTGGTCCGGCAGTCGTGTCCAGTTACGGTGGATCGGCAGTTAAATTTGGACTAGCCTATTTTTAAAATAAAAGATATAAACACAGGCATGTTACTATTAACACTTCAAAAAAAAAAAAGGGCTTTCTCGTCTTATATAAAAAAACGAAAAAAAAAAAGGTTTTTTAAATGCTTGTGAAATGAAAGCTAGACGTATGACACATTCCAAGAATAATGCCCCTTTCTTTCCAGCCGCAGTTGGTCTCAAAATAGTTAAATGAGCATATTTCAATAAAAAGTTACCTGCTGATGCCCCCTGACCTTTCTTTAGCTGGAGGGTATCCCCCCCCCCCAAAAAAAAAAACCAAAAAAAAAAAAAAAAAAAAAAAACAAAAAAAAAAAAAAAAAAAAAAAAAACGCTTCTTCGCTGTGTCCCGTTTTGTCAAGTTCATGATCTGGTAACCCTATCATAGAGCTCCTGGTCAACGTGACCGACCATATTGTTTCTTACTGTGTCCAGGTCAGTTAAATAAGCTCTCTACTCCGGGCCGGCCCTAGAAATGTAGCCGTCCCCACCATTTCAATGTCTTCTCATCACAGTCCAACCGGAAATCAATGTTTAAGTAAGTAACAATTACTTTTGTCCGCCACCCCCACCCCTCCACATAATAAATACACAACACAACAAACAACTAGCTCATCACCCATAGCACTAGTAGACAGAGCTGTCGTCCAACTTCAACGCTGGTCTCAATTTAATTTTTATTAATTTTATAATTACAAAGTCAACGATGCGCGTTCCTTCCATGAGTCAGTGTTGATAACCCCTGTCACCTGCAGGAATAGAAATATATGTATATGAAATTCAACGATGTTATTATGATGGTACCACATTGCGGTCAATAGCCTGTCCGGCCACTGCTACACCGTCGGATACCTCATCATTAAAACGATATATATTGATAACGATGGGAAATTCGGTCGTAAAAATACTGGCTGGTGCAGTTAAATTTAGGTTATGGAATAAAAATAGTATTCTATTCTGACAGTGATTCTTAACATCTTTATTTTTAACAAAAAATGGAACTGCAGAAAGAGCATTTGTTACGCACTGCCTTCTATTGTGAGAAATTGATCTCCTATTTTAAATGTATGGCTCGTTTAAACAGTGCACAACAAAGGACGATACCATAGAGAAATACCATTAAATGCAAAAACACGACACCCAAAACAGTACCAATTACAATTAATAAGATTTAATTTAGTAATAATACAATTACAAAACAAGAGAAATATCATTACAAATCATCAACTTACAGTATGGTAGATCTTGCACCGGTACACAGTTAACACATTTAGTACAATGTGCTAATGAATAATGATGAATGATCAATGCGAATAGACACATATTAGTACACAAAGAATAATAAACGTCTCGTGAAGTTACAAATATCTATCAATCTCCGTCTCTCTCTGTGCCTGTCAATCCCTTATATATGTGGTCTACCGACGCGCCTAGAAACGCCCTTACTTTTCTAATACAATCGAGAACCTTCGACAAGATACTAGTAGACCTACTAACCATGTTTAATTAGAAGCCCGTAGTAGACGAGATACATCAAAGAGATTTCACCACGCCCACAACAAACGTTACCGTCTGCTAGGACTCTAATGCGGGGTCAAAAAAAGTGTTGTACATAAAAGCAGGTTTAAGTTAAAATTGACTTCCACGCTCCCCCCCCCCCTCACTCCACCCAAGCCCTTCCCCTTTACATCCCTGCCGAAAGCTTCTTTGAACATGTTATTAAACAAAAGACTTGGAAATATGCTCCCATGAAGAGGACCGGGGTTGAAACAATTCTTATATTTAAAATTCTGACCAAGTGTTCTATAAATATATAGTTCTTATATACAAATGCCACTGAATATATATAATTAAGATACAAATTTCAATCAATATATAGTATTTCAATATAAATAATTTTAACATAGAATTTACAACTGCATGTCAATAAATAAAAAGAATTTACGACAAGGATGACAATAAATATTAAAAACAGGGGGCAAAACCTTAAAAAAACACAACAGTTTTGAAGAGCCAGAGTTGATTTGAGCCAGACAGAGATCCGTAGCTCCCTTACACGGACCTATTCTATAACAAAATCTTTCCTCGGTGTCTGTGATAGATGCATTATCAATGGAATCAATCTCACCACCCTAGAATCTCGTGCCAATGGCTAATCTCGCTGCTGGGCAGTTCGTTTTGCCATGTTGTTAACTACACTATTTACTTGTTTTTATGGTGGCGATAACAGAGCCAGTATGCGTGTGAGCGTGTGAGTGTGTGAGCGCCAATGGGTGGGGGAGGAGGGGGGTTGGGAGTGGAGGAGGAGCGAATAGCAGTTTTGCCATGTTGTTAACTACACTATTTACTTGTTTTTATGGTGGCGATAACAGAGCCAGTATGCGTGTGAGCGTGTGAGTGTGTGAGCGCCAATGGGGGGGGGAGGAGGGGGGTTGGGAGTGGAGGAGGAGCGAATAGCTTATTCCTAATAGATTTAATTATGAATAATTAAGTTTTTTTATAAAAAAAAAAAAAAAGAGAGGTGAACTAAAATGGAAAGAGCCCTTTTTCTTCGCCCTTTCTCGTTTATTAAAGGCCAATAGTTTTAAAAATCTGGTTACACTGCAGATGGCGGGTGTACATCCTCGACGAGGCATGCACGCTATTTGATTTTAGACTAGTACGGTCAGAGGCGTAGCTAGAGTGTTTGGCACACGGGGACACGATTCATTTCAAAAAGCCTCCCTTGCTTTTTTCCAACTCTCAAACCCATTATTGTCATCAAAATATTATCGAAGCACATTTCGGCGCCCCAAACCAGTCTGGCGCACAGGGAATATGCCCCCCCTACCCCCTTAGTTACGCCTATAAGTACGGTAACTCAAGTAGAAGATCTGATTTTGCAAAACTTACGTCTCTCGGTACAGGAAAGGAAAGGACGTGGGTTGAAAGTGTCTAGCTTCTGTGTTTCCCTTCCAAAGTACGGACCGATAGCGTCAAGGATATGGTTGCAACAGATAGCGAGTGACATGTCTGTAAAGATAGTGGGGGGAAAAAAGGTGTCTACACATGCAATGAAAGAAATATATAACACAGATAGTTAAAGATAAGTCGACAAAGACATGGAGGAAAAAAGATGTTTTCGCTCAATTTAATCAAGAATATAAATTGTATAATTTGTTTAACATAAAGACAAGACAGAAAGCATTACCACAATATCGGACTTTTTTTTCCTCTTTTAAATAAATAAGATTTGACTCAACATAGTTAATGTATATTTCTGTATGAGTTACGCTCATAGTTATATCTTCTTGTTGCCCTCTCAGATACCACATTCCAGCTAAGTGTTTGTTTAAATTTAATTCTGTTTTTATTGTTGTTGTTTTGCCGATGCTGGCTTCTTGCCGATACGTTCGTTATTTTGTTGTGCTCCTTTTAACAGGTTTTCCCCATACTTGGTTTCACTCATTTCAGTTTTTGCTTACCTGATTGCAGTCTCTCCCCCATTATTACAATAATATAGTGGACTCGTTGACCTAAGAAGCATCAGCTGTTTAAAAAGAAAAGACAACCAATATACAGTTCGATCCGTACAGTTGTTATATATTGGAATATAACAATGCCGGCAATGAATGACGTCAGAAAATTCTTTTCAAATATATTTTTTTAATCAATACATTTTGATATCCCAATAGGTAGAGTCTTTGAGACCCTTGATGAGAAGGCCCCACGGTGTCTGCTATTGATTGAGAGAAAAGGTTGGCGTAGAGATAATACCTGAACCCAGGTAGCTCACATCTGGCAGAGGGTAATTTCTACAACATACTGGGATAGCCGTTAAGGCACGACCCCCTGACCCCGAGACGTGTTACCGTGGGTTTGACCCCATTAACCCACCCCCCAATCTGGCTCTAATTAAGCCCCGTTTTTGTTTGCGCAATCACTGGCCCCGAGTGACTGCGTACGTCGTATTGAGATGCTCGCAGCTCTCCATTTCTCACGTGTACATCTTCAAGTTGGGAATGCCCCGATGGTTTGATACACCAGGCACGTGCACATTACATTGGGTAAATTGGTAGTCACTGGTGATTAAACAAACGGGCGGGGGGTTGGGGAGGGGGGGGGGGTCACAGCGTATGAGAGGTAATGAAGAGAGTCGGTGACTCAGGCTGACTTCAGAGTCAGTGACTCAGGCTGACTTCAGAGTCAATGACTTATCCTTATTACAAAATTACAACCAATTTTCTTGTGAAAAGGAAAAGGAGTATAAATATATTTATAGTAATATTTTGAATAAGACAAGGCCTCTCAGTCAGAGCGGAAAGTCCGCCCCTCAGTTGTGCCTTATATAGTCAGCTTATGGTGTTCCGCGAGTTAAAAGTACGCCTTATGTGCATTGTGTTGAACAATACTTAAAAATAACTAGTTGGGTAGACTTAACTACTAGAAGGGCTGCCAGGAATGAAAACTAGCGGCAAAGAGATTTGGGATAGTGCATAATAATCAAGAGTTTTTAAGCAGCCCGCTGTAACAGGTCGGTAAACGGCTGACATAACTCTATCACCCAACAGCAGTCACGCAGAGGGGGCTGGCTACCTACACACATCGCATACTGGTATTGTTGTGAAATTCACCGTGGTCGCAGTGATGATGACAAGCAATGTTCCATATTCATTAAGATCTTAAAGGTGTAATGAAGGGCTCCTCTCACTGGTCGTGTCCGTGGAGCAGCTTGCAACAAGCGCTTGTGCGCATTCTGTAACAGTTATGTTAAGACTAACGGGTAGGTGGGAAATAACAAATAACCACCAGAGGATCTAGTCTCAGAAATCAACTCCGTTGACACAAAAATACGTAAAATAAAGCAGAGGCGTAGCTAGGGTCCGTGCCGCCCGGGGCATAGCTAGGGTCAGTGCCGCCCGGGGCGCGCTAAGATTTTTCCTGTGCCCACCATGGAAAAAAAAATCTGCCTTTGACCAAAAATCCTCCACCCTATCTTTGGAAAATAATTGCGTAAGGGGCCGACCACCCCATCCACACCCACATGTCTACGCCTGTTTTGACGTGTTACTTGTGTACAACGTGATGATTTCACAGGCGGGCTGTAGCACGGGCGCTTGTCCACAAACAAGTGTCACTTTGAACAATTGTTTTTAAGACAATACCAAGAGTGAAACTGCTGGTAGATTACTTCACCCCGTTCCCCCCCCCCACTTTTTCATATCCCCTACCATTTCTGCGCTGAAAAAAACATAATCAAGTTGACCACCTTGTCTTGTCTGCAGAAATGTTTAGGAATTGTCACGTTTCGTAACTTTACTTTCATCTGATAAGTTGGTCACTGATTTGTTGAAATAGAACTACATGGGCAGGGGAAAGCGTGGTCCAGCTGTTAGCGTGGTGAAGCTATTTACGCCCAGCGAGGTAAATATTAGTTTTAGGATAAGGGAAATAGCTTCTTTTATTTCCATGATGATGATGATGATTGAATAATTCTACAGCAGTGTGCCCATGCTATTTATGATGCTCACAACGCTCTGATGTCTTAAAATCTATTTAAATAAAAACGTCTTAAATGTTTCTTAGGTGAATTTTTATCATTTTCAATTTCCCTCAAAGATTGGGGCCAACTGTACCATGATTTAGGCGCTATAGCTTCAAAAGAGCGCGATCATTATGACTTCTTTGTGTGTCCATCCACACTTGGAACTCTCATTAAGGAGTGTGTTGAAGAGCGCAGATTCTTTAAGTATTCGTGTTTAGAAATCAGTTCATAAGATAGTCAGATGCAGAGCCTTCTACTAGGGCTGTACATCAGGGACGGTACTTTAAAGCCTCCCCAAAGATCTCCTAGTCTATACTCGACAGTAGTTTTAGAGATTATCTTGTAATTTTCAAATATGGATAGATGATTATTCCTCAAAATCAGCTCAACTGCTCGCTTGACAAGTATCCCATAACCTTCCTATGGTTCTTCTTTTACGTTCTTGTTTTAATATCTTGTTTTTTGTTGTTTTTTTTGTCGGGGGCGTGGGGAAATTAATATAAATGTTATTTTTGTCCGAGATAGCTACACAATGGACACATAATGAATTCCATGAAAGTATCTGTCCTTGATTGTATCAATGGGGTGCAAATGTGGTGGCGCCTATGGGGTTTATAAATAGCGTTATAATGATGTTTGTGTGTTTTAAGGGGGTGCACTTTTGGGAGATCGCCTTGGGCGGCATTCCGTCAAGGTACACCCGCTTTTCACCGCCCTTCCAAGGCCAGGAGTAAAACTGCGGCTCCATGTTCCTATATGGATGACCTTGTGAAAACAACAATAACTCCCCATACAGCATGGCGTGCAAGGTAGGCGAGAAATGACGCCACGGGTTCCTCCCCCCCCCCATCCCCCAACCCACCTCTCCCACATAAAGATGATTCAATGAATGGAAGAAAACAAATATTCCTTTATTGATCATTTCATTTCCATTGCTTTATAATATGGAATATTAATGAAGAAGAGATTGGTATCTATGAAAACACAAGCATACTCTTCAATACACTTGGCATATTTTAATATTAAATATTGGATAAAAGGTGTCATTCATTTCACGTGACAGTTTGGTGTAAGTGAGCGTGACGTAAAGATGTCGTTGTACGATACCATTTCATCAATATGCGTCCTTCAGTTTGCGATATTCTATGCCCATTGGTGCCATAGGACAGCTGTTTTTCAAATGGTGGTCAACTGACTGGCTGCCGGTCTGCTCAACATTAGCGTGGGGGAGGGGGGAGGAGTTAAATGTTCCCAACTTAGTTCAAAAATAAAATTCCTTATAATTTTTGAAAGGTACCGGATACAGATTGTAAGAAGTGCGAAACCTATCAATTAAACATACACAAAACAAAACTAATTTAATGACAAAAAGCTGGCGTTACAGGGTCACGCCTAGACAGGCAACTAGGTTTCTGTCACGGGATCTTCGCGAGATCCCGGGATCCCGGACGATAATAAGTAAACAATAGACTTCCAGGAAATGTTCACACTTTTTAGGACACAATTTTTAAATTTAGTAATTCACAGGTAGTCACAAATTGTCGCTATACGCCAGTAAATGTAAAACATTGTTAACTGCGCTAAATTTCTAAGCTCATTAGCTGTAGTACACAGTTTCTCGTGCGTTTTAAAGTCACGACCACATTTATATAGACGCAAAGTGCCCTTACAACGATGCATTGGGGAAAAAAAGGCTTTAAAATAGGGTAAATTCTTGGAAAGGAAAACAATTTAAAACCTAGTTTTCGAGTATAATGAAATTGCCGACATGTTCAAAACCATGATTTAAATTGTAACTAAAGCTTTAAGCCCCCGATTAAAAAAGATATCTATCTAACAATCACTACGTCTCTTAGTCTATTGTTTCAGCCGATGACCCCATATAAACCCCTTCGCAATGCCTTTTGGGGTCGACTCAAATGGAGTGGAAACGTATGCCTTAGTATCTTGGTTATCACAAGATGTTTCATCTGTCAGACTACCTTTATGTATATGTTGTGTTGTTTAAAAAAAAAATCAACATAGTAAGACATAACCATTACCATTACTCTTTTTTTTCAGAAAAAGCCATTGTTGCAAGTTGTTGACATACATAATAGCTCGAAAGAAGTTAGCTACTGAGTCACAATAAAAATTAGCGACCAGTAAAAAAATATTTAAAAAAAAGAAAAGAAAAACATAGATTTATGGGGTGTCTTTCTCTCCACGTGATTATAGCCAAATTTTGCAAGACAAGCTTAATAATAACTAGGTATCCATTATAAGTGATTAGGCGTGGAAAATGAAGCAACTAATAGCAAATCAAAAAAAAAAATATCTGCACTAAATTTAGCTTTCAAAACAAAAAAAAATCATTAATAGATAATTACAATTAAACAACTATAAAATTCAACTCTTGTCTGTAATATATTTTTAATTTAGGTAAGCTGTATTTCCGCGTTTTCCCTGGGATAAGCGATACCCTGAGAAATGAGAAACCTTAGGCTGTGGTTCCACTGGTCTCGTATTTCACCGGACTTCAACCTTGACGTACGAGACCGAATTTGATCGGGGAACAAAATTTAAAGAAAACCAAATACAATAACAAAGTGAACATGTTTACATTTGCTCAGACGAATTTGGTGACTGTCGGTGCTTCCCGGACGTGTGCCAAGGAGCTTCGGTCGAAAACCTTTTTGTGTTTGTTGTTTTTTTCCGTCCGATTGAAACTTGGAAAGCACGCAATTCAAAAAAAAAAAAAAAAAAAAAAGAAAAATTTCTTCAATGGGTGGTGCGATTCGAGTGTTTATTTCATAATTTCATCGAGAAACTTTCAATATTACATTCATAGTTACAATTTATAATTTTTATTTGCGAGATAAATAATTGGTTGACATCAACAAAGTTATTTTTATGTTTGCGACAATGAGTCGGGTTTGGCTATTGCTTCCCACTAGTTATAAAAAGTAAGGCCGTTTTCATCATAAACAATCTACGAATGTAATGTAGAGAGTTTGAAGCTTGAAGTCGAACAACAAGACAGTGTAAATGGACCTACAACATATATAGTACAAGTAGTCACTAATTTTATGTATTAGGTATATATTTTTATATCATGTAAATTAATCAAGTATATATCTGTTGAATCGAATTTACAATAAATGAGGCATACTTCTTGATGAACATATTAGGATATATTACTTGCATATTCTGCATAGCCGTGTTACTACTGACCAGTGGTCTACGAGGTAGAGTAGCAATGTCACTAGTTTACTGTTACATTGTTCTTTATAGTAGGCATTATAGGTATAGTAAGCCCATTAATGTTCTAACTAATGGCAAAATGAATTTAGTGAATATTAGGCCTAATACTGGTCTTACCCTTGATTATTTTACTGTTTTACTGAGCATCGTCTAATATAATTATAACTTAATTTTGATATTATTAACATTACTACTACCGTAATATAATTAAGAAACAACAATATTCACAATGTTTAAAATATGCTATATTCTTTGCATTGACATTAGCACGCTAAATAATTATTTTATAATCAGACAAGGCCTAATACTATCATTGGACCAGTACCATTGATTTTGATTTTGGCATAGTTTATTTATTTATATAATAATAAATATGATATCTATTTTCTCTTCAAGAAGCCATTTTACATGTTCCAATTAAAAAAAAAAGGAATGAGGGAATCAAAAAAACATTTATGGCCTTGAAGTTTTTTATACAATTCGTTGACTTTGATATACTTTGATATACTTTGATATACAAAAGTTAGCAACAGGAAGCAAACACAATCAGCCTAAGATGTCAAGGACACTCAAAAAGTTGGCTCAAGTCTCCAGTAAACACTGTTGCTGAGCAGATTCATCCAAGATTTTTCCTCTCTGAACACAGTTTAAATTTCTTTTGGTCTCAGCACAATGTTCTTATGTTAAAGGACAACTCAAAATTCCTACATTTTTTGTTGCATGAAGTGTTTAAATATTAGTTCAGTGATCTGTGTGTCTTCGCCACAAATGTTCTCCCAACCTTTATAAAAATTATACTAAGTGTATGGGCTTTGGACTCTGCATCACCATAAGGATTGGCTTCAATAAATGTAGTCTTTGTTTGCTGTAGTCATTGATTAGTATGGCCGGTAGTGAGAAAGCAAGATGTCACCAGCTTCCTAATAAAAAAAAACAACACTGATCTCCCAAAAGTTGTATTACATTGTCAAAGCACATACATAGCAATTTATTATATTAGTAATATTATTACATTTAATTACTTTCTATTTTTGTATTTTTAAAAATTTGATTTGTTGAAATTATTAATACACGATAGACATAGTATTTAAAAATTTAAATATATCTCTGTGTGTATGGTATTTGTGTGTGTGTCTGGCTGTGTGTGCGTATATATGTATGTGTTAATTACGTACAATCGTCACCAATCAAATACAAAAGAAAAGAAAAGATTCAGAAAGTTATAACAATAAAATACACAAGTTCAGTAAATTTACAATCAATAATCTCTTAGCAGTGACCTTTACAGCTTATTGTTCGTCCGTCGAGGATCGACGAGGACCATCGAGTCGTCCGGTGACCGATGACTTGCGCGGCGTCTACCTCAATCTCTCGTGCGAGCCCATCATATCCAGTGGCAGGACTCTAGGTCAAGACGACGGTTGCAGGAATTGTCATTGTATGCGCCTTACGGGACTCCAACACCGGGTTTGAATTCAGAGTTTCCTTCTCTTAGATGAGTTGCCGACCAAGGTTAATGAACTGGACTTGACCTTGAACACCAGGCCACCCACTTGAGGTTAGCTCAGTTTCTTGAGGTTAGCTCAGTTTAGACCATTCGGCCACCCAGTCACCCAGTTACAGCTCACAATCAAACAACAACGAAACTTTAAGCAATCTGTAAAGTATAATATTATAAGATACTCCAGGCATGCTTCATAGTAGTAGGAATCTTTACAGATAAAAAAACAGCATTAGCAAGCAAGTGATCTTATATTTAAAACAGCATGAGCCTATTGAATCAAAATATTTCAGTTGTAGTTTATGTTGAATTGTTTTGTTAAGTGCCATGGCATGGGCATGGACATTCTTTTAACGCAACCCGACACTTTCTTAGTTTTTAAGACTTAAGGACTTTGACTCTACGACGACGATGAAGAGGAAGGAGTAAAATAGTTGTGCATTCATATCAATTGTTGTGATACAATTTAAAGCTAAAAATGTTAATTGTAATTTTTAGTAGAAGGACAAAAGCGATATCATATTTAATTGTGTTTAGTTTGAATTAATAACATTACACAACTAGTCATAGAAGGTCAAGGCCGTTGTCGTGATAGACAATGAAGATTCGGATGCGATCGGTTGCAATGTAAGCACAACGTCAGACAACGTCTGACGGATGTCTCCACCGTATGGTACGTCAGTCTGTGACGCCGGGGAAATACGGTTTCTATGGGGCAAACCGGGGGGGGGGGGGAGGGGGGGAACCCACATTACAGTTGGAAAAGGTAAATTAATTCACGTGACCAACTTTTCGATAATTTTAGACCTCTTTGACGTTTCGACACATTGCGCAAGTCTGTGTCGGTTATTCTCACGTGACACAGCTGTCTCCTGAGAACGACACATTTTAACGTTAACTGACTGACTGTAAATTTGTAAGTATGAAACACGGAGGTTGTCTATAATTAGATCATGCTGATTGTTACAGTTTCTGATCACGTGTAGAGCTTTTGTGAGAATTCCCCAAAGCTGATGAATTAATATTAAAATCCACGCCATGAAAGTCGTTCGTCACAAATGCCGTCCAGCTTAGAACCCGTCAAAACTTCCTTCTAGCGGAAGCCAATGAATGAATGGCCTTTCAGGGGAGGTCTTCTTTATGGTGACCATGCTCCCCTGGCCTTGATCTACTGACCTTGCTTCGATTCTTTCTTTTTTTAAATCCCGTCGGCTTTTGTCCTGGTTAGGTTATATGAATAGATCAGGTCAGTTAGGTTTTAATTTGAGTGATGAGAATGTGGACAAGTTGCCGGACTAGTGATCATGCTGAGAGATTTTCGACACACTATTCAACAATGCGACTTTTGTATCTTTAAAAATGATCTAAAATTTCCAGAGGATCTAAAAGAAATGTATTTCTAGCACATCAAGGCCCCATCCAAAAACTGTCTAGTTAAAAGAAGGTGTTTTTAAAAAAAAACTATGAGAACCCTCTGGTGTGGTATAAACTATTATTATTTTTGTTTAAAATCCCTTTGCAGTGATTCTCAAACCAGCTAATGGGGCATTTCTTTGTTCATTGTTGCACAACAGAAATATCAAAATCTGTTCAGCGCAAACACAAGATATTATGACCACAGAGTTGTACATGTCTATTTCGTGGTACACCTGCAGAAGGTATAGCTTGGTATTGGTGAGTTAGGCCAGCAAGTGAAGAATTCTCTGAACTATCTGGAGAAAATGACGTACATTTTGCCCACTCAACTACAAGCCATTAACAGGGCCCAGGAAGAACACGTACACAATACACGGGAACGCGTGCACAATACCCATTAACACGTACACAATACCCAGGAACGCGTGCACAATACCAATTAACACGTACACAATACCCAGGAACGCGTGCACAATACCCAGAAATGCGAGAACAATACTCAGGAACGTGAGCGCAATACCCAGGAACGCATGCACAATACCCAGGAACACGTTCACAATACCCAGGAACGCGTGCACAATACCCGGAAACACGTACACAATACCCAGGAGCATCCTCCAACTCAGCCCTCCCCATTGAATCATCCTCCAGCTCAGCCCTTCCCATTGAATCATCCTCCAACTGAGCCCTCCCCATTGAATCATCCTCCAACTCAACTCTCCCCATTGAATCATCCTCCAACTCAACTCTCCCCATTGAATCATCCTCCAACTCAACTCTCCCCATTGAATCATCCTCCAACCCAACTCTCCCCATTGAATCATCCTCCAACTCAACTCTCCCCATTGAATCATCCCCCAACTCAACTCTCCCCATTGAATCATCCTCCAACTCAGCTATCCCCATTGAATCATCCTCCAACTAAACTCTCCCCATTGAATCATCCTCCAACTCAACTCTCCCCATTGAATCATCCTCCAACTCAACTCTCCCTATTGAATCATCCTCCAAACCAACTCTCCCCATTGAATCATCCTCCAACTCAACTCTCCCCATTGAATCATCCTCCAACCCAACTCTCCCCATTGAATCATCCTCCAACTCAACTCTCCCCATTGAATCATCCCCCAACTCAACTCTCCCCATTGAATCATCCTCCAAC
>CAXITT010000041.1:1514681-1557922 GCA_964033795.1 Lymnaea stagnalis
CCTCCCACTCCGCTCTCCCCATTGAATCATCCTCCCACTACACTCTCCCCATTCTCTCATCCTCCCACTCCACTCTCCCCATTGAATCCTCCTCCCACTCAACTCTCCCCATTGTCTTCCTCCAACCCAACTCTCCCCATTGAATCATCCTCCAACCCAACTCTCCCCATTGAATCATCCTCCAACTCAGCTCTCCCCATTGAATCATCCTCCAACTCAACTCTCCCCATTGAATCATCCTCCAACTCAACTCTCCCCATTAAATCATCCTCCAAATCAACTCTCCCCATTGAATCATCCTCTAACTCAACTCTCCCCTTTGAATCATCCTCTAACTCAGCTCTCCCCATTGAATCATCCTCGAACTCAGCTCTCCCCATTGAATCATCCCCTAACTCAGCTCTCCCCATTGAATAATCTTCTAACTCAACTCTCCCCATTGAATCATCCTCTAACTCAACTCTCCCCATTGAATCATCCTCCAACTCAGCTCTCCCCATTGAATTATCCCCCAACTCAGCCCTCCCCATTGAATCATCCTCCAACTCAGCCCTCCCCATTGAATCATCCTCCAACTCAGCCCTCCCCATTGAATCATCCTCCAACTCAGCCCTCCCCATTGAATCATCCCCCAACTCAGCCCTCCCCATTGAATCATCCCCCAACTCAGCCCTCCCCATTGAATAATCCCCCAACTCAGCCCTCCCCATTGAATCATCCTCCAACTCAGCTCTCCCCATTAAATCATCCTCCAACTCAGCCCTCCCCATTGAATCATCCTCCAACTCAGCCCTCCCCATTGAATCATCCTCCAACTCAGCCCTCCCCATTGAATCATCCCCCAACTCAGCCCTCCCCATTGAATCATCCCCCAACACAGCTCTCCCCATTGAATCCTCCCCCAACTCAGCCCTCCCCATTGAATCATCCTCCAACACAGCCCTCCCCATTGAATCATCCCCCAACTCAGCCCTCCCCATTGAATCATCCCCCAACACAGCTCTCCCCATTGAATCATCCCCCACTCAGCCCTCCCCGTTGAATCATCCCCCAACTCAGCCCTGCCCATTGAATCATCCCCTAACTCAGCCCTCCACATTGAATCATCCTCCAACTCAGCTATCCCCATTGAATCATCCCCCAACTCAGCCCTCCCCATTGAATCATCCCCCAACTCAGCCCTCCCCATTGAATCATCCCCCAACTCAGCCCTCCCCATTGAATCATCCTCCAACTCAGCCCTCCCCATTGAATCATCCCCCAACTCAGCCCTCCCCATTGAATCATCCTCCAACACAGCTCTCCCCATTGAATCATCCCCCACTCAGCCCTCCCCGTTGAATCATCCCCCAACTCAGCCCTGCCCATTGAATCATCCCCTAACTCAGCCCTCCACATTGAATCATCCTCCAACTCAGCTATCCCCATTGAATCATCCCCCAACTCAGCCCTCCCCATTGAATCATCCCCCAACTCAGCCCTCCCCATTGAATCATCCCCCAACTCAGCCCTCCCCATTGAATCATCCCCCAACTCAGCCCTCCCCATTGAATCATCCTCCAACTCAGCCCTCCCCATCTCGTTTCATGAAGGTAGGGCTGATATAAAGTGCACATCCCCTGCTAGGAATCTTGGTTACTTTTTTTCTTTCTAACAATGTGTCTCTCAATAATCATATTTTTTCCCGTCTGTCGTTCTGCATACACCGCTGTCCGTCAGATCAGCTCCATCCGCCACTACCTCACAGTTAGAGCAAGAAAATCCTAGTCTGTGCTCTTGTTCTCTCTCGTCTAGACTATTGCTACTCTCTTCTGTCAGGTTCACCAAAACATTTCTTAGAAAAATTGCAGAAAGTTCAAAACTCAGCTGCTAGGTTAGTTTTAAGGCAAAAAAAAAAAACGACATCACGTCACTCCACTAATTCACTCACTTCATTGGCTCCCCATACAGGCACGCATTTATTACACGTTATCTGTTCTCCGTCACAACTTTTTCCCTGGTTCCTGCCCTTCCGTTCTTACTAAACTTCGTACTGTCTATTTATCCATCCGAAACCTTTGTTCCACCGTAGACACGCGTATTCTTTCCGTTCCCCGAACACGCACTAAAACATATTGTGAACTACCTTTCTCATTATGCGCCCCCAACAACGGAATTCTCTCCTGCTACACATCCGCTATATACCGACCATACAGGCCTTCAAATTTGCACTCAAAACATATCCATTTAAACTCTACTATCCCGACTGATCCCCCCCCCCCTTTTCCCCAATGGCCGATAAACGATGGTGCCGGTTGCCGTCCGGATGGCTTGACATGTAAAAGTTCTGGGGTGGGTGGGGTGAATATACATTTGTTTTTGTTATTTTTTTATTGAGCTGTATTTTAATGAAAGACATGTATGTTATATGTATTGTCATTATTATGTTTGCTAATAATTTTATTTTATTTATAGCGCGGTGAGCCCAGCCATAAGCTGGGGTACCACGCTATATAAGACCACTAATAATAATAATAATCTAAGAATTATTGCTGTGATAAAAATATACTGCTTCCGTTACTGGTTCTGTTAATGGTTCCGTTACTGGTTCCGTTACTGGTTCCGTTACTGGTTCCGTTACTAGTTCTGTTACTGGTGCTGTTACTGGTTCTGTTATTAGTTCTGTTATTGGGTCTGTTATTGTTTCTGTTTCTGGTTCTTTTACTTCTTCCGTTACTGGTTCTGTTACTAGTTCTGTTACTTGTTCTGTTACTGGTTCTGTTACTGGTTCTGTTACTGGTTCTGTTACTGGTTCTGTTACTGGTTCTGTTACTGGTTCTGTTACTGGTTCTGTTACTGGTTCTGTTACTGGTTCTGTTACTAGTTCTGTTAGTTGTTCTGTTACTGGTTCTGTTACTGGTTCTGTTACTGGTTCTGTTACTGGTTCTGTTACTGGTTCTGTTACTGGTTCTGTTACTGGTTCTGTTACTAGTTCTGTTACTGGTTCTGTTACTTGCTCTTTAACTGGTTCTGTTATTAGTTCTGTTATTGGGTCTGTTATTGTTTCTGTTTCTGGTTCTTTTACTTCTTCCGTTACTGGTTCTGTTACTAGTTCTGTTACTGGTTCTGTTACTGGTTCTGTTACTGGTTCTGTTACTGGTTCTGTTACTGGTTCTGTTACTTGCTCTTTAAATGGTTCTGTTATTAGTTCTGTTATTGGGTCTGTTATTGTTTCTGTTTCTGGTTCTTTTACTTCTTCCGTTACTGGTTCTGTTACTTGTTCTGTTACTGGTTCTGTTACTAGTTCTGTTACTGGTTCTGTTACTGGTTCTGTTACTGGTTCTGTTACTGGTTCTGTTACTGGTTCTGTTACTGGTTCTGTTACTAGTTCTGTTACTTGTTCTGTTACTGGTTCTGTTACTGGTTCTGTTACTGGTTCTGTTACTGGTTCTGTTACTGGTTCTGTTACTGGTTCTGTTACTGGTTCTGTTACTGGTTCTGTTACTGGTTCTGTTACTGGTTCTGTTACTGGTTCTGTTACTGGTTCTGTTACTTGCTCTTTAACTGGTTCTGTTATTAGTTCTGTTATTGGGTCTGTTATTGTTTCTGTTTCTGGTTCTTTTACTTCTTCCGTTACTGGTTCTGTTACTGGTTCTGTTACTGGTTCTGTTACTGGTTCTGTTACTGGTTCTGTTACTGGTTCTGTTACTTGCTCTTTAACTGGTTCTGTTATTAGTTCTGTTATTGGGTCTGTTATTGTTTCTGTTTCTGGTTCTTTTACTTCTTCCGTTACTGGTTCTGTTACTGGTTCTGTTACTGGTTCTGTTACTGGTTCTGTTACTGGTTCTGTTACTGGTTCTGTTACTTGCTCTTTAACTGGTTCTGTTATTAGTTCTGTTATTGGGTCTGTTATTGTTTCTGTTTCTGGTTCTTTTACTTCTTCCGTTACTGCTTCTGTTACTGGTTCTGTTACTGGTTCTGTTACTGGTTCTGTTACTGGTTCTGTTACTGATTCTGTTACTTGCTCTTTAACTGGTTCTGTTATTAGTTCTGTTATTGGGTCTGTTATTGTTTCTGTTTCTGGTTCTTTTACTTCTTCCGTTACTGGTTCTGTTACTGGTTCTGTTACTTGCTCTTTAACTGGTTCTGTTATTAGTTCTGTTATTGGGTCTGTTATTGTTTCTGTTACTGGTTCTTTTACTTCTTCCGTTACTGGTTCTGTTACTTGTTCTGTTACTGGTTCTGTTACTAGTTCTGTTACTGGTTCTGTTACTGGTTCTGTTACTGGTTCTGTTGCTGGTTCTGTTACTGGTTCTGTTACTGGTTCTGTTACTAGTTCTGTTACTTGTTCTGTTACTGGTTCTGTTACTGGTTCTGTTACTGGTTCTGTTACTGGTTCTGTTACTGGTTCTGTTACTGGTTCTGTTACTGGTTCTCTTACTGGTTCTGTTACTTGCTCTTTAACTGGTTCTGTTATTGGGTCTGTTATTGTTTCTGTTTCTGGTTCTTTTACTTCTTCCGTTACTAGTTCTGTTACTGGTTCTGTTACTAGTTCTGTTACTGGTTCTGTTACTGGTTCTGTTACTAGTTCTGTTACTTGTTCTGTTACTGGTTCTGTTACTAGTTCTGTTACTTGTTCTGTTACTGGTTCTGTTACTGGTTCTGTTACTGGTTCTGTTACTTGCTCTTTAACTGGTTCTGTTATTGTTTCTGTTTCTGGTTCTTTTACTTCTTCCGTTACTGGTTCTGTTACTGGTTCTGTTACTGGTTCTGTTACTTGCTCTTTAACTGGTTCTGTTATTAGTTCTGTTATTTTTTCTGTTTCTGGTTCTTTTACTTCTTCCGTTACTGGTTCTGTTACTGGTTCTGTTACTGGTTCTGTTACTGGTTCTGTTACTGGTTCTGTTACTGGTTCTGTTACTGGTTCTGTTACTGGTTCTGTTACTTGCTCTTTAACTGGTTCTGTTATTAGTTCTGTTATTGTTTCTGTATCTGGTTCTTTTACTTTTTCCGTTACTGGTTCTGTTACTGGTTCTGTTACTGGTTCTGTTACTGGTTCTGTTACTGGTTCTGTTACTTGTTCTCTTTTCTGTTACTGATTCTATGATTGTTTCTGTTATTGGTTCTATTGTTGGTCCTGTTTCTGGTTCTATTACTGGTTCTGTAACTGGTTCTGTTTGTTGTTCTGTTATTGGGTATGTTATTGTTTCTGTTACTGCCTCGGTTACTGCTTCTTTTACTTGTTCTGTTACTGATTCTGTTACTCGTTCTCTTTTCTGTTACTGATTCTATTATTGTTTCTGTTATTTGTTCTATTATTGGTCCTGTTACTCGTTCTGTTATTATTTTAGTTACTGCTTCTGTTACTGCTTCTGTTACTGCTTCTGTTACTGCTTCTGTTACTTGCTCTGTTACTGATTTTATTACTGGTTCTCTTTTCTGTTATTGGTTCTCTTACTGTTTTCGTTACTGGTTCTTTTAATGGTTCTGTTATTGTTTTTTCTGTTACTGGTTCTGTTACTGGTCCTTTTTCTGGTTCTGTTACTGGCTCTGTTTCAAACTTTTGAAAAATAAAGTAACTGAAGGATCAATTATAATAATATATTTAATGTAAGATTATTACTTAAAACAAATTTGTGAATCACAAAAAAATGTCTCTGATTACAACAATAATTGTTCGCTTTTAATTAGGTGTGTTCGATCCTAACAATGTGTCTTTCATTCCAATTGTGGTGCTATGATTCTAACAATGTGTCTTTCATTCCAATTGTGGTGCTATGATTCTAACAATGTGTCTTTCATTCCAATTGTGGTGCTATGAATCTAACAATGTGTCTTTCATTCCATTTGTGGTGCTATGATTCTAAAAAAAAACGTGTCTTTCATTCCATTTGTGGTGCTATGATTCTAACAAACGTGTCATATATTCCAATTTTGGTGATAGATTCTATCCATTTTTCTCCGAAACAATCTCTCCACCATTCCAACCACGAGCCTGATGCCCTAGCTCAGCGGTTCTCAACCTGTGGGTCACGACCCCTTTGGGGGTCGCGGGACCCTTTTCTAGGGGTCGCATAAGACCATCTGAAAATATATATGCTTACAGCTATGAAGTAGCAACGAAAATAATTGTGTTGCTGGTGGGTCGCCACGACACGAGAAACTGTATTATGGGGTCTCGGCACTAGAAAGGTTGAGAACCACTGCCCTAGCTAGTTGGTGTAGCAGCAGAGTTTAAATTTACATTGGAGTGGCGCTGGTAATTCAAATACTTGGACTTGAAATATCCTCATGTAAATCACTGAAGAGGACTTGAAATATCCTCATGTAAATCACTGAAGAGGACTTGAAATATTCTCATGTAAATCACTGAAGAGGACTTTTCATCCAAGAGTCCTGCTAATCTGACAATGCGAGTCATGTGCGACGGTTCAGGTCGTGATAAACAAATTCTATAATTTACTTTTGTGTAAGTTTAACCGACTTGTGGTTTATACTTTATACAATTACAATCGAAACAAAAGAAGGGTTAAAATCTCTACCACCCTAAAGCATGGGGTAATATATACACATATTGAGACTCACGGCGTGAAGCTGGCATAACTCGTGATAAACGACCCCCCCCCCCCCGGTGACATGTAATGCATAAAAAGAGCATGACCCTTTTAATGCCCGTAGCGTGAAGCTGGCATAACCCGGGATAAACGCCCCCCCCCCCCCGGTGACATGTAATGCATAAAAAGAGCATGACACTCTTAATGCCCGTACGGCGAGGTCCGTGGCTGCATTAGATTTAACGCCTGCAACAGCTGCGGGGAAATGCTCGACATCAGGTGCACTAATTAGTACTGAGACATGTCACGTTGTTGGTTGGGGACATTGTCCTGCAGTCAATCTTTTTGGGGGCTGGTGGCGGACAATATTTGTAACAGTTATCGTCTCTGTTGCTCTCAATTTTTTGTTAAAAACACTTACAAAGTGAATTTATTTCATGGATCAAACTTTGGGCTGGTGACTCGAGCGGAAAATACTGATAACTCAACGGGAGATCAGGTAAACATTAGATTAAGTCTAAAATCAAAGCATTTCCTATTAATCCTATATTCAACATTTATCGACCTGCTTAAGGCTTTTGACAGGGTCAATAGAGATGGCCTGTGGAGAATTGTGAAGAAGTAGGGGATGCCCAGACAAGTTCACCAAAATCATCACTCAGCTGTATGATGGCATGATGGGCCAAGTGGAGGACAACGGTCAGTCATCTCAAGCATTCCCTGTCACAAACGATGGGTAGCATGGGTGTGTCCTTGCTCCCACACTCTCCAGTATTATGTATATTGCAATGCTGCCCGATGCGTTCAAGGACTCCACCGATGGATCAGTCTTCAACCTTAGGAGGCTTGAAGCTAAAATCAAGGTCAAACATAAAACCATCAACGAGCTTCTGTGTGCGGATGATTGTGTCCTCAAAGCTGGCTCAGAAGCCGACATACAACACAGCGTTCAATAGCTTCACTGAGGCCTGCAAGAACTTTGGCCTCACAATCAAAACAAAGAAGAGTGAAGTGGTGTATCAGCCAGCTCCCAGTAAGACCTACGTTGAATCATGCATCATCCATCAGCGGACAGAGTCTAAACGCGGAGGACAAAATTACCTATTTGGGCCACCCCCCCACCCCCTCTCAAGATCTGTCGTCATGGATGACGAAATAAACGACAGACACGCAAAAGCTAGTGAAATATTTTACAGACTCCGCAGCACTGTTTGGGATAGGAGAGGTATCAGACGCGAAACGAAGATCAAGGTCTATAGCGCAGCAGTGCTCTTGACACTGCTCTACGGATGTGAAACGTGGACAGTCTACCAGCGTCACGCCAAGAAACTGAACCAGTTTCACAAAACCTGATAATTCATTGGCATCATGTGGCAAGACAAAGTGCCTGACATGCTCTCTAGAGCGAACTAACTAGCATCTTTACCACCCTGGTGAAGTCTCAAATCCCTTGGACGGGACACGTAGCCCGTATGGAAGACAACCGGCTACCTAAACAGCTATTCTTCGGTGAACTTACAGTAGGCAAGCGCTTCCAAGAAGGTCAAAGACAGCGATACAAAGACACACTGAAAGCAGCACTACAGGCCTTCAGCATCAATCCTATAGAATGGGTGCAGACAGCACAGGAAAAAGACAAGTGGAGGTCAGCTGTCAAGAAGGGGGCTCAATCTCATAAAGCCAGAAGGATAGCGACAGCTGAGACACGCAGACTAGCCTGAAAAAGCAACCATAGACTATTTCGAGCACGGGGGGTCAAACTAACAAGCCTCCTATCCACTCACCGTGACCCACCCCACCCCTAACCCAAAAACTGGATAGTCCTTGTCGATTTGGACGGACGAACAACAACATATACAATGTAATATCGAGCCATGGGATGCCCTGAAAATTTGACAAAACATGCATACAAGGTAGAGACCGACCGAAAGTGATTTTCTGATTTCGGCCGAAGCCGAAAATAGGCCGAAAGTTAACTTTCAGTTTCGGCCGAAACCGAAACTTGTCCGAAAGTGATAAAATGGCCACTTCCGGCGTCGAAACCGAAGCCGAAGCCGAAATTCGGTTGGTCTCTAATTCAAGAAAACCGCTTTGTAAGAATCCCATTTAGTGAGTGCGCTCTCTCTCTCTCTCTTTCCTCCCCCCACCCCAAAAATGGCTCGCACCCGCACATTTTTACACTCCCCTCAACCATATTAATATTCTAATGACCAACCCGCTTTTAGACCGCATATATAATTCACCAACCATTTCAGCCAATTAGCCGTCCGCAAATTATGCCTGCCAGCTAGCCAGCCAGCCAGGAACAAAAGCGAAATTAATATAAAAAAACAACAAAGAAACAAGCAAAATATTTTTTCGTATAAACATTTACATACTAAGAGAATTAAATGGAAAAATCACAAAGTGTTGCAAAAGTAAAGTAAGGTTACCAGATTGTCTGGATTCCAAGTACGGACACAACGAATCACAATTGGAACAATAGCGGCCCGGGGGGGGGGTGGGGAGGGGGGTATTCTTGACTTTTTTTTTTACTTTCACCCAAACTCGTGCGTACATGAATACAAGAAATTTTTGTCCCCATCCCCATTAAAAAAAATCAAATAATGTAAATAAGGTTACCAGATTGTCTGGATTCCAAGTACGGACACAACGAATCACAATTGGAACAATAGCGGCCCGGGGGGGGGGTGGGGAGGGGGGTATTCTTGACTTTTTTTTTTACCTTCACCCAAACTCGTACGTACAAGAATACAAGAAAATTTTAGCCCCATCCCCATTAAAAAAAATCAAATAATGTAAAAGATAATTGTGACGTCACATGAATTTAAAAAATGTGTCGCGGGCTTATACCGCCGACAGTTTAGACACCAGGCCAGTGGTCCCCACAATATGCCTTGCTCTGGGTGCCATGTTACCCTCGGGTCATGAGAATGGGGTGAAGAGGGCAGTCACAGCGAATGCCAAAATCTTCTTTAGATAGAATCTTAACAGTGACTTAAAATATAAAATCCCATATATTTCAGAAAGACATGGGGGCAGAAGATCGTCTTTTTTACTGATCCGCCCCGGGGGGACTTTTTCTATACATTAAGTGTCACTATTCTTCGGCTTTGCCCCAGGTGCAGCATATCCTCCACAGCGAACATGCAACAGTAAAAACAGAATAAACTCAAAATAGCACTTAACTGAAAAGTAATTTCCGAGAGGGCGGCCATAGAATGGTGAAAACCAAAATTTGGCATAATCGCCAGTAATCGAAACATTACAGGAACCACTGAACTAGCCCATTGAAGATAAGGTGGACGAAATATTACTGTAATACTGCTTCTAATGAGTCTATTATTCAAGCGATATCTCGCTAGTTCATATGTGAAAGGGAATGGCAGCATCATGACGATAATTCCTACACAACGTTATTGATATTTTTAGAGCCTTGGAGATATAAAGATGCTATTTTTAGACTGTCAGATGGCGCTGAAACTATTCACTGCGCAAACCTTTGCAGAGAAATAAGATAAAGACAAATGGAAATAAGACAAACAAGTCATCCCTGCCAAAAATACGGACAAGCCGGACGACGTGATGAAAGTACAGACAATAAGGGACGCAAAAATTGAGTACGGACAAGGGGGTCGAAAACACAAACTCTCCGTACTAAATACCGACGCCTGGTAACCCTAAATAAAGGACTGGGTATATATTAAATATAGACTTATGTTTGTATATCAAACCTCAGTGATTAGGGTTAATGTCCCCAACATTCATCTGTGATCCTCCAATGAGTTAATGTCTTCAACCATTGAAGATCACGGGCTAAAAAATCATGTTGTGTTATGCACCGTTATATGGCGAGAGAATTTAATCTCTTATTTGACTACATGGAGCGTTGAAAAACAGTACACAATAAAAAACGATACCATAAATTAAATACAGTAGTTCAGAAAACGATACACAAAACTTGGGCTAATAAAAATTTCTAATTTTATTATGTTAATTTAATATTACAAAGCCAAAGAGAAATAAAAACTAAAGCTATTGCGTTACAGTACCGTGATAAGTTGTACCGGTACAAAGTTGAAGAAGATACAATGTTGTAAAAGGTACAATGTTGAAGAAGGAACATACACGCACACGGAAAATATTAGTAAACAAATCTCTCCCCGATCAACTTTCCTATGCGTCTGTTTTACTGACTTTTCTAGAAAGGGCTTACACTAGGGGTGGCAATCCGGGAACCCGACACTCGAAAATACCGGAATACCGGACTATAAAAGATGCTCGAAAAAACGGGGAATGGATTTATGAAAACCGGGTTTTTCGAAATTCCCGGGATTTCAGTTTAAAAAAAAAATATTTGTTTCTTTTTTTTTCTTAGTTTCCATGTCGTAGTTAAAGCAAGACATATATGATAATGTCAAGAAACTCCCATGCTGATAATAACATCACTATAAACAACCACAAATTTGAGAGAGTAGCCACATTCAAATATCTAAGGGCAACTATAAATGAGCACAATGAGATAATGTCAGAGGTGAAAGAAAGGATAACAGCAGGCAACCGTTCCTATTTCAGTCTACAAAAGCTACTGGGAAACAAAAACCTATCAAGGGGAACAAAGAAGACAATATACGCCACCATCATAAGACCTGTAGTAACGTACGCTAGTGAGACCTGGACCCTCACCAGTTGAGGCGACAACACTAGACACATTTGTGTCTATTGCCTCAAGCCTTCAAATCCCTAGTGCATAATTTCCTCATCACCACCAGTAACAGAAACATTGCAAATCCCATCTACATGCATAGGAGCCAAAATGATCAATAAATTGATCGTGGGCCCTTAAGATATAGAAGAAGAAGAAGAAAGCCGAGAACCTGCTCAACACATGGGAGAGGAAAATCCTCCGAAAAATATATGGACCAGTGATAGAAAATGATATCTAGAGAATACGTACAAACCAAGAACTTTACTATTTGTACAAAGAACCACCCATAGTCACAATGATAAAAAAGGCAGAATACGCTGGGCAGGTCATGTTGAAAGGATGCCGGATTATAGAGCAGCAAAAGTTATCTACAGGCAGACGACTCATCGGTCGCCCAAGGATGAGGTGGATTGATGATGTGGAGACAGATTTACACCAGTTGGGGGTTCGAGCATGGAGACGGAAAGCCATGGATCGCTACGAATGGAAGGATGTGGTGGAGCAGGCCAGGGCCCTACATGGGCTGTAGTGCCATTGATGATGATGATGAGTTAAAGCAAGACATATCAATTAAGGTATGTGATGTGCGACATGTGAACCCCTCATACCACGACGTGTCTCGTGTTCAAGGAGAGCCGACCGACGGGTTAGATCTGTGTACTGTTCATTTGTCAAGAATCGTGACGTTTAATTTTGTTTTTAAATCGTGCGTGTGTAGTGTATACACATAGTGTGTAATTGGAGGCTTGAAGAGCCTAAATATGAAAAGATATGGAACTATCATGGAAACAAAGACATCACATTGGTATTGTTTATTGAAAGCTAAACATAGGGACAATCTCTCAGCAAAATGCATTAGATGAAACACGATACTTTAATCATTGAGGGGCCCAACTTCAGACCTCTGTACTCATTTAAAGGCTGAACATTCCACTGTCTTGAAATATAGCGATGTTTCTGGTACCGGTACCAAACGAGCATTTATTTCTAAAGCATCTTGTTCTAAAATGTCCTATGATACAGAAGATTAAACACTAAAAAAAAAGCAAATTAACGTAATATTTTTTCAAGTTCAAGAGGCTTAGCAGAAACAGTTTCTCGTGACAGCTTTAGATGTCTTCCTGTTTTTTCATTCCTTTTAATGACCAGAGATGACTAAAGAAGCAATGTGGCTACAATTCACTAACATCCTCTAATTCAATTGAAAACACGGTGATAAAGCACAGTGAGACTGTTGAAACCTCTTTGATTAATAAACTGCGTAAACTTCAAAAAGAAACAGATGAGCTTCTCTGTCACTGGATGAATGGACGATTTTGGGAGATCGTCGTTTCATGAACGTAAACATTCATAGTCCTATGTAAACCAATGAATTTGTCAATCTTGGCCTAGTAAGAGTGATTGACAGCATGCCGACCTGAACATGGTTACAGTTTTCGGAAAACAAGCTTTCCGCTTTTGATTTGTCATCGAAAAATGGTATAGTCTGCATAACTACTGTCGGTAACATTATGATGACCGTATTAGGATGTGAAGCAGCACTTTACCACCAACAATGTCTTACTCACGGTGTACAGCTGGCAATTTTAGACATCTTTTATAAAAAAACAGAAAACTCTTCAACCTCAACAACATCAATCTGAAGAAAACAACGATTTTGATGATTTTGACTGTTACGAGGATAATGAAAAAGGCTGTTTTCGTGTTACTATTGAGATCAATCAAAATAATGAAATTGTTTTCAAGGATTTAATCGGGAAAATGCGAAAGCTGAAAAAAATAAGAAATTTGCGTATCAAAAATTAATACGATTCTTCAGAAATATGTCAAAGAAGAAATTGTTCATGAGCTTACTTTTACTTTAGATTGCAGCACAAGGTGGAATAGTTTAGCAACATATTAAGAAGAATAGTAAGACTAAAAAATCATTTTTAGAAAGCGCTTATTGATGTAAGCGTTGATCATGACATATCTCAAGACGAATTTAAAAGACTGTTTAAGCTCAGCAAAATATATACTAAAATTAATGGTGGAAGAACTTTGCAAAAACAACGCCAACTGAATGACAGCTGATGCGGCTTTGATGTTTATGTTTCAAAGTTAGATACCATGGATTATAAAATGGTTGCTCGTGAATGTGTTGCCTCTGTCTCTGAAGCGTCGGATTAAAGAGCGAAGATTGTTGGTAGCTTCAACATTAAAATACTTGCATAACTATAAGACGTACTTTGGATTCTTCAATGACTAATTGAACGCATTATACTTCTAAGGCCAAATTGCGCCCAGATGCGAAAACATGTTGTTGACATTGAAAAGTTCGGTCAAACAGCAAATTCCTCATTGTAAATGTCTATTGGCAATGAGATTGCACATCATGAGATTGCACATCATGAGATTGCACATCATGAGATTGCACATCATGAGATTGCACATCATGAGATTGCACATCATGAGATTGCACATCATGAGATTGCACATCATGAGATTGCACATCATGGATCTGAGGATGACGAACTTGAAGATACACAGCCGCTTATGAGACAATGAAAAATTGAAATTCATAAGAAACTTCAGGCTAAGGATAATACTTCCAGACCAACGGATAGAGACATTGAAACATTGTTAAAAATAGAGATGGTTTTATTTGAGAATGGCGGTTGAAGAGGAAAATATCTAGAAATTGCGTGTAATAGCTTAAGGTCTATTCCTCCGACCAGTGTCAGATGTTCTCGTCATCAGGTTTCTTTTGTAACCATTTGCGGTCAAAATAAAGCGACCAAACGTTAGACACATTGTCATTTTTACCATCTCAATTTTTAAATTTGACAAGAGATGACGACAACACCAGTTATTTAATATGTTATTAATAAAACTATTTAAATTAAAAAGTTAAAATATTATTTTTGTTAGTTTCAATAAAGTCTGAAGTTCAACATGTGTGTTATTATTGTTAAAAGCTTATTAAAATCAAAATGTGATTTTTTTTCTGAATTTATTTTATTTCATTAATAAATCCTCACCTCTAATCTCGAATCTCTGCTAAAAATTATTTAAATATGAAAAAAAATTCGGGATTCCGGTATCCATATACTTCAATATCGAAAATACCGGTTTTGGTAAAAGGCACTAGCTTACACATTTTATAAGCGCTTCAACCAATCCAGCATATTCTAAATGATTCTAATAATACAGAACATGGACTTTATTCATTTTTAAACAAGGTCAAGAGAGAATATTTTTAATTAGCCACACCCCAAAAACGCGGTACCAAACTTTGGGTCAGCTAAAGTTCATCCACGATAAAAGAAGAATGAAAGTAAAACAGTTGCTTTTAAAAAAAAAAATATCAAAATAAGGTAAGAATTCGCAATAAAGTTTTTTATATTCCCCTTCATAAATTTGTACATGAGCATGTAATGGTTGATCTGATTTTAGATGTCCTACATAACATGCAGCCATTGATAACGGAGCACCGTTAAACAAAATGTCTTACTATTTATTCTTTGTCGAATCTTTGTGTTATGAGCATTGCACCGAAACGCACCGATTCACACCGATGTGCTCTTACGTTTATGCGCCTGAACTTATCCACTCTGGTGTTTGGAGTGACGTCATAGCTTATGACTTCACAGCTTAAAATGAAAAAAAAAGAGAAATAGTAAAAAAAAGTATTGCAGATACTTTATTTTTAAGTACAGTCACGGAACTTAATTTTGGGTTACATAAGCGACGAAATAATAAATAACAATTGGAAACGTTAAGATGAAAAATAAAAATGAAATAAATCAATTAGCTATGTATGAGCAGATGTGCAGTAGATGTGTTGTAGATGTGCAGTAGATGTGCGGTAGATGTGAAGTAGATTTTCAGTAGATGTGCAGTAGATGTGAAGTAGATGTTCAGTAGATGTGCAGTAGATGTGCAGTAGATGTTCAGTAGATGTGCAGCACAGGTGCAGCAGATGTGCAGTAGATGTACAGCAGATGTGCAGCAGATTTGCTGTAGATGTGCAGTAGATGTAGGGTAGATTTGCAGCAGATGTGCAGCAGATGTTCCTTAGATGTGCAGTAGATGTATGGTAGATGTGCAGTAGATGTGCAGCAGATGTGCGGTAGATGTGCAGTAGATGTAAGGTAGATGTGCAGTAGATGTGCAGCAGATGTTCGTTAGATGTACAGTAGATATGCAGAAGATGAACAACAGATGTTTTATATACATTTAAAAACTCGTCAGTAATATGGAACCCATTTTATTGTGTCCACCTTTGACAGCATATACAGATAATTTTTTAAACGACAATTTTTTGTGTCACCTGCTTAACTGATATTTGTGTCGGTCGTATTTATCTGAAACTCTCGATAATATGACTAATGTTGCTAAAAGCATACGACTCTTTTAAATAACGATACGACCATTGATTTATAACAACGTATATTCCGTACACATATCTCAAAATGTGGTTTATTTTATGCACATATCTCAATATGTGTTTTATTTTATGCATACATCTCAATATGTAGTTTATTTTATGCACTTATCTAAATAAGTGGTTTATCTTATGCACTTATCTCAATATGTGGTTTATTTTATGCACTTGTCTCAATGTGTATTTTATTTCATGCACTTATCAGCGTCATCCTTTAATCAACAAGTTCTATACTTGTTTTTCACGGACCCAAAGCCTTAAAAAGCCTGCTTTGGGTTGACCTGGGAAGGAACAACCCAGAAATCAGTTCATTACTGTGCGCCCATCACGTGCGGCTAGACACGTCGAGACAACAACTGACCGACTTTTACATTGTCTTCACATTATCTCCCCTTCAAGCAAAAGGAAGTCCGTTAATAGTGTTCAGGGGAAGCGAGTATTAAGCACATCCCTGAAATGACGCCATTTTGTCCCGGCCTCTCAGTGAGCACGTCACTCCCTCACGCCATTCTTGGCTCCATTTTTCTGGTGTTGAAGTAACCTTAACTTCGACCAATGGCCGGGGTCACCGCGGTTACATTTGATTTGAGTGCGTTTTTTACTGACAAGTTCAAGAGCGATGACGCCTTTTCGCTAGAGTCATCTGCAAGGAACACACAGGCTTGACTGTTGATACCTAGTCAACTGTACGGCTCTCTGTAGATCTAACACACAGGCTTGACTGTTGATACCTAGTCAACTGTACGGCTCTCTGTGGATCTAACTTACAGACTTGACTGTTGGTACCTAGTCAACTGTAGGGCTCTCTGTAGATCTAACACACAGGCTTGACTGTTGATACCTAGTCAACTGTAGGGCTCTCTGTGGATCTAACACACAGGCTTGACTGTTGATACCTAGTTAACTGTAGGGCTCTCTGTAGATCTAACACACATGCTTGACTGTTGATACCTAGTCAACTGTAGGGCTCTCTGTAGATCTAACACACATGCTTGACTGTTGATACCTAGTCAACTGTAGGGCTCTCTGTAGATCTAACACACAGGCTTGACTGTTGATACCTAGTCAACTGTAGGGCTCTCTGTAGATCTAACACACAGACTTGACTGTTGATACCTAGTCAATTGTAGGGCTCTCTGTGGATCTAACTTACATGTTTGACTGTTGATACCTATTCAACTGTACGGCTCTCTATACCTCAACACACATGCTTTACTCTTGATACGTTTCAACTGTGCGCCTATTTTATCCCTGACGTTTGTCTGGAGCCGAATATAGGGAATCTATAACGTTCACAAGTCCACGTATAATACATCCAATGTTCTGTTGTAAAAAAAAAAATTGAAAATTCTTTAATAATACTCTCTAACGTGTACTGGTCCTAACTACAATAACTATTATATAGCACCACTCTCTAACAGAAACAAATATTTTGTTTCCGTCTAAAGTTTCTGCTTTAACCTATCATTCTTCTTAGACTCCATTGAGATATATGTATAGGAAACAGTCTGCGCACGCTGTCTATTGACGACAAGACCTTAACAACAAGCTTCAACAAAGTCTAACCAACAAGACGCATCACGCGTTTACAATTTGGAACGCCCTTCCTGTCGATCTCAGAAACAACCAGACACTGGAGTCCTTTAAAACCGATTTAAAGACACATCTATTTCGCAAACACCTTCTGGGTTGATTGTCAACCTTATTTTCCATTTAATGCATAATTGGCCGTGTTGCTTATGGTTGAAATGGCTAGAAAGACTTTGCCATTGTATGCTTGTAATTAGTTTTTGTAGTGTTGCGTTTGTTTTAAATGTGGTAAATTATAGATTTGTTTTTTGTTGACTTTGTACCGCGCTTCGAGCCTTTGGGGATGAAGCGTGTTTTTGAAATTAACTTTATTATGATTATTTATTATTGATACTTTATGTTCGACAACTGGGACAATCCCGTTAACTGATATGTTACATTAAGAAATGGCGTCAGCAGGGCGAGTCTAGACTCTTATGCCCCCCCCCCAAATTACCCCTCCCCGGTCTGACGTATCGGGCCAAGGAGCGGCACGTTGGAGATGCCCACTCGTCAGAACGGCCCCAACACGGGCCCCTCACCCAAGTCCCCCGCCTGGGCGCCTGGGCGCCTGGGTGCTGGACCAGGACCCCGTTAACTCAATCAATTGGTCAACACAACGTCTTTCGTGATAGGGCTAGGTCATTTTCAGGCTTTGTTATTAAGAGATATCCACACTTGTAAATAGACTCATGCTAATTGTGTAACTTTCGTAAGTAAGATTTCGACTGTGAACCTCTAAGGTTGGTTTTAACCCAAAATTTGTTGACCTATTTCTCTGAAAATGGTGTGTGTGTGTGCAGTTTTTACCTGACAACATTTTTTGGTTGGTTTTAACCTGAAAACTGTTTGTCGTTTGTAATAAATTTCGAATTTCTGTGTGAGGATTTTACCAGGAAATTAAGCAGTCACCGTCGTATAATTTCGACCTTCTGAAATTTTTTTTTTGGTCAGTGACTTGCGCACACACACTTATTCTTTTCTCTAATTTTTAGCTAGGATGCATGTATGATGTTTAAATTAACATGTATTATATATTTATAAATATAATGTAAATCCAATTTATACGTATATGCTTGTTTGGTTATTTTTTTGTACTGCTAAAGGCACTTGCTGAAACTTCAACATTTTTCGATTCTCTGTGATCATCGTTACAGCTGAACTTTTATAGTGCTATTTACACACAATGTTTGTGTCTAATTAATCTACTTAGAAGCTTTATCGCAGTCCAACACTCTTACACTCAATCATGTATTAAAATAATAACCAAACAACCGAAATTAGAGAAAACAACAACAATAATTCGGGTAAGGAAATACAAACTAACAATGAGCCAGATTTATCCGCATTCTCTCTTCGTTAACATAAACACATTTTGAAACGTGTCATTGGATCAAAGGGGGGCAAGCTGCGACGTTAATCAAGGGGGGCAAGCTACGACTTAAATCAAGAGAACAGAAAGACGATCCTCAAGAACGCGGTGACCTTTGGGGAATCCAAATTTTCTTGTTTGAAATATTTGTTAAAAGTTCAACGTTTGTTTGTTATTTTCGTTCTGTTTTCTTTATTTTAAAATATCAACAAACAAAGAAAATAAAAAAAAATAAAAATAATAATAATAATAAAAGATTACGTAGCTTTGAATTCAGGAAAATCTTGCCCATAAAAAAAAACAAGAACAAGAACAACAACTCGTTGCAGAGAAAATGATTGGGTTTCGGATTTATTTCCCCCTTAAAGGATTCTCAAAATTCATTATTTAAAAAATAAAAAAATAAAAAAGTTTATCTTTGCTTAAAAAAAAAAGTTATGGTATTTTGTTACATGTGACGTCACACAATGGGTTTGAAAATTAAAGAAACCGAAATTCTCTTCAAAATAAAATATCGGAAGAACTGCATACGACGATTCGAGAAGAGTGGAAAAAAATGCTTTGAAAAATAAACTATTCGTAAAAGCAATAACTTACGAGATTGCAGAAAGATCGCCATTGCATATCTTCGAGCCCGAAAAATAGATAACGATAAGATTAAGACAATAAAAAGCGAATGACGTCATTTAACTGTGTATAAAATCCGCGAGCACTTTAAATTAAAAGTGTGAGAATAAAATTATAATAATCAGAATCGTAAAATAAACACGAAATTTAGAAGAAAAAAAAAGAGAGTATCTTTGCTTTAATAACACCATGCATTAAATAGGAAGTGACGTCTATCTGATGGCAAAATGGGAAAAAATGACGTCATTGATATAATTCTTGATTAAGATCATTGTAATTTGAAAATGACTGAATTTAAAAACAAGATTATGACGTAAAAAATAAATTAGAATTATTTTTAATGCAGCGGGCAGCCAGTGTGCATATCCATCATGTTTGGTATTCAAAGCGCGGATGAATTGTTAAATAAAACTGAGAGAACTACATAAAATAGCATTCGTTTTTGTACAATTAAAACTAGAGTCAAGGTCAGGGTCAGTCTCGACCTCTAGTCTAGAGAAATAAATGCTTCTTGTCACTTGCATAAATCTTTAATTTGCTAAGCTGCTGAAACGTGGTCTGCATAGATAAATAATTATGTCTGGCGTCTGTTGCATTGATTCTCAATTTTTCCACATTATTTCTCTTTGCTTTAAAAAGAACGTTGGAACGTTATTAAAATTTAGAAAATAAAATATTTTTTTTACGGATGAATTTCACTTAGGAATAAGGGCTAACAAAATGGCGGCAGCAGTAAAGAACTTTGGGGAGAGAACTGGTTGAAAACAAGTTTGTCTTAAACTAAAACGTTTCCAGAAGAATGATCGGTATCAAAAGAATAATGATCTGTATAATAAGAAGAATGATCGGTATTAAAAGAGTAATGATCTGTATAATAAGAAGAATTATAGGTATCATAAGAGTAATGATCTGTATAATAAGAAGAATGATCGGTATCATAAGAGTAATGATCTGTATAATAAGAAGAATGATCGGTATCATAAGAGTAATGATCTGTATAATAAGAAGAATGATCGGTATCATAAGAGTAATGATCTGTATAATAAGAGGAATGATCGGTAAGATGAGAAAAATGATCGGCATGATAAGAAGAATAATCTGTATGATAAGAAGAATGATCTGTTTGATAAGAAGAATGATCTGTTTGATAAGAAGAATGGTATGTATAATAAGAAGAATGATCTGTATGATAAGAAGTATAATATGTATGATAAGGAGAATAATCGGTATGAAAAAAGAATGATCTGTATGGTAATAAGAATGATCGGTATGATAAGAATAATGATACGTTATGATAAGAAGAATGATATGTATGAAAAGAGGAATGATCTTTGTGATAAGAAGAATGATCTGCATGCTCGCTGGCATTATTTGTTTCACATTTTTCAATCGTTGTTCCAGCAATTGAATGGATGTTACCGAGAGAAAAAAAAAACTATTTATTTATATGACATATGGATAATTGAAAGTCATATTCATTAAAACGTCTCTCACATATTTCATACAAACCTACAATTAATTTATTCATTACTTTTATCCATATGGGTAATGGGTTAAATATCAACCACACATATTTATGTACATTTAAAGCCTCTTTGACTTTGAGGACTGGGCTGAAATGTCTCAAAATACCCCACTCTTTATTACTGGGTATATTCTTTGTTCGTTGATTTTATGTGGCTGTCAGACATTACAGCTCCTGTCAGGAAAATGGCCGCCACGACTACTATACATTCCGGTTCACGGACTTTTAACTTGTAAAAAAAATATATATATATGTAATCATCCTTTGCTGTTGCTTTAAAAAAAAATTCTTTAGTCAATCAGGGCTATTACAGGCCATGAGATAATCTGACTAGGTTACTCGCAAACCTAAATGGTAACATTGTTCAGTTTAGCGTGAAGTCAGGGTCTCCTGAAGTGTAACATTGGCTAATTTAAGATCATCTGTATGTTGTATGTTAGGTTCTGCTCCAGGTGTACACAATGACGTTGGAAGTATTACTTTTGCAGTAAGCCAACACTTAAGACTTTATACTTTAAACTTTATACTTTACACTTTAAAATGTATACGTTATGGTTCATACTTAGCTTTTTTTGTGACTTAGTACCTTGAGTTTAAAAATAAATCAATAAAACAATCTGACGATGTCAACATGCGTTCAGTTTGCAATATACGATGTTACTCATGCACACTGACTGGTGGGAATTTGTTGTAACATTCCATAATTGACTGATGTAACTGAAATGTGATTGGTATTGTTATGTAGACGACGTGTTTACGTCACATTTGCCCGTGCCGTGAACTCTGAATGACCCAATCTAGCAGACGCCGTGTTCGTATTGGGCGTGGGCTATTTCCTTTGATCTTGGACGTTGTTCACTACCACTACCAACTAAAAATAATTAATATGTTCTAATAGAATTTTGTGGAAAGTTCGGGGGTGGACAAGAAAGGTAAACAATGTCTAAGTCGTTTCTGGAGTGCGTCTAACGCTGCATATATAAGGGGTTCAGAGAACATTGAGGGACGAAGATTCAGATAGTTTTCACTTCACGAGATAAGTGTTATATTCTGTGTGTACCCATAAGTGTTTATTCGCATTCATCATTGTAAATTATTAATTGGCACATTGTACTAACTATGTACCGGTACAAGACATATCCTACTCTATAAGTTGATGATTTTTAATAATAATATCCATTGCTGTGTAATTATATTGATAACTTAATAAATCTTATTAATTGTAATTAGTACTGTTATGAATGTCATATTTTTGCTATTGAATTCCTTTGTCCTTTGTTATGCACTGTCCAGAACGAGCCATAAAATAAGAGATTAATTTCTTACAATTGGCAGCAGTGCGTAACAATATATACATATATATACATATATATACATATATATATATATATATATATNTATATATATTTATATATATATTTAGGCAAAGGCTTAAAATATTATGACACCTTTAAAATAATAAACTCGTTACATATAACAGTTAGAGAAAGTGTTACAGAAACATTAAATATAGGAAAAACAATCAGTCGGATTGTTACAACTTTTATCCCTAAAAATATAATATTGAATGCCTTACAGAACTGTCCGAAGTGAGCATTGGATTAGAGATTACTATACATGGGCGCCCGCAGGTAGGGGCAAGGGGCACATTTGCCCCCCCCCCCTTGGATTGATTGGATAACAAAATTTTAGACAAAAATAGACAAAAAATTTATTAAAGTAAAGAGAAAATAAAGAGAAAGTAACTAAGCTGATGTCCTGTGCGTTCGTTCACCATAAAAATACGCTACAGTAAATTAAAACTATATTAAAACATTACTAAAAAAATTTTGCCCCCCCCCCTGGAAAGTTAATCGATTTTTTTTGCCCCCCCCCCCTAGAAAGTTTTCTGCGGGCGCCCATGTTACTATATTACATTAAATTTAACAAAATACACAATTTCCAGATTTGTTTCTGCTTTTCTTTTTGTGATTGCTATTGATTATGATAAAGATTAACTTTCCTTTTGAAGACGTTGATAGAATAGTCAAGCCAAGATGATACGTCTTGAGTTATTAAAGTAAAAAATACGTCACAGTAAATTAAAACTATATTAAAACATTACTAAAAAAATTTTGCCCCCCCCCCCTGGAAAGTTAATCGATTTTTTTTGCCCCCCCCCCTAGAAAGTTTTCTGCGGGCGCCCATGTTACTATATTACATTAAAGTTAACAAAATACACAATTTCCAGATTTGTTTCTTCTTCTCTTTTTGTGATTGCTATTGATTAAGATAAATATTAACTTTCCTTTAGAAGACGTTGATTGAATAGTCCAGACAAGATGATACGTCTTGAGTTATTAAAGTAGAGCTGATGCCCGTGTTTGGACATGAGAACTCAATACTCTTGAGCCGACTCGTTTGTAATACTCTCTATTTGGAAACCTTTTACATTCGAGATTACTCGCTTGCAAGGACTCGTGCTCCATATCAATCCCGATGATGACAACTTGCCCCCTCTGGATCTAAATGTGACTAAGGCAACTTCTCCCCACTAGACCGAAATTTGTTTTTTATTTAAAATAATTAGAGAGTAATGATATTTTAAAAAAAAATTGGAAATGCGTTTTATCAATAAAAGAAAAAAAAATTGAAAACGGAAAAAAACTTTCAAAATATTTACTTTAAAAAAAATATTTACGATAAAGCGATGTTACTTTTTCCTTATGTCTATTTTAATTACAAAAGAATTAACATGTGACAATATGGATTATAAACTTTAAAAGCTGGACCCGTTACTCATCGCCCAAAGCCCCAGCAGAGAATCTCGGTTGTGTCTTCTTGAATCTCAACACCTTATTCCGATTTCTCTCTTTAATTTACACTTGAAACATTGGACTGTGCTCACGAGTATGTTCGTCCGCTGAATCATTGGACTGTGCTCGCGTGTACGCTCGTCCGTGTATTCGATGAGGACCACTTTCATCATCTGATTGGTGCTTGGGTTGATTACGTCTGTGGCCGCGCAGATGCCCCCCCCCCCTGTGAGACCGATTCTGGACACGGTAATTTTCCGGCGTGTAGTGCATTGTCCGACGAACGCTGAATTGTCGCTTTGAAAACTTTGGTGCGTCATCAACGTGACCCTGCAAGATAGCCGACTTAAGAACGAATTATCTTCCCTGCCAGACCGCGGCGCTGGAGTGACCTCCCTTTATTTGACACAAATTTTGATGTACGCCATTTAGGATTGTTCACAATCCGATTAGAGTAACAAGTCGATGGTCTGGTGTGACTAAAGATAAATCTCCGGCTTATCTTCTCCCATGACACTGTAGCTAACTTTACAAGACCAGAGAACACAGGAATGTATTGGATGTAACTTGACAAAAAGTTGTAGCGCTCGTTGTGGACACAGGGCAGCGACTGGTCAATGGAGCCGGATTGTTTTGTATTGTGTTACATCAGGCACACTTAAAGGTGCCGTTGTTCTCCATCGGTTTATAGCCCTGAAAATATGCGTGGACATTTGTCAAAGTTGGATATGGCCCTTTTATCGTCGATATTTTTATTTTATTTAAAAAAATGTTATGAAACTTTTTTTTAAAGACTTTCTTTCAAAGACGATTTTAAACATACTAAATAAAAAAAAATATATTATTTATTAAAATGGATTACGTAAACAAAGTTTGGCAGAAGGGAAGTAATTCTCTCTATGAAGCCAAAGGATTACAATTTAAGGAGAAACTTAACTATGTTTTTTTACTTCAAATTTTTTAACATATTTCCTGCACATACTTTCTTTGGGTAATGATTTTTTTTCAAGCCTACACATATCTTGTTCCATTATTTATTTACTTTACACTGTAGTCCTTTAATGAATTTTAATAAATTGTTAAAATTTATTTTTAACTATTTAGTGTATTTAATCCGTCTCGGGAAGATAGTCTTTGATTTAAAAAAAACAAAAAAAAATCTACTTTTTATTTTGAAAATATTAGAATCATCTTGAAAAAAAAATGTTCACTAACCTACTACTCACCCGTAATGATAGGCTAAGATGAAGGTTGCATACGGCCGTATATCATTGTTTTTTATTTTTATTATTGTAAAGATAAACAAATGGTAAACAAAAGGTAAACAAAAGGTTCACATTGCTTTTAGGAGACAAAGAGCAACGCCACGATTTCGATTTCATTAAACATTGCCTTCTTCTATACTCTTATTTAAATAGGAAAAATCAGTTTAATGCATGGTGGCGAAATGTCACTTTGCTGGTGCGAATCCATCTACCACCGTGTCATTCTCTTAACTTCAACGATTGTTATTCCAAACGTGACGTGCGGGTAAAGCCATGCAGCTGATCAATGAGAAAGTAAACATAAAAGATCGTTTGTCTACTGAGGTAACTATCACAACAGGGTAGATAATCGCAACAAACAGATAACGGGAACAGAGGTGCAAGACTTTCCCCATAGATGTTAGAAAAATGTGTTTGTTTTTTTGTTTTTTTTAATGGCTTAGGCTTAGGCTAAACCATCCATAAAACTCAGCCTCCAAGGTGAAGAGATGGAACGCTTTGTACCATCAGCGCGCAGAAAATAGCATCGTCGTGAATTACATACTGATGGTTGTCCTGTCTGTGAGATTAAGCGCGTCATCTGTAGAGTACATGGTCGTAATTTGCCGTAAACCAACATTGGGCCAATCATGAGTTGAAAGGCAATAGATTCGTTGCTTTTTATAATGTAGCGAAGGATAAGAAAAAAAAAAGTGGGGGATCGGTGAGGGTGGGAATAATTTATCTCTTACTTTAACTTGGTCATAAAGCATAGCGTATGTAATTGCTGTCATAAAAAATGGCGAATGTAATTGCTGCCATAAACCATGGCCTATGTAATTGCTGTCATAAAAATGGCGAATGTAATTGCTGTCATAAACCATAGCGTATGTAATTGTTGTCATAAACCATAGCGTATGTAATTGCTGTCATAAAACATGGCTTATGTCATTGCTGTCATAAACCATGGCGTATGTAATTGCTGTCATAAACCATAGCATATGTAATTGTTGTCATAAACCATAGCGTATGTAAATGCTGTCATAAACCATGGCGTATGTAATTGCTGTCATAAACCATAGCATATGTAATTGTTGTCATAAACCATAACGTATGTAATGGCTGTCATGGAATGTAAGCCTTCTGAGTGCTTCGGTCTGACACGGCAAATCGAATGATGACATTAACTCCCCTCAGACTTTGCTCTTTAATTACAGCCATGGTTTTCCTCTGACAAATGGTGGTCGTAACGTATTTCCCCAACTTAGCATCAACTCAAGAAGCCTTCACAAAAGGCAGGCGTCTTCATGAGGTTCCACGAGTGCTTATGGGATTCCTAGGGCTCCCGAAGTGCTAATGGGGCTCGTAAGGCTCCCCGAGCGCTTAGGGGCTCTTAGGGGTGCCCGAATGCTTACGGACACTTAGGGCTCCCGAGTGCTTATAGGGTTCTTGGGGCTCCCCGAGTGCTTATAGGGTTCTTGGAGCTCCCCGAGTGCTTATAGGGTTCTTGGGGATCCCCGAGTGCTTATGATGGCTCCCATGACAAATTTGATGGCTGGGGCTATTAGAACTCTCATATATGCAAGCGGGTCTCCATGAGATATCCTGTACAGCTAAACTTTCTTCACCCAGGCTGTTTACATAAACGTTGTGATATAAGATGACAGGACAAAGTACCTGACACAGACGTCCTATAACAGGCTGATTGTATCCTGTTTCTCACATTCCTACAAAAAGGACAAGCCAGATAGGCAGCATACAATGCGAGGATGCCAGGCATCAACTTTCCAAACAACTAGTTTTCGGTGAACTTTCCAGTGGGAAAACGCTCGGCTGGTGGGCAGAGAAAAAAAATGCTGCAAAGATTGTCTAAAAGCTTCACTCAAATCCATGGGCATTGACCATGATTCGTGGGCATTGACCTTGATTCGTGGGAATTGAACTTGATTCGTGGGAATTATTTGCTTTTGATCGTACAAGCTGGCGAGGCAGAATCGTCCAGAGTGAGAGTGGGCAGAGAACCATAACGGAAACAAAGATCACAAGAAAGGAAGGATCGGACACGTTTTTCTATCCAATCTTCTGATCCTTGTTTTTGTTATTGACTTTTGACAGTTTTTATTCTTTTGCTTTCTTAAATTTTTGGGGATATGTATGAATATATATGTTACGGCCAAAGCGAGAAATCGGCCAAAGTGGGAACTGGCCGGCCAAATCGCGAAATGGCGAATATCGCCTCACATTGACCGGCCAATATCCGATATTTTCTTGATTTCGGTATTTGGCCGGCCAGTTTGCGAAATGGGATGGGGCAATCGGCCAAAGTCGGAGGAAAAGTATTATGAGCTGATTTTGAGTGTTGGTACACCGTCATGATCATCACATTATATTGATTTTTAATGATACTAAATTACCAAAATCAGTCAAATTAGTTTATTATAGTAAATTATCAATCTCTATCATCCCTTGTTACAACAAGATGATCTTTTATGATATTTCGAATTACACAGCAGTTTGTTATTTTTACATTTGCAATGATTTGTGAAGCAGTTGATAGTGGAATTGCATCGAGGGATCACGCTTGTTTGCCTTTAGAAATAACCTAGCAGCTGTGTTTTGAACTTGCTGCAGTTTTATAATGAAATTTTTTGGTGAAACTGACAGAATAGACTTACAATAGTCAAGACAATTAGGAACAAGTGCAAAGACTAGTGTGTTTTTTTCGCTAACTTTGAGGTAATGGCGGATAGCGGTGTACGCAGAGTGACAGAAGTGAGAAATATGATTATTGAAAGACATGTTGTCAGAAAGAATGTAACCATCGCCAGCCTTAGGTAAACTTTCGCCCCGCGCGAAGTACCCGTTCGGCGCCCTCTTCCCTAATTTCAACGCCCTTTCGGTTGGTCCCAACCCCAGTGTTAGTATCCACATTAAGAATGCAACTTTCATTGTATGAAAACTCATTGTACCAAAAAGTGAATGTACGAAAAGTTAGAATACCGTTTCTCGATCCCAGACTCGAGGTTAACACTTCATTATAATAAACTAATGGAATTTAAATATTTACTGGGCGCCCCAGGCACCCCTAAAACCACGGCGCCCTGTGCGAGGGCACAGGTCGCACACCCTAAAGGCCCGCTCTGCAAGATTATGAAACAGTCTGCAAGTAATTTTCCATCCGTACCCTTCGTCTTTTTCATTACTTAATCCACAAATTGCGTGGACATCGTTGCCGCAGGGTCCATCCACAAGAATGAGCTGAATAACACTCTTTATCACACACTACACAGAATCTGTTCGCATGGTTATTAGTCTTGAATCAACGAATCGAATGATGGCCAGGGATATCCCGGCACTTCGGGAAGTGGCCGGCTAAAGTAGCATATACACTGACAATTTACAGTTTCGGACATTGGACCCACGCCTCGGCCAATGTGCGAAATGGCCAGCCAATTCGGGACTGGCCGAACTTCGGGCATTGGCCGTAACATATATATATATATATAGTATGTAAATTTAATTTATAATTCTATTTATATTCTTAAGTTCAGATGATTAAAGCAAAATGCCGAAACGTTTGAATTGGTGTTTTGTCTAATCATAATTAAAGCTTAGCGTACACTTTGGTTTGTACACAAATTGTTTTGTCTCCTCAATCAGGCACAAATAAGGGCAGGCAAGCCACCTGCGGACTCACCGTCTAACATTACCTTGGTCATCTTTGCGTGTGAAGGACAAAGATCAACAAAAAAAAAAAAACTCTTCTAATCAGATGTTTTTGCCAGAAAAAACTACACAACAGAGGATAATTCCATCTCACACACATTACCAGAGCTTGTGGAAAAAAGGTGTGTGGGGGGGGGGTCGCTAAAGTAGTTTACAAACTTCAAATCAACACCGTCTTGATGAGAACTCAAGCACTGCAAGAAAATTGCGATAATGGTCCCAAATTACTGTCTAATAGGATACGCCTTCAGGGTTCTCTCTGTGCTTTTCAGACTAATGCGGGACCCGGCGACATGACATAAAAATTACTGAACAGCCTTAAAATTTAACAACGTGAACGACAGTATTTCACATTATATTTTCACACTTTTGCAAATAACATATTTTTTTTTTAAAAAGCTGTCTAATACCATATCTTGTTAACCAGTGATTCTCACAGTGGTTTTTCGGGGGTCGGGACCGGCACCGATCCACGAGCCTTTCATTGCCGGCCCGCACAACATGAGCTTAATTGGAAAATGAAGCTAAATGCTGCCTCGCTGAAGTCTCCCTTTAAACCTCATTCCATCAACGAGATGGTTTGTTGAAACAAAAAAAATGACATTCATCACATCAACTTTTTTTTTACAAACAATTTTAAACAGCCATAAACATTTTTAAAAAATGAATACGTATATATATATATGCAGTGGGAGAATGTCAGTCCACCTAATATGTTCGTTCGTCCGTCGAGGATCGACGAGGACCATCGAGTCGTCTGGTGACTGATGACTTGCGCGGATGACTTTGTTTAAAGTGAAGAAGACTTGCGCAGCGTCTACCTCACTCTCTGGTCCGAGCCCACCATATCCAGTGGCAAGACTCTACGTCAAGACGACCAGGGATGGGTTCGTTTGCAGGAATTGTCATTGTTACCTAATATAAAAGTTTAGGAAAGACTGTTGTCAACAACGTCAGGAACATGTTGTGTGGGGTAAAGAGGTGGTGGGGGAGGGGGGGTTGATTGTTTACTGTTTTGAATTTAAATGCGTGTATCGTGTTGCATCCAGTTGTTTTGCCTGAAGTCCTAGCGCATCATTTGCGTCACGCGGACCACGCACGGTAATCTAATACTTATTTTGATCAACATCCATGCAGGTACGAACTGTTTCAGAATTAGGTCGACGGAATTATATCTGCTTTTATTTCCATCAACCCAAATCAATGAATTGTGTTCATTTCTACTAGCATTAAAACGATCTGGACATTTATTCATAGGGCAGCTTTTTATTCATCACACTTTGTTGTCCAGGGGCGTCACCAAAGTAATATTTCCCTGGTTGTACTTTGGTTAGCAGAGGCAGTAAAGAAATAAAATCCTTAGCTTAGGATTAAATTTCTCTGTACCTGTCTCTCTTTCTCTCTCACTTTCTCTCTTTCATATCTCGTCCTTGCTTTCGCTCTGTTATAACAAAACTAATATTATAAAATTACCTTTGAAGTCATATTGTTCTTATTATGTTCATTATCCATAAACTTAAAGTTGAGAATGTTAACCCACATATTTCTTAATGTTGACAATGCTGACCGAAAGATTTCTTAAAGTTAACAATGCTGACCGACAGATGTCTTAATGTTAACAATGCTGACCGACAGAATACTTAATTTCAATAATGCTGACCGACAGATTTATTAATTTTAACAATGCTGACCGAGAGGTTGCGTAATATTCCTTTGACCGTTTTAAACCCATAGCAACAAAAAAACCTGACTCGATTTTTCTGCTATCCCGGGGTGGGAAAAGTTTTGAAGCCGTCCCCACAAATAAATCTGTTGACGCCAACATTATCGTGGATTCGTTAAAGAAGAAAATCACGGACTATTTAAACATTGCTTTCCTGTGAACACTTTTGGAAACCTTAGGATCTCTTGAGGTTATTAGCATAAGCGATGATGTCTCTAGGAGTTGCGGGGGATTGGCAGCACCCGGGAACCCTCACAAGGGTATGGCACCCTCACAAGGGTATGGCACCCTCACAAGGGTATGGCACCCTCACAAGGGTATGGCACCCTCACAAGGGTATGGTGCCCTCACAAGGGTATGGCACCCTCACAAGGGTATGGCACCCTCACAAGGGTATGGCGCCCTCACAAGGGTATGGCACCCTCACAAGGGTATGGCACCCTCACAAGGGTATGGTACCCTCACAAGGGTATGGCGCCCTCACAAGGGTATGGCACCCTCACAAGGGTATGGGACCCTCTCGAGGGAGAGACAAGCTCACGGGGAAGGAAGGGGAGGATGACGTCACAATGGCAGGACACCACATAAAAATAGTTCTCTTAACAGAGCTCGATTAAATACCAGAGCAACGAGCCACCTGTCACCAGAGTAGGACACCACCCATCAGACCAGGTTGTCAGAAGAGCAGAATGTCACCAGAGTAGGAAACCACCAGAATAGGTGGCCAGATGAGAAGATTGTAACCATTGTAGGATACCCCAGACCAGGTTGCTAGAAGAGAAGAATATCTCCAGAGTAGGATTTCCCCAGACCAGGTTGCCTGAAAAGCAGAATGTCTATAGTAAAATACCCCTAGACCAGGTTGCCAAAAGAGCATAATGTCACAAGATTTCACCTACTCTCATGACATTCATGGAGAAGTCTGAATGGGATTGCACAATGAGTTTACGACAAACTATATGGAAGGAACTAATTCTAGTGACGTCACTAAGAATAACATGAAATGGGCGACATTGACTTCTACAACTCTGGACGCGAGCTTTTGGTGGCTGCCATGTGAAAGAGGCGACATTGACTTCTGCAACGCGGGACGCGAGCTTATTGTGGCTGCCAAGCCACTTGAAACCAAAACATATTAGGTGGGTTTCTAAATTACACTGGCCAGATGTTGTGTTGCCAGGAAACATTTGTGTAAAAAAACAAATCCAAAAAAAAAAAAAAAAACTACAACACACTTTACACACATATTTTCTTGAGTGCATACTGAGCCCCACTTACCTCCCTAAATGACCATTTTACCCCATTAAAGTAATTTACCCGAGTATTGAAACCAAAACAAATTAGGGGGGTTTCTAAATTACCCTGGCCAAATGTTGTGTTGCCAGGAAAAATTTTGAAAAAAAAACAAATCCAAAAAAAAAAAAAAAACTACAACACACTTTACACACATATTTTCTTGAGTGCATACTGAGCCCCACTTACCTCCCTAAATGACCATTTTACCCCATTAAAGTAATTTACCCGAGTTGACTGGCCACTATTGCCCGAAAAAAGCCAAAGTTCACCCACATGGGAGGATCGCTCCCACTCCCTACCCCCCCCCCCCTTACCTCGCTCAGCGCCACTGTTTTTGGTGTGTGCGAGATTAATACGGTCTGTCAACCACCTCTGTTGTCTTATGGGCAGTTTGTTTACGCCAGTAAGTCTCCATGAGGTCATGGACTGTTTACCGCATCATGTAGACCTCCATATGGAAGTGTCGATATGTGATGCGGGATCCACTTCTGATGTTTACGAGTTGTGTAGAAGAAAACAAATGAAGAAGAAACAAACAATTAGATACACCTTTAATACCAAGGAAAACATTGTGACTTGGACAGAGGCGTAGCTAAGGGGGAGCAGAGGGAAAATGTCGCTGGGCGCCTGAGTAGTTAGCGGCGCCAAAATGGGCTTTGATATTATTTTATTGATGAAAATAATGGTTTGGAGAGTTGAAAAAAATAAAGGAAAAGCGCTTTAAAATGAATCTTGTCCCCGGGCGCCAAACACTCTAGCTACGACTCTGGACTTGGATCACTGCAAAGACATTTCAATTTATGAGTCTGGTGAACTGAAGCTATTAAAAACGAAATAAAGTTGAGAGACGTTAGACGTCCGGCAAAGTTTGTACAGTTGATTAAATATTTTTACCAATGTAATCTTCAATGCGTGTTAATTGTTACAGAAGGGACAGACAAGTAGAGGTAAAGGATGGGTCTGTATTGATCGCACACTGGACAACAGTAAATAAATAGAAAAAGAAGCCGGTTTAAAAGGGTCACAGACCATCGGTCAATTCGATACATGTTTGTCTGAAGGAAGCAGTAGAGATGGATCATGAAATAGTGGGTGACAGGGTGATCGGAAACAGTGGGAAGTGAGAGAGAGAGAGAGAGGGGGGAGAGAGATAGCGAGAGAGATAGAGAGCAGGGCCGGCCTTAGGCCACTGCAAACTATCCGGCCGCAGTGGGCCCCGCACTTTTTTTCTAACACAAAATCTTAATTTTCACTTATGGCCCTTATCCCTACCCAGACTGAGCCCTGCGTAATCCGCTTCGCATAGGGCCGGCCTTGAGAGAGAAGGAGAGAAGAAAGAGGGGAGGGGAGAGAGAGACAAGAGAGAGGGGGGAGTGAAAAGTGATAAATCGTGAAAAACAAAGGTGGTAAAGAAAAGTGAGCTACTAATAGAGAAGAGACAGGGAGAGGGAGAGAGAGAGATAAAGAAGAGACAGGGAGAGGGAGAGAGAGAGATAGCGATTGAGAGAAAGGAGTGGGGGGAAAGAAAAACAACAACAACACAAGGGAACAAGGGCTACTGCTGAGAACGTTTCACCACAGCCCCCAGCAGCCCACCACAGCCCTCAGCAGCCCACCACGTCTCTACCAAATGCCACCCGACATGTCCACGCAGCCCATATCTCAATGACGGGATTAGTCGCAAAGCATATCAAAGAGATTTAAGAGGCTTTCGTGCCGGTCATAAAACACAGTGTACTTTAATCTTCGCCATTTTTTTTGTTTTGCACACAGCTCTTTCATGCACTTATTTATTTATTTGGATTCATGTTTAATTAAAAAATGGAGGTCGCAACTGGAGGTCACAACTGGAGGTCACAACTGGAGGTCATAACAGGATCTAAAGTGCATGCTATACACGGAGGGCAGAGAGTGGGAGAAAAAGAATTGAGAAAAGAAAAAAAAATGAAAGGAAAACAATCTGTTTAAAAAACAAATTATTAGTTTTTCAGTTCGTTAAAATTCTCGTTTTGGCCAAAGGTCAGCGGCGTAGCTAGAGTTTAGTGCCGCCCGGAATGAGACAAGAATTTTGCACCCCCTTTCCTACGCCACTGGAAGGGTGTTATCTGAACGTTGTCGGAGGTGAATGCCGTTTCAGCTGAGTTAAATTCGGGGTGATCATGCGTGTAAAATCACCACTCTGATGGGAGTTTGGGATTTCTTTGCGTTATTTCTTCCTACCAGTTGTAGAGTAGCTACAATTCTTGGATTTAAACTGCATTAAGGATGCGATAATCTCGACGTAGAAAAATCCCGATTGCACGTTAGATAAACGAAACGTATCCTGAGCAGGAATCGCAAACTGATTTGGCGCGATCACATTCACATCTGTAACACATGTGTGTATGTACGGTTTCAGAAATCAGGATTGTGTCAACCCACAATCAGTCTGGAGTATTGAAGCCTTACTGTATGTATCGGATACATTATGATCTGAAAGCAACTGTAAATATGTGTAGGTTATCCTAATAGAATTACTTGTTTACACATTGAAAAGTAAATCACTAGTTGTCTGTATAAGAGTAATTATCACTTAGAGCAATGGTTCCTAACCTTCCTAACGCCGCGACCCTTAAAAAAAGTTTCTCATGCAGTGGCGACCCCTAGCCACAAAGTTGTTTTGTTGCTACTTCATAACTGTATGGTATATGTGTTTTCCGATGGTCTTAGGTGACCCCTGAGAAAGGGTCGTGCGACCCCCAAAAGGGGTCGCGACCCACAGGTTAAGAACCGCTGACTTAGAGCATCTTTTCTTTTCTAAATCCTTTATATTAACTTAACATTTGTGCGGAGGTGGCTAGCTGGGTGGCAAAATCTTCAGACCTGGCAACATCATTCACCAACATCCCGTCAACCTATCGAACCCAAACTTGGCACACAGACTCAACGCACTCTGAAAAATTTTCAGCCCCCAACACCAACCCTCAAATATATATACAAATTTTCCTTCTGTTTTTCAAGGGGAATATAAAGGAAACTTCCTGTTAACCGGGCTAAATGAGATTCTTAAATCTTAAAATCGATCTCAAGAGCGTTTGGTGCATAATATTTTCTTTTGCTTTTCTGAAATGGTGAAATAAATCTGCGGTGTAAACGTTTTCGGGTCATTAGAATTTTAATAAAGTTGAGAGGCGTGAAAAAAATGTGTGGTCCGAGCCTTGGGAGGGGGTGGGGGGAGAGAAATGATGGGGAATCTTTACAAAGTGCGTTACTTGTTTGTATGTCTCGTCAAATTTTCAGCCCCCACCCGCCATTGCTCGCTATTACATTTTATAAAGATCTAAACGAAAAAAATTGGTTTTATGGTTTGTTTACGTTGCCATTGGATTAAATTATCTCCAACATACAACAGTAAGACGAGTATGAAACAGAAAGGACATAATACTAGTGCTTCAAACATTTAGACAAATCCCCTACAACAGTGGTTCTCAGCCTGTGGGTCGCGACCCCTTTGGGGGATCGAACGACCCTTACACAGGGGTCGCCTGGTACCATGGGAAAACAAATAATTCTGAAGTAGCAACGAAAATAAATTTATGTTTGGGGGTCACCACAAAATGAAAAAACTGTATAAAGGGTCGCGGCATTAGGAAGGTTGAGAGCCACTGCCCTACAAGACACTCGACGAAAACAAATTTTAAACAGATTTTAAAAAAAAAACCACCTGGCCATGTTGACGGTTTGAGATTACTTCTCTACTTGTGGACTTATTATAAATTCTGTGGAATGCCAAGCGGATATCACGTCAATATCCAAATTTTACCCCCCCTCCCCCGCTAACGCATTAGGTCATTCTCTCAAAGTCTGTGCGTGATGGTCTTCCATTTCCCTGGGCGAGTGCGGTTGGGGGGGGGGGGTTTGTAACGGATGGGTGATGAGGAGGGGGACATCGTCTTAAGCAAAGGGGGATAATTGGAAAATTGGTTGTGTCGGTTTGTTTTGTGTTACGGCTATTGGAGTAGTGTCCCTTGGAGATAATTGAAAGGCTGGAAGGAAGGCATAACGATCAGCTGTGACTTGCTGGGGCCGGGGAACGGACGGTGGCATGTGATTGTTGTGAGCCCCTTTAGGGCTTTGTTGTGGTGCTGTCTTCGCTAAGAGTGCTCCAGTAAAGTTTTTAGGACTAAAAATAGAACTTTTGCAAATTTGTATTGATCCATTTGTAAAGTTTGTGTGTGTGTGTTTGTTTTGTTTAGCAGCCACTCGACAAGACAGTGCGATAAATTATACATAGGAGAGACAGGTCGTCGCCTTGGAGACCGGTTCAGAGAACACATCTATAACATAAATAAACAAGCTCTCTGTCCAGTCTCCAAACATTTCAATAGCCCTAACCATGATGGTATCTCAGACATCGCCGTTACAGGTATACTCTATACTGGTAACACTACAGATAGAATCTATAAGGAGACTAAATTAACAACAAGATTTGGCACGTTGTCTCCATATGGAATAAACCGAATCCACAATTTTACCTAGCTGCCATGGTTTTTTTCCTGTTTGGTTTCTACAATTATGTTCAAATCACTTACTTTTCACACCTCTTTCCTTTTTTTTTGTCTGGTTTTAGAGCCCTCTCCTATTTTCTTTTTTATGTAGGATATGTATATTTATATTATGTAAATTTAATTTATACTTATTTAAATTTTTGTTTGTTTGTACTGATGAAGGCATGTGCCGAAACGTTTACTTGTGTGTAATTTATAATTATTATTAAAGCGTAACTTATATTGTTATTTTGACACAATTTGTTTGTGTCTTATTATTCTACAATACAGGAACATGGTTTTCAAATCCCAAACAAATAGTATCTGTCAGTTTCTCTATTCTACTATTTACTGAAGAACACTGCATTCATTGGTGTTTTACAATCAACCTTGTCTTGTGCGAGCATTTCTGACTCCATCTCCAACATTACCGCCATTACTAACTCCAAAATTATTGCCTCCATCATTACTGCCTGCAACATTTTTGCCTTCAACATTACTGCCCCCAACATTACTGCCTCCAATATTACTGCCTCAAACATTATTGCCCTCCAAAATTACTGCCATTACTGCCTCCAACATTACTGCCTCTATCATTTCTGCCTATAACATTACTGCCCCCCCCCAAATTACTGCATCCAACATTACTGCCTCCAAAATCACTCCCTTCAACATTACTGCCTCAAACATTACTGTCTCCAACATAACTGCCTCCAACATCTCTATGTCAATGAGCAAGTGTTGTCGATGTCTGCAATCACAGTTGTGTGTTTTAAGTTGCTCAAAGTATGGCATCAAAGTATGGCATCAAAGTATGGCATCAAAGTATGGCATCAAAGTATGGCATCAAAGTATGGCATCAAAGTATGGCATCAAAGTATGGCATCAAAGTATGGCATCAAAGTATGGCATCAAAGTTGGCGTCTTTTCATGCAGCGTTCAAAATGCCTTTGAACCACCCCCACCCTCCCCCTGGTCAAACTATATGCTAATGAACATGATGCCCTCATTATCCAACAACTGTCTTGAAGAAGCCAATACAACAGTAGTTTACTAACCAAGATCTAACGATAGTTATACTTTTTAATACGTTACTTATTCTAGACTTGTTTTTTTAAAGCTTAGGCCCCCGTAAGTTAAAACGGCAGCTCTCAATGAAAGGATTTCGATACCATCATATCGTTCACCTGGTCAGAAACCTCTTTATGAGACGCTGGAAATTGGATGTAGCCACGCGATGCATGCTGGGACATTGTTTGGGGGTCGCTCTTTTGTGTCGCACAATATGGGGGAGGGAACTGATCTGAAGATGAGTTCTCTCCCTTCGTCCTGACCGGCTATCAACAACAGATTAAGGTAGGATTCCGGAAATTGCTACTTATTGAATGTTGGACAGGCAAAAGATTATTGAATGTTGGACAGGCCACAGATTTTTTTAATGTTGGACAGGCCACAGATTATTGAATGTTGGACAGGTCACAGATGATTGAATGTTGGGCAGGTAAAAGATTGTTGAATGTTAAACAGGCCACAAATTATTGAACGTTGGACAGGCCACAGATTATTGAATGTTGGATAGCCACAGATTATTGAATGTTGGACAGGCAAAAGATTATTGAATGTTGGACGGGCAAAAGATTATTGAATGTTGGACAGGCAAAATATTATTGAATGTTGGACAGGCAAAAGATTATTGAATGTTGGACAAGCCACATACTATTGAATTTTGGACAGGCCACAGATGATTGAATGTTGGACAGGCAAAAGATTATTGAATGTTGGACAGGCAAAATATTATTGAATGTTGGACAGGCAAAAGATTATTGAATGTTGGACAAGCCACATACTATTGAATGTTGGACAGGCCACAGATGATTGAATGTTGCACAGGCAAAAGATTATTGAATGTTGGACAGGCAAAAGATTATTGAATGTTGGACAGGCAAAAGATTATTGCCTATTGGACAGGCCACAGATTATTGAATGTTGGACAGACAAAAGATTATTGTATGTTGGATAGCCACAGATTATTGCATAATGGACAGGCCACAGATTATTGAATGTTGGACAGGCAAAAGATTATTGAATGTTGGACAGGCAAAAGATTATTAAATGTTGGACAGGCCACAGATTATTGAATGTCGGACAGGCAAAAGATTATTGCATATTGGACAGGCCACAGATTATTGAATGTTGCATAGGCCACAGATTATTGAATGTTGGACAGGCAAAAGATTATTGAATGTTGGACGGGCAAAAGATTATTGAATGTTGGACAGGCAAAAGATTATTGCATGTTGGACAGGCCACGGATTATTGTATGTTGGACAGGCAAAAGATTATTGAATGTTGGATAGGCCACAGATTATTGAATGTTGGGCAGGCAAAAGATTATTGAATGTTGCAAGGGCCACAGATGATTGAATGTTGGGCAGGTAAAAGATTGTTGAATGTTGAACAGGCCACATATTATTGAATGTTGGACAGGCCACATATTATTGAACGTTCGACATGCCATATATTATTGAATGTTGGACAGGCCACTGATGATTGAAAGTTGGGCAGGCAAAAGATTATTGAATGTTGGACAGGCAAAACTTTATTGAATGTTGGACAGACAAAAGATTATTGAATGTTGGATAGCCACAGATTATTGAATGTTGGACAGGCAAAAGATTATTGCATATTGGACAGGCCACAAATTATTGAATGTTAGACAGGCAAAAGATTATTGAATGTTGGATAGGCAAAAGATTATTGAATGTTTGATAGGTCTCAGATTATTGAATGGTGGACAGGCAAAAGATTATTGAATGTTGGACAGGCCACAGATTATTGACTGTCGGACAGGCAAAAGATTATTGCATATTGGACAGGCCACAGATTATTGAATGCTGCATAGGCCACAGATTATTAAATGTTGGACAGGCAAAAGATTATTGAATGTTGGACGGGCAAAAGATTATTGAATGTTGGACAGGCCAAAGATTTTTGAATGTTGGACATGATATATTTTTTTCTTCCATTTTAATATGCTCATGTTTTTTTAACGTTGTTGTTTTTTTAAACCAAAAATACGATATGTGCAGTGTGCATATAATTGAGAATGTGCAGTGTGCGTATTAGTGAGACATGTGCAGTGTGCATATTAGTGAGACATGTGCAGTGTGCATATAATTGAGACATCTGCAGTGTGCATATTAGTGAGACATATGCAGTGTGCATATTAGTGAGACATGTGCAGTGTGCATATAATTGAGACATGTGCAGTGTGCATATTAGTGAGACATGTGCAGTGTGCATATAATTGAGACATATGCAGTGTGCATATATTTGAGACATGTGCAGTGTGCAAATAATTGAGACATGTGCAGTGTGCATATAATTGAGACATGTACAGTATGCATATAATTGAGACATGTGCAGTGTGCAAATAATTGAGACATGTGCAGTGTGCATATAATTGAGACATGTACAGTGTGCATATAATTGAGACATGTGCAGTGTGCATATAATTGAGACATGTGCAGTGTGCATATAATTGAGACATGTGCAGTGTGCATATAGTTGAGACATGTGCAGTGTGCATATAATTCGTTCATATTTTATTCAAACCTTAGTGTCTGAGGACACTGAAGCGGCCCCTTGTTTAAAAAGTTTGAGTACCCCTGATCTTTTGGGTTTATGCAGCCCTCGCATGAGTTAATTTCCATGTCGTCAGAGATGGGAGATAATAGAGTGTCTATGTAAATAACAGTCGAGATTCGTCTCCCGGCACAGTTTGCTTGTTGTTTTGTCCAGACTGTAATGGATTGCTGATAAATTGTGAACAATTTGACATAGATGACCTCTCATAATAAACTTTTTTTAAAAATAATTTGAAACAATATTTTAATTGAAGTTATTCAGATGCATGTATTCTGTGATTGGGGTCATGGGAAAAAGAGCGATATGTCAAAACATAATATGGACATTTGTTAACCACTATCAGCACCAAACCCCCAGTCCCGCTTTCACTTCCCCCAGCCCCCCTTTCCCTTCCCCCAGCTCCCCCTTCCCTTCCCCCAGCCCTACTTTCCCTTCACCCAGCCCCCCTTTCCTTTCCCCTAGCCCCCTTCCCTGCATCCCAGACCCAAGAATAAAACCCTTGATACACAGTTTGATTGACGAGACAGACGCTAAAATTACGTCACTGCTTACAGCAGTGCTTTCCAAATATGTCTTTTAGGCGACACAATCTTTAGACATACATCATTAAGACATTCATTATTTAGATATCAAAGAAATAATGTCGGATGTGAAAGAAAGGATGACAGCAGGCATCTTTTCCTATTTCAGCCCACAAAACCTACTGGGAAGGAAAAAACTCTCAGAGGAGATCAAGGAAGGCAATACACACCACTATCATGAGACTTGGTCCCTTAGCAGAGAAGCAGAGAGCCTATTCACTACATGGGAGAGGAAAATCCTCAGTAAAGTATATGGCCCAGTAACAGACAATGTTGTCTGGAGAAACCGTACTAACCAAGAGCTGTACCCACTGTACAAAGACCCACCCATAGTCGCAACAAAAAAAATGCAGACTGCGCTGGGCAGAACATATTGAAAGGATGCCGGATCGTAGAGCAGCAAAAGTGATATACAGACGTAAGCCTAAGGAAGGGCAGACGACTCACCGGTCGCCCAAGGCTGAGATTGAATCGATGATATAGAGAAGGATTTAAACCAGTTGGGGGTTCGCGCATGGAGGCGGAAAGTTATGGATCGATCCGAATGGAAGGATGTGTCGGGGCAGGCCAGGGCCCTACATGGGCTGTAGCGCAACAGATGATGATGATGATTATTTAGATATACATCACTTAGACATAGATCATTTAGCGACACGGTTAGTTGGTCAGACAAGCATACCGGGAGTTGAACTAAATAACTTTAAGTTCATCCCTCAACTTAAAGAAATTGATTTTTATTAAATGATAGTTTGGAATAATAGGAATTAGGAAGTAATGGTGAATTTTCTCTTGTAACAATGTATAATGTCCCACAATTAATGAGCTATGATCACATTTTAGCTCGTACTCCACTGTTGGAATACTTTTCCTAATTCTCTTCTTATACTTTTCAAAATCCATTTCACAACCCTGCAATCCCATAGAACAAATATGATAGTATCGCTGTCACTGTCACCTAGTCCTATCATGATGGCGTTTTTATTCCCGTGTTCAAGTATGCCAGTATTGTACAGATTAGCCAGTATAATACAGATTGGCCAGTATAATACAGATGGCCAGTATAATACAGATTGGCCAGTATGATACAGATTAGCCAGTATAATACAGATTAACTAGTATGATACAGACTTGCCAGTATAATTCAGATTGGCCAGTATAATACAAATTAACCAGTATGAATACAGATTGGCCAGTATAATACAGAATGGCCAATATAATACAGTTATCGCAATTTTGTGCACTAGATTTGTTTTGGATGAGATCATAAAATCATTTTGCTTATTTTCCAACACACAAATTATGTGTGCGTCCGAACTCGTCACACGACTAGCACCAGACCTCGCAACGCCACAAGCCCCCGACCACGTCACACGACAAGCACCCGACCTCGTCACGTGACAAGCACCCGACCTCGTGACACGACAAGCACCCAACCTCGTAATGCGATAACCACCGACCACGTCACGTCACAAGCACCCGACGACGTCACGCGACAAGCATCCGACCAGTCACGCGATAAGCCCCTGACCACGTGACGCGATAAGCACCCGAACTCGTCATATGAAAAGCTCCCGACCACGTCACACGACAACCTACCGCCCACGTCACACGACAAGCAACCGACCTCATCACACAACAAGCACCCGACCACGTCACGTGACAAGCACCCGACCTCGTGACACGACAAGCACCCGACCTCGTAATGCGATAACCACCGACCACGTCACGTCACAAGCACCCGACCACGTCACGCGACAAGCATCCGACCAGTCACGCGATAAGCCCCTGACCACGTGACGCGATAAGCACCCGAACTCGTCATATGAAAAGCTCCCGACCACGTCACACGACAACCTACCGACCACGTCACACGACAAACAACCGACCTCACCACACAACAAGCACCCGACAACGTCACGTGACAAGCACCCAACCTCGTCACATGACAAGCACCCGAACTCGTCACTTGACAAGCACCCGACCACGTCACAGGGCAAGCACCCGACCACGTCACACAACAAGCACCGACCTCGTCACGTGACAAGCACCCGAATTCGTGACACGACAAGCACCCGACCTCGTAATGCGATAAGCACCGACCACGTCATTCCACAAGCAACCGACCTCGTCACGCGACAAGCACACGACCACGTCACGTGACAAGCACCTGACCTCGTCACGCGAGACGCACCTGACCGCGTCATGCAACAAGCACCGGACCACGTCACATGACAAGCACCCGACCTAGTCACACGACAAGCACCCGACCACGTCACGTGATAAGCACCCGACCACGTCACGTGACACGCACCAGACCTCGTCACATGACAAGCACCTGACCTCGTTACGCGACAAGCACGCGACCACGTCACGCGACAAGCACCAGGCCACGTCACACGACAAGCACCTGACCTCATCACATGACAAGCTCCTGACCTCGTCACACGACAAGCACCAGACCTCGTCACATGACAAGCACCCTACCACGTCACGCGACAAGCACCCGACCACGTCACGCGGCAAGCACATGACCACATCAAGCGACAAGCACCGGAATCGTCACGCGACAAGCACCCGACCACGTCAGAGCTATTCAATTTCTCTGTGTAATTGTCAGCTATTTAGAATTTTACCCGATTTCTTCAGAAATATGGTTAAAATAATGTTGATTGCAAAGATCACATTTTTTAGGTGTTACGATTTTTTTATTATATAAGTTATCTTTTTTTATATATAAGTTACCATTTTTTTATGTAAGTTAATTTTTTTTTTTTTAAAGTTTACATTTTGTTTACAAATTACCATTTGCATCACTTTGTTTATAACCTTTATTAATCCATTTCAAGTTGGTTTTTTTTTTTAACTATATTAACCACCCCTAAAATGAAAGTTGTCCGTCTAGATCCTCTATAAAATGTAATTTCGAGCAATTGGGGGGGGGG
>CAXITT010000041.1:1557952-1585580 GCA_964033795.1 Lymnaea stagnalis
CCCCCCCAACACCCATCCCCTCTCTTTTTAACCCCCCCCCCCCTGAACTTTATTAATATTCTATTTACCCACCCACTTTTAAACCGCAGATTTGTTAAACCAACTATTTCCCAAAAACACAAAAAAAATATTAGATTTTGCCAGCCAACCAACAAGCCAGCCAGCCAGCCAACCAACCAACCAACAAGCCAGCCAGCCAGGGACAAAAGCAAAGTCCATATTTTAAAAATTTTAAAATGCGTGATGTTTATTTTCGTGCGACACATGCACTCAGCAGACGACACTACTGTGTTGCCGAACACTGTAAGAAAGCACCTGTTTGAAGTCTTCGGGCTATGGTGAATCTCTATGTCGTTACTCTTTAAATAATTAATGTTTTCCTTAATGACAAGTCAATGTTGCTTTTGTTGTATACTCCCCAGAGTCCACCCCACCCACCCTTTTAAAACCGAAATCCCTTTGAGAGAATAAAATATTTTCAAGTAGTGGTTGGATCCGCCTGGTTAGCACCGGTTTGTTTGAACCATTACCTTATGGTTGGTTGAGTTCGACGAACTGTTGATAGGACGTACGAGTTCTATAAGCTTGTGTTTGTCTTGTTTCTTGTGATATTTGATAGTGTGTCATTAAAACTCTTTGTCGAGTATGAGCGTTCATTAGGAATTGTTGCGACTCAATATTATGTTCATTAGTTGTTGAACGCTTTTCCCGCGCTTGACTATTATAGTTAGTGAACGCTCTTCCCACCATTGTATTTATGACGTATTTTTATGCTGAGTCGTGACGTATTGTCTATGCAGTGTTGTGACGTATGTTTTAGTCGTGCGGCAGTCTTGAGTGGAACCCTGGAGTGATAGGATGTTTATTATATTTACTTAGATATTAAAGTTATAGTTATTATCAAAAGGAGTTGAGTTTGTTAATTGATAGTAGGAATAGTACCACGCTTCAACGTATGAAAAGAACTGACGAATGTAATCAATGCAAGAAGACGTATGGGAGTTGACATGGGGGCTTCTCATCCGGGATTGGTGAACCTCGTTATTTTCATACTTGAGATAAAGTACAAGAACATTCTTATTATTCAACTTTAGTGAAGTTACAACCATCCTCGCATGTTCCCGTATTTCAATGTCGGAGCCCCGCTGCCACCCAGTGTCAAGTTTATATGAGTTGCATACGCCAGTAACTCCATCAACCACCTACGTCCCGTATTAGGCTAGTTATGTCCTAACCTGCAACAGGCTAACTACGCCCTGCCCGTTATCAAGTTGCCAATGTCCTGTCCAGTTCCAGTGAAATAACTACGTCCTGCCCGTTATCAAGTTACTAACCTCGTGTCCAGTTCCAGTGAAATAACTACGCCCTGCCCGTTATCAAGTTACTAACCTCGTGTCCAGTTCCAGTGAAATAACTACGCCCTGCCCGTTATCAAGTTGCCAATGTCCTGTCCAGTTCCAGTGAAATAACTACGTCCTGCCCGTTATCAAGTTACTAACCTCGTGTCCAGTTCCAGTGAGATAACTACGTCCTGCCCGTTATCAAGTTACTAACCTCGTTTCCAGTTCCAGTGAATTAACTACGCCCATCGCTGCATCGACTTATACAAGTCCTGTCGGTAGTGAGCTACCCACTCCGTGTTCAGTTGGAGTGAATTAACTACGACCATCGCAATTAACTACGACCATCGCTGCATCGAGTTATCTACGTCCTGTCGGTAGTGAGCTACCCACTTCGTGTTCAGCTCCAGTGAATTAACTACGCCCCTCCACGTACCGAGTTATCTACGTTCTTTCGGTAGTGAGCTACCAACTTCGTGTCAAGTTCCAGTGAAATACCCAGCCCTGACCTTCATCAAGTCGCCAACGTCCAGTTGAGTTCCAGTGAAGTGACTACGCATTTCCCTGTATCGAGTAATCTACGTCCTGTCGGTAGTGAGCTACCAACTTCGTGTCCAGTGAGCTGTGAAGTCCTGTGGCCTGTCCGGTCACTCAGTTTAACAACGCCCTGTCCTGCTTCAACGAGCCACCAACGTCCCGTCCTGCATCAAGCTGCACGTGCCCGATCCTGTATTGGCGAGTTACCCACGAACTGTCCAGTGTCGGCGATTCGCCTACGTTCTGTCCAGTGAGCTGCCGATGTCCCGTGACCCGTCCCGGTCACCCACACCTCAATGACTGTGTCCCAAGATCGCCATATAGGACAATTGAAGTTTGTGAGAGAACTATTGACAGTTAAGAACCATTGACACTTAACTAAGCCCAGTGTGTGTTTTGAATAATATTTAAATTCTATAGGACTTTCCACAAACCAGGCAAGTTGGATTTTTATTGTTTAAAACATTTTTGGCATACATTTTCTTTTGTATTTACATTTTTTTTACCTGGGTAGAACTTAGATTTTTGCTAGAGTAAGTTTAAACAGACTGCGATTGGTCCTTAAAACTTAATTATTGTTTACTGTATGATCACCCTTAAAAGCCTTAATTTGCATTGCTATGGCTGGATATGTCAGTGGGAAATGGAGTTTAGAAGAAATCAGGCATGTGGGAGTGTTACTTCTTTATACGGGAGAGAACCTAGAGGAGTATATAAGAGTTAAGTTTGAAGAACAAGAACTTAGAGCTAGAGAGGAAGAACGTATAAATAGACAGAGAGAGGAAGAACGTATAAATAGACAGAGAGAGGAAGAGCGTATAAATAGACAGAGAGAGAAAGAACGTATATATAGACAGAGAGAGTAAGAACGTATATATAGACAGAGAGAGAATGAACGTATAGATAGACAGAGAGAGGAAGAACTTAGAGCCAGACAGAAAGAACGTATAGATAGAGATAAACAGAATCAGAGACAATTTGAACTTGATAGAGAAATTAGACTGGCAAAATTAGTGGCAGAACGACGGGGAATTATTTTAAAGAGACAGGCATATTATTATAGCGACAGTGACGATGACGAGAGTCAAGGGGAGGAAATATATTATGACATTGCCAGCATTCACTGTGAGAATCCCTATAAAAATTTTAATAGAGTTTCTATTAATGTAAGTGAAAACAAATATGTGGATAACGGTGGACATACTCATAATCCTGACCCCAGGCAAGAGCCGGCCTCGCAACCACGGTTCATGGTTAAAGATACTGAGGAACAAAATGGTATTATTGCCTCTGCTGACGACTCAAATTTTTTAAATAGAAATGACAGTGATTTGTTAATTGGTCCGTCGGCTCACGTTAAAAGGGAAAACGTTGACCGTGCTGACATACCCCCAGTGGCAAAGGGTACATATATAGCTTTAGATTCATGTCAAAACGATGTTGAAGTAGTTGGTGTATCCCAGGAAGTCCAATGTAAAGAAGAAAGGGGACGACAATTTGATAAGGTAGAAGTCATTGGAAATGACCTTAGGTGGACGTATGTAGGGGATTGTCCCAGCGCCACAGCTTGTAATGCATTGGTTGTTATGGAAACGGGCGGCATTGAAAGCAAAGAGAACCCTGTTCTAATGTCTGAGGACATGATTTTTGTTGTATCTCATGGTGAGCCATCAGATAACGTAAGTCCTGAAGTTGAAGTGTCTGATTTTTTGTGTGAAGTTGATGAGGTGAGTGTAATCCCTGAGGTGGGGGAAGGAGAGAAAATTGTTGTTGATAATTACTGTGAGGTAAATGAGTCACTGTGTAATGTGAGCAAAGGTTGCTCAAATGTTGATACAGAGATATGTACTGGTAATGAATATGAATTAGTTGATAATGTGAGCCAGGTGTGCTCAGGTTTTGATGTTACTGCAGAGATCTGCAATGAAAATGTATTACAAGTTGTTATGAGCAAGGGTTGCTCAAAATGTTATAGTATTACAGAGAGCTGTATTGATGATGAATCAATAGGTAGTGTGAGCCAGGGCTGCTCAGATTTTCATATTGTTACGGATAATTGTAATGATAATGAATCACCTGTAAATGTGAGCCAGGGCTGCTCAAATTTTCATATTGTTACGGATAGCTGTAATAATAATGAATCACCTGTAAATGTGAGCCAGGGCTGCTCAAAATTTCATATTGTTACGGATAATTGTAATGATAATGAATCACCTGTAAATGTGAGCCAGGGCTGCTCAAATTCACATATTGTTACAGATAGCTGTAATGAAAATAAATTGCCAAGTAATGTGAGTGAAGGTTGTCGAGATTTTGAGAGCCAGGAGTGCTCTAACATTAAGTTGGAAACCAATGTTGAAAGTGTTAAAGAGAGCGCTGCCAGCTCTAAAGGTGCACTTGTTAATGATTTTCAAGAGGAGGTGAGTTGTCAGGTCCATGAGTTGGGAGGTGAGGCTTTTAATTGTATTGTTAAACAAAATGAATCTGTTAAAATGAACTGTTGCCATGATTTCTTTGAAGTTCCTGATTTGTTTGAATTTCTTTTTTATGAGAATCGTTTTTCATTTTATAACAATTTAAAAATATGTATTGTAAAACTGAGGTTTCACATGAGTTATGACCACGGGTCAAAAGAACAGGGAGAGATAATTTTAATTATAATAAACATGTTGAAGCATAAAGTTGTGAAATCCACGGACAAAAGATATGTCCCGCCATCTTTAGCTGTGTTATTTAAGAGCAAATAAAGGCTGCTCAAATTGTGGTGAGGCATCTCTCACCTGTAATAATGTTAGATAGTTTTGTGTTTTTATTGTGATGACCATTGGTTTTATTTAAAAATACATCTTTTTGATGATATGATTTGGATTAACTTAGTTATAGTTTCAACTTCAGTAAGGATATTGATGTATTTGCCCGGATTTTTGAGATACAAATATAATTATTTTTATTGGTATGAAAAATGAAAATTAATGTTGACATTCAATTTTAATGGTCTGATTTTTATTGTGGTACATGAATTTTTAACTCTTGAATTGCATTTAAAATTATGTACGATGGATTGTTTATTTTATTGCAGTATATCATAAATCTGTTTGATTTTCAGTGATACCTAAATAATGTTTTTTGATAAGGACCATTCATATGGCTGAAGGGTTCTTCTTGATGTAATTGATGTAAATTTTGTATGTCTGGTGACGATTTCACTCCCTGAGTAAAATCTGAAATGAAAGAGGGGGGATATGTCGAGTATGAGCGTTCATTAGGAATTGTTGCGACTCAATATTATGTTCATTAGTTGTTGAACGCTTTTCCCGCGCTTGACTATTATAGTTAGTGAACGCTCTTCCCGCCATTGTATTTATGACGTATTTTTATGCTGAGTCGTGACGTATTGTCTATGCAGTGTTGTGACGTATGTTTTAGTCGTGCGGCAGTCTTGAGTGGAACCTTGGAGTGATAGGATGTTTATTATATTTACTTAGATATTAAAGTTATAGTTATTATGAAAAGGAGTTGAGTTTGTTAATTGATAGTGAGAATAGTACGACACTTCAACGTATGAAAAGAACTGACGAATGTAATCAATCCAAGAAGACAGTAGGAGTTGACACTCTTGCGCATAACAATACATTTATTTTTGTGTATACTTTATTATGGCTCTAATTGAAATTTAAGCTGTTTGAAAAAAAATAATCTTTCTTTCAGTGCATTGTGTTTAAAAGCAATTTTTTTTTATTGACAGTCATCATGCAGAGAACCGATTGCTGAAGTATTTAAGTCCCGTTACCGCATTCGAGTAGTTGGACGGTAGCTTGCTCAGAGAACTCCCAACTTTGGGTACTTATGCTATCTTATATCCATGCTTATCTATTTGTTAGCAAAAGTTTAGAATCTAGATAAACATTCCAAGACTGAGATGACCTTGAAAGCCCCGTCAGTGGCGATAATCAATACCTTGAACAAGAGGTCTGAATAAATTAAAGGGATATGAACACGTCTTGTAACTCTCTAAATCCAGCCAATACAAGCCTAAAATGTGTTGTTGTCGTTTCTTTCGTCCACCAGGTTGTCAAGATGCTGGTCACCATCGTCCTGTTGTTTGGTGTCTGCTGGCTACCCCTCCACGTCTTCATCACCGTCGTCACGTTCAACGTCAGCTTTTTCGGCGTCGTCACCTACGAGATCTACTTCGGCGTCCACTGGTTGTCTATGGCCAACAGTTTTGTCAATCCGGTTATCTACGGCTTCATGAACGACAACTTCAGGGTAAGACGTTTTTCCTCAAGTCTCCCTTTGTAGCTCATGCATCGTTTAGACATGCATTTTTGTATATTGTTTAAAGAAAGGAGGAATAGTTTTTTTTATCATGTTTGTGCCCGATACAAATGCTCGGCCGTGGGCAAGTATGTATTTTAGAGAACAATACAAGTTTTGCTCTCTGCTTCTTTAGAGTGGATGATAATCTCGTCCACTCTGTCACTTGTACTGCACAACCAGCTAACAAAACGTCTATGGTCATAGCCTTCCTCATTATGTCGTGCCACCATGACTCACTCTCACGTCTCTCGTACTGTCTGTCACGGCTCGTCTCTCGTTGCTGTCCAAGTCGGTCCCTCAACTGTATTGCTCTACCTTTGGACGGTAACCCCTCCTCCACCACCCCCGACTGCCCTCTACCATCCTTGGCTGAGTTCTGATTTAGTCCCCCCATTTACGATCTCCTTTTAGTAGTCCCTGAATTAGCCATGGCGTCTCTTGAGATTACGTCCCAGGACTCTTTATTTCCGCATATGTAGTTAAAACTGTCTGTCCAACCTGCTAACAATGATTAACTTCACAATTCCCTCCTTCTTCATGTACATTTCTCACTAACTAGCAATAACCTCTGCATTCCAATGCCATGATTTGAAAATATACTATTTAGTATACTGTCACCGTCATGGTTGTACTAGCCTCATTCTGGTGCAGTCTTTGTACCTGGGTAAATCCTGCACCCACCTGCATTACCCGAGTTGAGACTCCACAATGTATATTTGATTCATTATGTAGGTTTCTTTACGTGTTAGTGTCGCAGTTAATATGTTTGAGAGGGGCTTCCGTCTTGACTTGCCACAAGCGATATAGTCGATGTAGTGATTTCTTTAGGACCGTTGAGTTAGTTCATTGCTCCTTTTACATCAACTACGTTGACTGTCTATGTGTTAACACCATCTCCGACTTTGTACTGCAACTTAAACATTCTCAATATTTCTATTCTTTCTTCACCTAGGCTGACCTCTACAGCATGGTGCAGTCCTGTCTCTGCGGACGCTGGAGCCACAAGAAGCTGAAGTACAGAACTGCGGCCATGAGGTGGAGGCTCGGCGACTGCAACGTACACGACTCCTCCCATCCGAGGCTCCACGGCTACGTGTCCAAGACTCTAAGCCGTTATGATATGAACCTTCGGGCCATGCCCGCGGGAAAAAGACAATTCTGGCGCAACGGACACGCCCTGAGCTCACCCGCCTTGGACGTGTCCAGCATCTGCACGTGCGAAATCAGCACGTGCGAGGTCAGCGACAGCGCCCAGGGTCAATACGCCGGAAGCGGAAACGGCGGTGGGAGGAGCCTATACATAGCCGGGAAACACCGGATGTACACGAGTGGCAAGGACGGGGGCAGCATCCCCACCGAGGAAAACGGGTTGTTGAAAGGGGTCAAGAAAAATGACCTGGTCAGGGGCAGGGACGGTTCGAACAGTTTGTGTGACGTGCACAGAGACGTGTTACTGGACGGGTCAGGTATCGTCCTGGTGACGGAGTTTAAGACAAAAGACCAGCCGAGTAAGGATCACGGATGAAACCTGGCTACCGCAACTGTCTTGGAATGTTACTGAAGCATGGATGGCAAAAGCCCTGAGCAACATGAAAGCGAGCAAAGGTAATTGTGTGCACCGTGAGCAAATTCCTATCAAGTGCGCAGAAACCAAATTAAATGCGGGCTCTCGAGGCCGATACTGACGATATTGAGACGAGAAGCAGCTTTGTAGTAATACTGTGCATTACATGCAGACGAGCGACGTGCAGATAGCTGTCTACAACTACGGGTGGTAACCTAGGCTTATAATCTGGCGGATGCCTTATTCATAGATAGGTGACCTATTTTATTGATCAAAATGAACTTTTATTATTATGAGGGCGCATTATGACTAACAAAATGTTTTCAACTCTCTGATGACATTTCAGTTGGGATGACACAGATGTTGCAAAAAAAAAACGATTTGACTCACACACACGCTGATTTTGTTGATGATTATTGTTTCAGGATTGTAGCCTTGTTATCTTTCATATCTTATCTGGCTCAGACTGTTCTCATCTTGTTCTCTCTCATGTCTCTGATTGGCTCACAATGTTCTCATCTTGTTCTCTCTTATGTCTCTGCTTGGCTCACAATGTTCTCATCTTGTTCTCTCTTATGTCTCTGATCGGCTCACAATGTTCTCATCTTGTTCTCTCTCATGTCTCTGATTGGCTCAGACTGTTCTCATCTTGTTCTGTCTCATGTCTCTGATTGGCTCACAATGTTCTCACCTTGTTCTCTCTCATGTCTCTGACTGGCTCAGACGGTTTTTTCCCTCTCATTTTGCTACTCTCAATCTCCCACAATTTCCTTATAATATTTGTATCGTCGTTAGCCTGTAAGCTCATGCTTGATCACGTTTTATTTGAAAGCAAAAATAATGTTCACTTATTTACTAGTTACTAACATGTTACCATGTGTGTACCAGTGATGATGGTACGCCTTTAAGGGGGGAGGGGGGAGTATTTGTATCAATCCAAGAAGAAGAACAAAATTAACATTTTAAATAAAAAAAATAATAAGTGTAAAGAAAAAATTTCTCAACGGTTGCACTTTGCCATCGATCCTGTGAACTCTTCTTTATCCTTGGAACTTTTCTATATCCTGTCAACTCTGTCCTGTGAACTTTTCTATATACTGTTAACTTTGTCCTGTGAACTCTTCTATATCCTGTTAACTCTGTCCTGTGAACTCCTCTATATCCTGTTAACTTTGTCCTGTGAACTGTTCTATATCCTGTTAACTCTGTCCTGTGAACTCTTCTATATCCTGTTAACTCTGTCCTGTGAACTCTTCTATATCCTGTTAACTCTGTCCTGTGAACTCTTCTCTATCCTTTTAACTTTGTCCTGTCAACTCTTCTATATCCTGTTAACTCTGTCCTGTGAACTCTTCTATATCCTGTTAACTCTGCCTTGTGAACTCTTCTATATCCTTTTAACTTTGTCCTGTGAACTCTTCTATATCCTGTTAACTCTGTCCTGTGAACTCTTCTATATCCTGTTAACGCTATCCTGTGAACTCTTCTACATCCTGTGAACACATCTATATCCTATGAGCACATCTATATCTTATGAACACATCTATATCATTTGAACTCATCTATATAATCTGAACTCAACTCTATATCAATATATTCCATACCTGCTGTCCGTATGTGTTATATCCCTCATTGAGTAAATCTATTCATTCACAATTGTTATTCTACTTTGGTCTGACTACCAGCAAACAAAACCAACCCGGTGTGCTAACCCAGCTGTGAGAAATTGTTCTTATGTCTTTAATGCAGTCCATTGATGTTGCCAAGTGTGTTGCCATGTATGTTCCATGAGTGTTCCCTGTCATGTTCCATGGTTGATGTCATGTATTCTTTATATTTGTATTAATAGGCAGGTCATGATGTCAACCTGGCGTGTTGGTACTAGACTGGCATGTAACTGTTCAAGAAGAGACCGAATTGATTTTTTTGCTGTTTAAAGATGTTGAAAAAGGCTACATTATGGAGACCATCTTTCTTCTGTTTCTGATTCTGGTTGTGAACTATCATTTGAATTGTTGCCATAATATGTATGTAGCATGTATTTGTTCAACTGAAAGTTGTATTTGTATATTTTTCTCCATGTTGACTTATTGAGTTAAACCGTCAAGCAGATATGCATGTACTTTGAAAATGTTATCGTCCCGCTATGAAAATATCGGTAAAAGACCGTTTCAAGCCGTGCATTCTTGCAGCCATTTATAGGATGGTGTTTCATAAAACTAGCGTGTTTGTCCAAACATAGGACGACGCTAATGATCATAAACCACATCCTTAATTAACGTCGCTCCTGTATACAATTTATAAAAAAAAAAAAAATTATATCATTTTGGTGTTGCCACATCCGGACTAAGGGCCGCAACCTTAGTTTAAAGACTTAACATCAGTCAGAACAAGAGTGCGGTATGCTGTATTTCATAAATAAGTAAAATGTCATGTGTCAGAAATATCATCAATTACTTCATTATAATTACATTTATCAATGGGGATTGTGGGTATGCGTGGGTGCAAAGGAGTCGGGGGGGGGTGGGGGGGGGTTGCTGTGTTACAGCTTAGTTTCTGGTCTCTAATAGATGATAAGAGTCATTGGCTTACTTTGATAACTTTGTTATCTCCCAAACTCATTTAAATTGTTTTCACCTGACATTTGATTTAGCTTGAATTTTTTATAAATTAAATTGGTTGTAATTTTTAGGGTGGGGGGGGGAATAGTATGGCAGGTCATCGTCGAGTTCTCTTGAATTTATTTTAAACAACATTGTCACGTTCTCCGGAAGATAACTCAATATGTATTTTTTTTAGTAGGGGAAGTAATGAAACAATTTATAATTACTCAAAAATTTATTTATTACTTCCCTTGGTTGAAAAATTTTACTTAGAAAATATCTCAAGCAGTTTTTTGATAATAAAAAAATCCATAAGCCGTATTACCTTTTTAAAAAACTTAAATGTTTTGTACACATGTCTTTGGCATTAATTTAGGTATTTACAACTAACTCATTGTGTTCTGTGAAAATATTTGTTCAATCTTAAATTATCACTGAGTCTTTTTTCCACAGAAAGAAATTTGAGACAATTCAATTAACTCCTAAAGTTATGATTTAAACAAAAAAAAAAGAAAAGAATATTAAAACTATTAAGTTTTCTATTGGTTAGCTGAAAGCTTGTGTGAACTACATGCGAAATATGTGCTTTACTTAGTGGCCAACATAATATTTCGTACATTTCATAGGATGCATCATAACGAGTGTTGAGCTCCATATTGTTTAACATGTTATTGTTGTGATATGGAAATTAGCAAGTCAAAGGATGTGAAAATTTGAATAAAAACGATAGAACAATATAAGAAGAACATTTCGGCTAAGAGCCTTCCTATAAGCTTCCACAAAACTTGTTCTATTTCCCTCACACGGCCTGAACGCAGTCCTTCATTTGTTATTGTTGTGTTATGATGGTGCCATGACCATATTGTTGTAGTGTAATAAATATATGTACATTTAAAAAGTAATGATACAAACTATCTGTGTTTTGCTTTTAATGAACGCGATTGGTTGCTGCGTGAGGTGGATGATGGTGTTTGTGGTGTGTCACAAATGTTGAGGGTTGTAGCATGTTACAAATGTTGAGGGTTGTAGCATGTTACAAATGTTGAGGGTTGTAGCATGTTACAAATGTTGAGGGTTGTAGCATGTTACAAATGTTGAGGGTTGTAGCATGTTACAAATGTTGAGGGTTGTAGCATGTTACAAATGTTGAGGGTTGTAGCATGTTACAAATGTTGAGGGTTGTAGCATGTTACAAATGTTGAGGGTTGTAGCATGTTACAAATGTTGAGGGTTGTAGCATGTTACAAATGTTGAGGGTTGTAGCATGTTACAAATGTTGAGGGTTGTAGCATGTTACAAATGTTGAGGGTTGTAGCATGTTACAAATGTTGAGGGTTGTAGCATGTTACAAATGTTGAGGGTTGTAGCATGTTACAAATGTTGAGGGTTGTAGCGTGTTACAAATGTTGAGGGTTGTAGCGTGTTACAAATGTTGAGGGTTGTAGCGTGTTACAAATGTTGAGGGTTGTAGCGTGTTACAAATGTTGAGGGTTGTAGCGTGTTACAAATGTTGAGCGTTCAAATTTATCCAGACAAAAATTAACAACATCAATAAGTATTTTTTTTTTAAAATTGAAATGCTTTTTCAGATATGACACATGACATGTGAGTGTGACAGATTATGTGTGATACGTTACGTGGCTGTTTTGACAGGGGAGATTTCACCTGCGGGACTTCTCGTATGCGTTGTGACATTTAATTTAATAAATTCAAAGAAAAGACGAGAAGTGTGAGGAGTCACGTGTGAGATGTGACATGTAGTGTATGAAATGAGACTAACAGACTTATCAGAATGAATCTAAGAGATCTGGGGCGAAGGAAGAGCGAGGCCAAGGGCGAGATCTGAAGATGGCGCCACTAATAACTAAAAAAATGTGTCTCCCGCTGTGGACCAGTCAAAGACGCTGTGACTCCCCTTGTCTTTGTGAAGTATCTGGTGTGTTATAATTTATTTCACTATTTAGGTACTATCGAATGACGATTTTTACCCCTCCCTCACGTTGGCCCCCGGGGCGAGTGTCCCTTCACACCCCTACCCCGTTCGCACGGCCCTGGTAGTGAGTTCACACGGCAAACTAACTACCGAATTGACCACAATGTGAGATCAACGGTTTAGCGGGAGACGAATGGATCAGTCTTTTGCTCTTTGAAGCACGTGCAGACACAGGACTCTTTCAAGGCAGGTCTGATGCGTCAACACGTTATATATTTTTTTATCATAGAAAAACACTTAACAATGTACGAAATGCCATATTTCTAAGGCATGGACAGATACATTGAATTTAGATTAATGTTCAATGGGGACAATTTTTACCGTTGGCGAATGTTTTGATTTAAGAACGAATTCTCAGAATAGATTTATTTCGTTTTCTGAGGTTCCACTGCATTTACTGAAATTTCAGTTTCCGAGGAGAAGCACACAGGCATGTTGCCCCCATGAGACAGTTAGTTTTAATGGAACTCTTCTCAAGGTGAATATTTTATTTCTTACGTAGGTATAAATCTCACGACTTCTGCCATCCATTTAAAAAAACAAATATCAATCAATATAATTCGGTATGTAGGAAATAAAATGTTGAGGGGAGTAATAGGGTGGAGGGGGTTCGGAAATGTTTGACAGTTGTTGACAAGGGGGATGGTGGGGGGGGGGGGGGGGTTCAGATTAGTTGACGTCAATAATCATGTTTTTTTTCAATTTGAATTTTAATCTTAAAAATTGACTTGTACTTGCATTATTTTAAACCATTTAAAATAGGGTGGAGGGGGTTCGGAAATGTTTGACAGTTGTTGACAAGGGGGATGGTGGGGGGGGGGGTGGAGTTCAGATTAGTTGACGTCAATAATCATGTTTTTTTTCAATTTGAATTTTAATCTTAAAAATTGACTTGTACTTGCATTATTTTAAACAATTTAATGAGTGTAAATAGTCATATATGTTTATGATTTTAACAATACAATAGTTGTTTAATGTGTGTCTGTCTGTGCACAGCAGATGATTGGTCAGAAGGTTAACACACTTAGTTAGTGCAAGGGACGTCAAAAGTTGGCATCTCTTAACATGTCACTTTTCTCTGTATCCGCTCCCTAGAACGATTAACTCATCATTGTACACTGTGTTCAGTTAAAAAAAAAAAACCCAACTTATCTGTGTTAAATAACAACTATACCAACTCAAGGACAGAACGAGCTTATGGCAATTACTTCCCACACCGACAATACTTCTATTTTAAGTGCTGAATTGTAAGATAAGTGAATCTGTCTGGTATATCAGTTCCACAAGGTTAAAATGATAAATCAACTGCTACACACTATACTCATGAGGGGCGTCATTTTAGATTTTTTCGGGGAAGGGATGGGGGGGGGGGAGGGCGAAACCAAAACATTGGTCGGCTTTTTCAGTTGTTTATTACTGAGGGCGCCACAGGAAATAGCAATTTAAATAAAACCATCAACATCGGTGGGGGAAATGCCCCCCTGCCCTACCCAATTGATGTCTCTGGCGCCCTTAGTTACGATACAGCAACACCTGGCTACTCCATGGGAAGATGATAGCAGCTAGAATCTATACTATAATTGTCAGCTCTACTGGCAATAATCATATTTATACTTCCTTAACGACCTTTGAATTGATTCAGCATTATAAAATTTAAGTGTAAAAACAGTTTAACTTGTTTATTAACAAGCTAATCATGTAATACAATGATTTCCCTAAAATTGTATGTGTCATTTAAATAGATTAGCACAAAGTAAAATGTATTTATAAATTTATTCATTTTAAAATTCATTTGGGTTGGGGGGTTGGGGGGGGGGGGGTATAAAATGTTGACATAAATAAATGGGAGGTCATCAAATGTTTGACATTTGTTTACAAAAAAAGGGGGGGTGGTATAAAATGCGTAAAAACTTTTGACGTTCTTAATGGACGACCCCTAAGTGACGAATCAATCAAGTGGGGTAACAGAAAGAAGAACGCTAACTAAGCTTAAAACAAAGCGCAACTCTGTTGGAGAGTATTTATTGATTAAGGGAGAAAACTGGTGTTATGAATATACTTAGAAATCTTCATAGTTGTGCCCCTTAGTATCTTTTCAGGCATTTTTTCAGTGAGAAATGAATTTGGATTTGACACTTTAGAAATTTAGTTAAGTAGACTACTTGTATTATTAAATTTACTGCATGTAAATATCCGATGACTGCTACTAAAATATGTGGTTCAATATGCTAGAGAGGTGCCTACTAGGAAAGTATTGAAACTTCCAAAAATACCTACATATGATTAATCTAGAAATTGAATTTTATTTAAAACCAAAACACACCGTTGAGCATTTACAGACATTTGGAAAAATGAAATACAACTTCCAAACATTTGACCGAAATCATCAAGACTTATAGAAACATACAAAATAACATCTTTTCCACTACTGTGATGAGTCAATATCCGTTGTCCGTAAAAAAATAAAATATTTAGACTACCCTATTCTATGTGGCATTCAAGAAGCTTTAACTGAATATACATGTAAGTAATTGATATAAAAAGTAAACTTTACTGCGGACTGAAATTATTCCCTGCGTACAAATGATCCTTTCGAGACATGACTATCTGAATACAAATACACCCACCCACTCAAGGAGGCAGTTTTGCTAAATGCTGTTTGTGGGATAAATCACAAAAAACTCAAGATTCACATTTACTCCAGCCCCCCCCCCCCAAATCAACCTCTTTTAATGGGAAGAGGAAGGGAATACGATGACACTGATTTCGTCAAATAAGATTCCCGATCGTTGCGCTAAAAGAGATTTGAAAACAACAAACATCTCAAGTTCCTTGGTGCATAATATTGAAGTTTGTTTTTCTGAAAAAACTTGGTGCGATAAATCTGCGGTGTACAAGCGGATGGGTCATTAGAATATTGATAGAGTTCAGGGGGCGTTGCGAGCCTGGGGGGGGGAGGGAAGGGAAGGGAAGCACTAATGGAAATTCTTGTAAAGTGAGTTTTATTACCACCCCCCTCCCCCCTCCCGTTGATCGATATTTCATTTTATAAAAAATGTATATGAATTTTTAAACTGAAGTTTAATGATGACAGGAGTGTGACCAAATTGTCCAGGAACCATGTGTAAAATTTGGTTGAGATCCTTTTTTTTCTTTTGTGTGGTTTTGTGTGTGTGTGTGTGTGTGTGTGACTGTGACAGCCATTTGGTTGAGATCCTTTTTTTCTTTTTTGTGGTTTTGTGTGTGTGTGATTGTTTAAATCTGTAGCAGAGTGTTGGTGATTGTTTTAATATGTAGCCGAGTGGTGGTGATTGTTTTAATATGTNGATCTTGTAAAAAAAAAAAAAAAAAAGCGAGTCAGACCAAAGTTACACCGTTAAGGATCACGTGACCCATTTATTAGACGCATCTGTTTCTGAAAATTTTCCTCACACTGAGAACAAACTTTGGGGGATCACTACTGGAATAAGGGAAATAACCAAAAATAAATTAATTGTGCCACGATGAAAATATCATTACCTCCCCTATACAAATACGCTCTTCGTACAACAAAACTGGAGGATTCAACGTGAAACAGATGAAGCATAGATTTAAATAATAAACGAGACTAATGTTATTGACAAACTACAATAATAAATTACTGAAACAAATAAATAGAACCCATCTGAATAAAATCATTTTTGATGCACAACCCTTTTGAATTTTTTTTTCGGACAGCTGATGCTAGACCGTCATACAACAAACACAGTCTTGATGTTATGTTCGTTGTTTTTATCGTGTGCTTCGTCTTATGAAAATTGAATAGAATGAACTTCTCCGCCAGCCATTTTTCGCGGGACTCACACACGATAATGTGATGCGGCATTCGTCTCATTGTGGATTAATTAGTTTGATGGTTGGATTGAAACTGTAACAACGACGTTAATTGTAACATCGATGTTGTATCATTATGAGCATTGTCTAATGTTGCTCTTCTTCCTGTATTTGCTTATCCAGCGTTCTTAATTATTACTACGATACTTAAGTTTTTGTTAAAAGGATGAGGTCAAATTTTATATCTCACATCACAATATTTACTCACAGAATTAAGTCTCACAAATATAAAATAAGTCTCTTGAGATGTGTACCGTACACCTAATACATAAGAGATGTGTACCGTACACCTAATACATAAGCGATGTGCACCGTACACCTAATTCATATAAGATTTACACTATAAACCTAATACATAAGAGATTTGTACCGTACACCTAATTCAAATGAGAATTCATATTACTGTAGCCATAATACATATGAGATTTATACTGTACACCTAACACATATAAAAATTATACCGTATACCGTATACCTAATACATTTTTACCGTAAACGTAAAGTACAGATTATATTTTTTTTCATCATACGCCTAATATTAGTAGAGATGTGTACCCTGCATCTAATGTAGAAAAGGTTTCTACAGTGCACCTAATGCAATCGAGTTTTGTATCGTGCATCTCAAACGGTAGACATTAGGTCAGCGGTTATCAACCATTATTTAGTGTCACCACCCCCCCCATCCCCCCCCCCGCCCCCCAGATAACATAGACAAAGTTGTTGCACTACACAACCAGGACCGTGGCTAGACATAAGACAATGGTGTGGGGTAGTTTTAAAATGGCGGTGGGGCGGCCAGTGATTGGACTTGTAACTGACTGAACAATATTTTATCACAAGTGATCATAATCTATAGGGATGCATGCGTAGGGCTGTAATGCTATGATCCATAGGCGGGCAAAATAAAATTCCCCAAAGTTAGCATTCATTGGAATACGTATAAAGTGCGTGACTTGAATGCATGTTTTGTCAGGTGACCTCAGTAGACATGAAGTTCACGCGTAGCGTCGGCAGTTTGCTGGAATATTTCCATTACTTTATCAGTAAATTTTAAAACTACATTTAATAGGATACACAAAGAATGTAAACTTGTGTATTAGCTTCGCTTTTCTTCGTGTGTTTCTTTCTGTACGGATGTGTGGTAAATTCCTCCGACGGCTAACTGACCCACTTCCCGTCAACCTATGGAGCTGAGGCTGAAACCTGGCACACAGATTGCTGCCAGTGACAACACATTTTAACAAAAATCTCAACCTAACCCCTGAACCCCAACCCCCAAAAACCGGTTTCCCCTGATTTTCCAGGGAAACGTGAAGGAATCTGATGCCACTGATTTCACGAAATAAAATTCCCGATAACTGTGTGAGATTCTTGGAAATATCGAACATGGATTTGGTGCGTATTATTTTCTTTTGCTTTTATTTTCTGAAATATTTTGTATAATAAATATGCGGTGTGACCCCTGGTGGCTCATTAGAATATTAATAGAGTTCAGGGGCGTGATAAAAATGTGCTGTTGCCAGCCTTGGGGGTTGGGGCGGGCACAAATTGGGGTTCATATGACGTGAGTTACGTGTAATGTATGATTTGTCACATTTTCAGCTTCAATCCCCATTGCTCGATATGACATTTAAAAAGGACTAGCGAGTACCCGGCATAAATTGCAAAGCCGCTTAAAGAAAGAAAGGGTTTGTGTTTTAATTATTATCCTACAGTGTAACAATTGGAAGCCCACTTAATTTCAGCATTGCCTGCTGGTGTTGGAATTCAACGTCTGATATTAAACACCGCATAAACCGACTAATCAAGAAAGCTAGGAACATAACACAAACTAAACATCCTTCACCTGAAGAGCTATTTGAGGAAAGATGTTTTTGTGAAACTAAACACATTTTGGATGATGCATCCCACCCTCTTCATCACAAATATTTAGGATCGGGCCGTTCAGGACGAATTCTTACCATCAGGGCGAGGACTGAAAGATATACAAATTCGTTTGTTCCCCAATCTGTACGAATTTACCGGCATGCTCCGTGTTAAGTCACACATCTTTTTGAGAACTAAAAAGACCCCGATTTGGTTAAGAGAACTCACTGAATGGGTGTTTGAAATAATTTATTATAAATGTCTTGTCTTCAAATTGTTTTATTTTTGTACTGAAAATGTATAGTCCAATCAAAAACATTTCCTTTCATTTGGATCAATAAAGAATCTTATCTTATGTCTTCAAGTACTTTTTATATAGACATTTTTTTTCCGTCTGGTGCGTACACGAATAAATTAGAATGGTGTTCAACGTGTGATCAGGCCACATACAGCTGTCCACGTGATCAGGCCACATACAGCTGTCCATGTGATCAGGCCACATGCAGCTGTCCATGTGATCAGGCCACATACAGCTGTCCATGTGATCAGGCCACATACAGCTGTCCATGTGATCAGGCCACATACAGCTGTCCATGTGATCAGGCCACATACAGCTGTCCACGTGATCAGGCCACATACAGCTGTCCATGTGATCAGGCCACATACAGCTGTCCACGTGATCAGGCCACATACAGCTGTCCATGTGATCAGGCCACATACAGCTGTCCATGTAATCAGGCCACATACAGCTGTCCATGTGAGAAGCACGGATTTTCACAATGTAGCCCACACACTTGTAGCGATTGATGCAAAAATTCTTTATGAAATTTCATTTATATAGCTGATGAAAAAAAAGACATTAAGGGCCCCGGCCCCAAACGGATATTGTAAAATGATTGTACTAATGCATAAGCCGACTTGTTATGTCAACACAAGCTGAAAAGACGATTGTAGTATTTCTTTAATTCCATCCACCCATGCTTCAGCTCTGTATGAAATTATATTTATATAGATCATGTAAGAAAAAAATGATATTTGGGCCCCCGGCTTAAAACGGCATATTTCAAAATGGTTGTAATAATTCAGAAACGTTTGCGTGAGTTCGCTCAATAACTCATCAACGTTTTACTGCAATAGGATGAATGGTTTCGAAACGCATACGGGACATACATACATAGACATACATACATACATACATACATACGGACATTCATTTATATATAGATTTATAAAAAATATTTAAAAAACACTTTATTTTTCAGTGTTGTTTGGTTCAGCTTTATAATTTAAGCATAATCATGTCACGAACTTGGGACTTTCTTTTTTTAAACTTTCAAAAGAATGAAATGTTTACTTACAAAAGTGTATCGTCAAAGGATTTGTTGTAAAGTTACACAATGAACAATTACACGTTACAAAATGTTCAGTTACACGTTACATATGGAACAGTTACAAGTTACATATTGCTCAGTTACAAGTTGCATATTGAACATTTACTTAAGTTACATATTGAACAGTTACAAATTACATATTGAACAGTTACAAGTTACACAATGAGCAGTTACAAGTTATGAATGAATTTTCACAGTGTAGTCATGGTGTAGTTATAATGTAGTCGTGGTGTAGTTATAATGTAGTCATGGGGTAGTTATAAAGTGGCCACGGCAAATAATATTTAAATTTAAAAATGTCAAGTTGCACAAATGTAAAAAATATGTCCATTTCTATCAAACCCAGCCATATACTCAGTCGACCTCGATTGGCTTACCATCATCAGATTGAGAACTATTGCATACATTTTTATGGTTAAAATACTAAATCATGAACATTAACTTTATTTTTTATTACAAATAAGGCGTCCCAAAATGCCATTAAATGAAGGATATTTATTAGATTAATAAATAATGAATAAATTGCTCTGCTAACAATATCTTTATCATTTGCGTTGGACGTTCTCCTACTAATGTTAATTGCTGATGTATATTTGTCATGATTTGTGTCATGTATTATGTCTTGTCATTACGTATGTTGCATTTATATGGGCGTACACGGGGTTTTCAATCGGCTCATCCAACTTAAACACTGTGGAAACTGAGCTCAAGTTGTCATCCATTCAGTTTCAAGCAAAAGAAAAGGGAAAATTAAAATGGTTTACATAACATTAGTTGATCAGTTCATAGTGCAGCTGATGTTTAGGACTGGAATCGTCACACTCTAGTGAAGCAATATAAGAGGGGAGGGGGGGGGGACGCTTGATCATCCCACTGTCGTAAAAACTCATTCCAGAAACATAATGCACAGCTGTTTAATTAATATGTGTCCTTCTCCACTCCTCCCCCCTGCTGTCTCTCTCTCTCTCTCTCTTTCTCTCTCTCTCCGCTCTCTCTCTCTCTCTCTTTCTATTTCTGCTTTCTTTATGTGCTTTTGTCTTTCTATATATCTCTCGCCCTCTCTCTTGATTTCTGTCGCTCTATTCCTGTCCATCGCTCTCTTTCTCTCTTTCTCTCCCTCTCTCTTTTCATCATTTTATCCCCTCCCTTCAATCTCCCTAACTCTCCCCTCTCTCTCTCTGTCTGTCTGTCTCTTTGTGCCTTCATGTCTGCCCATTTCTCCCCTTACTCTCTCTCTCCCCAAGTCTTTCCCTCTCTCTTTCTCTCTCTCCGTCCCTCTCTCCTCCCCCCCCCCCCACACACACTCCACATAAACGAAGTGTACACAAGGGGTTGATGAAACCCATCTCCAGTTGTTATCCCTCTCTCTTTCTCTCTCTCCGCCCCCCCCTCCTCCCCCCCCCCCACACACACTCCACATAAACGAAGTGTACACAAGGGGTTGATGAAACCCATCTCCAGTTGTTCCATCTTCGTAAACCAAACAATATGAAATCCCTTGTGGTGAGTGCTCGCACGCGCGCCTCTCGTGCACACCAAACAGCGAGGAAACAATGAGAATGAAGGACAATTAACCTCATCAAACAAGGGAGAGCAGCACGATCAAGACATGAGAAGTGCCAGGGGCCACAACCTTATTTACAATCATGGTCATGGTGTAACGACAATCATGGTCATGGTGTAACGACAATCATGGTCATGGTGTAACGACAATCATGGTCATGGTGTAACCATACAAATGGACGATTGTGTAACCATTATCATGGGCCATGGTGTAACAATAATTATGGCCCATAGTGTATGGGCCATGGTGTAACAAAAATCAAGGGCCATGGGTAACTACAATCATTGGTGACCTGGTAACTCAATCATGGGTCATGTTTTAACTACAATCATGGGCCATGGTGTAACTATAATCATGGTCATCCCCCTACTTTGGCCCTTTAGCTCAACGGATTTATTGTATACACATTGTCTTACCTACACATTGTCTTACGTACACATTGACTTACATACACAGTGTCTTACACACACATTGTCTTACACACACATTGTCTTACATACACATTGTCTTACCTACACATTGTCTTACCTACACATTGTCTTACATACACATTGTCTTATATACACATTGTCTTACCTATACACATTGTCTTACATACACATTGTCTTACATACAAATTGTCTTACACACACATTGTCTTACATACACATTGTCTTACATACACATTGTCTTACCTACACATGGCCTTACATACACATTGTCTTACCCACACATGGTCTTACATACACATTGTCTTACATACACATTATCTTACATACACATTGTCTTATCTACACAGGGTCTTACATACGCATTGTCTTACATACACATTGTCTTACATACACATTGTCTTACACACACATTGTCTTACATACACATTGTCTTACATACACATTGTCTTACCTACACATGGTCTTACATACACATTGTCTTACCCACACATGGTCTTACATACACATTGTCTTACATACACATTATCTTACATACACATTGTCTTATCTACACAGGGTCTTACATACGCATTGTCTTACATACACATTGTCTTACATACACATTGTCTTACATACACATTGTCTTACATACACATTGTCTTACATACACATTGTCTTACATACACATTGTCTTACACACACATTGTCTTACCTACACATACTGAATGTGAAGAAATGAAACAACACTCGCAGTTAGTCTTGTAAAGGTTTCATAGTTGCAGAATTGAAAAAGACGTACCAATGATAAAACGGGCTGGCGGTATATATCATTTAACGACATCGTGAAATCATGTAATGGCCACACTGGTCATCTAAAGGTCATCTGTGGCCAAATTTCGCATGCCTTAGCAAAGTTAAGTGGTCCAGGATTATGATTACTTATGCAATGCATTCTGGGAATTACTCAGAAAGTTTATTATCTGTTGTGAAATTAAGGATAATGATGAGAGTGTGTTACAGTTCAGTGTTACATTTCAGTGTTACATTTCAATGTTAAATGTCAGTGTTACATTTCAGTGTTACATTTCAATGTTAAATGTCAGTGTTACATTTCAGTGTTACATTTCAAAAAACCACCAAAAAAAAAACCACACACACACACAAAAGCTCTCGTAAAATATTTTTTTTTCAAAATTCCTTGTAACAATTTTTAACTTACGTTTATGTATAAATAATTTCAAATAATGAAATTGATATCAAATACATAAATATCCCAGTTAACAAGTGGGAGCCGCCGATGTCCTCACAAAGTTTTACATTAATACGCCACACAAATTTTTACATTAATACGCCTCAGAGAGTGTTACAATAATACGCCAACTAACTACAAATGACCGCTTTATGAGCGTCAACAGCCATAAAATTGTTGTACAACCTGACCACCCCATCCCCTTCCCCCAAAACCACCCTCACCCCTTCTCAAAACCCCCCTTCACCCCCCTCCCCAACATGTTTTCAAGGGTGTTTTACTCCCTAATACCAACTGTCCAGGCTTTTTCTACACTGATCCCTCCCAAAACAGCTCGAGAGAAATTTGAATCTTTCATTGAAGCCTTATGCAAATGCCTCATCGGGCGGAGAAATCAGCCCTGACCAGCTATTGACCGTTCACCATTTCAGTAGCCATCTGGCGGCCCACGAGTTTAAGGTTAGAAGCTGACGGGCATAATGTTGCCGTTTTTCAGATTGTTACGATATCGCCTTGCCTGCCTCGTTTCATTGTCATGTTATCCTCCCAGATCTGTAACCTCATCATCGTAATCATTGTCATACAGGGGTGGATTCTAACATTTAAAAAAAAAAATTGTTTGGTGTATGGAAAATAGGATAGTTCGTTTCGCTAGAGTGACGCGCTGAAGTTGTCGCTGGTGAATTTGAGGACAAACGGGATGGGGTGAGGGGTGGGTGGGGGAGGCATCGGAGCTGGTGCACGAAATAAACTCTTAATTTTAATAGGTTAATTTAGAGTGGTACAGTATACTTGACGGTTGAAGTCGTTTTAATAGGTTAATTTAGAGTGGTACAGTATACTTGACGGTTGAAGTCGTTTTAATAGGTTAATTTAGAGTGGTACAGTATACTTGACGGTTGAAGTCGTTGCGTTTTCAGGAAGCGCGTTGAGGAAAGTGAATGTAAACAATCTTTCAGAGATAACGAACACTAAAGAATTTAGAGCTCGTCAGCATATATTGGTCAAACATACGCATCACACACACACAAGCATAGGCCTAGACACAGACACGCTCATTTATATATCTAGCATAGACATCACTTCCGGGGGTATTAACCTTCATTTGATTTAATCCTAGTGTCCTATGATTTATATAAAGTGTGGAAAATTTTACTTTTAATTCGCCACAACTGTGGCTATTTAGGAAAAAGGTTGCCCGTCTCGGTGTGGGAAAGATTATGCAATAAAGATACGTTTCACAACGTCCGGACGGCAGGTAAATTAATACTCGCCACAAAGCTCATGCATTACGAGGAAAGATATCTTATACATAACACTCACCACAAAGCTCATGCATTACGAGCAAAGATATTTTACACATAACACTCGCCACAAAGCTCATGCATTACTAGGAAATATATTTTACACTTAACACTCGCCACAAAGCTCATGCATTACGAGCAAAGATATTTTACACATAACACTCGCCACAAAGCTCATGCATTGCTAGCAAAGATATCTTACACATAACACTCGCCACAAAGCTCATGCATTACGAGCAAAGATATTTTACACATAACACTCGCCACAAAGCTCATGCATTACGAGCAAAGATATTTTACACATAACACTCGCCACAAAGCTCATGCATTACTAGGAAAGATATCTTACACATAACACTCGCCACAAAGCTCATGCATTACGAGCAAAGATATCTTACACATAACACTCGCCACAAAGCTCATGCATTACGAGCAAAGATATCTTACACATAACACTCGCCACAAAGCTCATGCATTACGAGCAAAGATATTTTACACATAACACTCGCCACAAAGCTCATGCATTACGAGCAAAGATATCTTACACATAACACTCGCCACAAAGCTCATGCATTGCTAGCAAAGATATCTTACACATAACACTCGCCACAAAGCTCATGCATTGCTAGCAAAGATATCTTACACATAAAACTCGCCACAAACCTCATGCATTGCTAGCAAAGATATCTTACACATAAAACTCGCCACAAACCTCATGCATTACGAGCAAAGATATCTTACACATAAGACTCGCCACAAAGCTCATGCATTACGAGCAAAGATATCTTACACATAATACTCGATTCAAAGCTCATGCATTACGAGCAAAGATATCTTACATATAACACACAACACAATGCCTTCATATAATGAGCAAAGATATCTTACACATAACACACGACACAATGTTCTCATAGAATGAGCAAAGCCGTCTCACCCCAGTGCACAGGAAGGCATCAATTGTTGTGCTACAATACAATCTTGAATCAAATGTTTATGACCAACTAAAAAGCAGAGCGCAATGAAGCGTTTAAATCAAACATTTTTGGTGTTTATATCATAGAAAGAAAACCATGAACGATGATCTCCGGATGCAGGCCTTACCCCCCATGGCTCGACATGCCTTTCTTCCCCACTGCACAATCTCACTGCCACATCTGCCAAAAATGCGTCACAAGTCCGTCATAATTACCGACATCTCCCTACTTATGACACACTACTTTCCGTTAAACAAAGACCATACGAGTAATCAATCATCATCATCATGGCCAGTGGTACTAATTTCATTTTGCTTATATACGCTATATCTAATACATTTAAAAAATTTTGAAGGCAGCATCATAGCAAATTTCTTCCTATTTAAATGAGCTACATTTGGAAATGTATTGGAATATTTATCTGAATGATTTGTATAGTTCCCGTCTCTTACGGATAACTAAAATTGCCTGTTTTTATTGATGAACGGTCGTAGCTTAGGCATTGGTAAATACCTTTTTTTAAAAAAAAACAAAAAAAAACACCTATTTTAAAGTAAGATTAGGCCTTTGAATATCCGTATTTTTTTTAAATAAACGGAAGTTAAGTTTGTACAATTTTAATAAACTACAGTTCATTGCGTTGTATATGGTAGTTTGAGCATTTGTTCAGAGGCATGCGTACAGTGTGCTTTGGCGTACCTAGAGAGTTTATGTCTCAATTTATTTCTTGAAATCGATAGTCAAACAGTAGTGTTACAGTGTCCAGCCCTTGCTCGGAATAAAAGTCTCGAGAGGAAAAATTTCACCAACAAGATGAGATGTTTAAAATGAGCTCCTGGCAAGACGAGAAGGTCTTACACTCGGACCAGGAAATAAGACAAAGGTTTGGTGCCATCCCAATGAATCATTATATGGCTCAAAAGAAAATTAATTTTTGTTGTACACCTGGTCAGAATGCCTGTCCATACAATGGCAGGCACTCCGGTTTCAGGAATATTAACTGAAGCAGGATGAGCTCCAAATTGAATGTTTACAAGTTGTATTATAAATACGGCTTTGATAGGAGAACATTTAAATTATGTTAATAGTTGCTTTAACGAAATGTGTTTTTGACTACATCTACACTTACAACGCTGTATGATTTTTTTTTTTCAAATGGAAACCCGAGCAAACCCGGGTATATTGTCTAGTACTTGATAAAATAAATTTAAATTATAAAAAAATTAACTTTATTTGTATTATTACCTTGTTGTATTAGTGAGCTAAGTATCCTTTGGTGGTTTTAAAGAAACCCTCCATTGTTTGATCAACGCAGTATGAAAGCCTTCAACAAACAAATGGTTAACTGTCTACGACAAGTGTTCAAACTTTCGGCATACTCTTCCCTTATATAATCTGTCAACAATGACTGCACCACAGTGTCAATAGACCGTAACTCTGAATACACATGAGCCACTATACAATTGGCGTACTCTGTGGATATAATTAAGCACACGACTGTGGTCATGGTGGATATTTATCAACAGATGCTTTATTTTATAGATGCGGTGAAATTTTTATAGTTAATTTGCTTTCTTGAATTATTTTTTTGCTTGGTTTGTTTCTCAGTTTCTCTTTACACAAATAAAGTTATCTAGATCGATAAATTTATGGAGTTTAAAATTATTATTATCTTTCTCGACATTTCCATTATAGCAGAGAAATTCATGTGTCTCGAATTTGAGACCAAAATCTAAGCATCCCGATGCCTTCTTCTTCTGCCTCTATATCTTGAGGGACCACGATCAATGCATTGATCAATCTGGCTCCTATTGACGAATACGGGATTCGCGATGTTGCTGTGACTGGTAGTGAAGAGAATATTTCACTGGTTGCAAGGGCTACTCAGCGAGGGTATCAAAAAACTGGGGGTTGGAAGGCCTGAGGTAGCAGACGCAAATGTGTCAAGGGTTGTAGCCTCAAATGTTCCTATTTGGTAGCTTGTTACATTTCCGTTGAAGGCTTGTTTTTTACACTTAAAACAATGCATAACAAATTGTAATACATACTTTTTTTTTGGTGGAGGGTGGGGGGCGGGCTTGTAAATTTAATGGCTCGCTAAAATTCTCATTTAAAGTGTTGAAAAAACTTTAATTTGACGTCACTTGGTCTCAAATATGTAAATAAAATTTCATTTATCAAAATTCCTTAAAACTTTAATTTGACTCGCTTTCTGTGAGAAAACATTTATTGAGACACCATTTCATATATAATATAGAACAGGGTCCTGATGTGTTGTTTAAAAAAAACTGAAGGTTTGTTTGTAATGGTATTTCAATGGTGCAACATGATAACATTCGGGGCTGATACATCGATACGTCGTAAACAAAACCGTCAAACTCCAAATCACTGCTCTCAAAGCATGTCTCCTCAAGACCCGAGCATTGAATGATTCACATAGCCTCCCTTCCCCCCCTCCCACCCCACACCCCCCCCCCTTGCTCTATCCGTGGCTTGTTTTGAAAACGTTGTCATTCCCGCTTTCATTTTTAAAAAAACCGACCTTGCCCATGCCGTGACTCTTCAATGGCGGCTTCCGGTTGGACGTTGTAACAATAACAATCAGATAAGATGTCTTAAGACGGGGGGGGGGGGGGG
>CAXITT010000041.1:1585599-1601990 GCA_964033795.1 Lymnaea stagnalis
GGAGGTGGCGAGGGGAGACGGGGTTTGGGAGGTGGCGAGGGGAGACGGGGTTTGGGAGGTGGCGAGGGGAGACGGGGGTGGGGAGGGGGGGGGGGGGGAGGGGGGGGGGGGGGGGGGAACCATCGACTTTACAGAGAGCTGGGAATGAAGAGGACAGAGACTTTACTGGAGCTTTGCACTAGATACTAGGGGTTAAAGGCTGGGCTTTTCTCATCTGGCGCGATGCTCTGTGACCCAACGGGTTTTATGGTAAGTTTCTCTGTGACACCACGGGTTTTATGGTACATTTCTCTGTGACCCCACGGGCTTAGGGTAAGATTCTCTGTGACCCCACGGGCTTATGGTACGTTTCTCTGTGACCCCACCGGTTTTATGGTAAGTTTTTATGTGACAACACGGGTTTTATGGTAAGTTTCTCTGTGACACCACAGGTTTTATGGTAAGTTTTTCTGTGACCCCACGGGTTTTATGGTAAGTTTCTCTGTGACCCCACCGGTTTTATGGTAAGTTTTTCTGTGACCCCACGGGTTTTATGGTAAGTTTCTCTGTTTGGTAAGTTTCTCTGTGACCCCACGGGTTTTCTGGTAAGTTTTTCTGTGACCCCACGGGTTTTATGGTAAGTTTCTCTGTGACACCACGGGTTTAAGGTACGTTTCTCTGTGACCCCACGGGGTTATGGTACGTTTCTTTGTGACCCTCACGGGTTCAGCATACTTTTCTCTGTGACCCCACGGGCTTATGGTACGTTTCTCGTGAGTTGTGTTGGCTTTGGTCGGTGCAATATTTTGTCCTTATTTTTGATGTTTATCGAAGAAAGGCATTTTGAAAATCGAATTTAACCTAAAAATGATTTAAATGGATATCTTTAAAAAAAAAAAATATATTATCTTCATTTTCGTATGGTATTTTTGTTCTTACCTGTAACTGTATTTTAGTGGTGATTAGTTTCATCAGTTTGAAGTGTCTTTGACCATCATGTTTTTGTCACAGCATGGGTTCCTGGTGTATTTGTCAAATGTGACTTAACAGCATCCGTGCCATTACCGTCGTTGACAGGGCAGAATTAGATGACATGAATGTTTGATGTAGTTCATAAAAGATATTGTTAAAAGTAGTCTTAAAAAGTTTGTAAAATATTGGTTATATTATGTATTATAAAAATGCTTGAAATATACATCTCTCTCTCTCTCTCTCTCTATATATATATATATATATATATATATATATATACATACATACATACATACATACATACCTAATAACTATTTTTCGAGAAATAAGTATTATGAACACACAATTTATTTCTCTTACACCTTGTTCAAATACTTCCCTCTTCGACTCCATGATTCAAACGTCTCGCATTCATTCCGGCGTCGGTCTCATTTCACCGGTTGATTTGCACAAACACAAACCCAACATCCGGGAACACAAACCCAATAGCCAGGAACAAATCAGATTTCACGGGGGGGGGGGGTGTCTCCAAACATGTCTTCCTATAGGGGCGCGCCCCCATCTGCTTGTTGTCCTAAAATCTCCTCGTGCCATTAATTCGCTCTGAGCGTGGAGTCGCTCCGATTAGCGCTCCCTACACTTGTACATTATTCAATTTGTTTAAGAAGGCATTTCAAGGCCGGGGTGGGTGCTGCATGGCGGGATGTATAGGTGTGTGTGTGTGTGGGGGGGGGGGTGGTGGGGGGGTTGCACATGTTGGCTTTCAAATGTGAACAATTCCTGAACGACTTTCAGCAAACAAATTATCCTCCCCCTCTCCCCCCCCCGTGTGCACACTAAAAATCTTTTTAGGTGGGTGGGTTGCACATGTTGGCTTTCAAATGTGAACAATTCCTGAACGACTTTCAGCAAACAAATTATCCTCCCCCTCTCCCCACCCAGTGTGCAAACTAAAAATCTGTTTAAGTTTGAGAGTGTCAGGTTCAGTAAGCACCGTGATATAGTTAAAATACGTATATATATTTTAATGCTTGAACTTGCGATGAATGCCGACGTCACTGTGAACAGCTCTGTTTTTCGTTTTTTTATTCATATGACATTGACAAGTTGTGTCGCCCATCAAGACACAGCGAGGCTCTCTTCTCAGATTCTCTGACTCGACTCTTCCAGGCAACTCAACAGACATTTCCAAATATTATGTCATGATGAAAACAAAACATCTAAACAAACCAGCCAAGAAACAAAAAAAAAAAAAAAAAAAAAAAAAAAAAAAAAAAAAAAAAAAAGGAGGGGGGACAAAAAAAAAAACAAAAAAAAAAAAAAAAAAAAAAAAAAAAAAAAAAAAAAAAAAAAAAAAAAAAAAAAAAAAAAAAAAAAAAAAAAATATTAAAAGTCTGTCTGTGACAAATAAAAAGTCTGTCTGTGACAACTAAAAAGACGAGCGTCATCTCCACTCACAGCCATGAATAGCGGCGATAGCTCGCGCAGGCTGGGGAACGGATTAGGGCACACATAAATCAAAAGGACCATTTGTCTCAGGCGAGCCCCCGATCGGCCATCAATTGGCGATTTGAAGCGTATTTAGATGGGCATTACACGCCCGAATCTTGGGCCGCGGCACCGGGGGGACCTACACTGTGGACCCTCTGGGAAACGTGGAACTGGGCACCATTGTCACCAAACTCATTTCCTCATTTGCTCCTTTGATGAAAAGGGGAGGCAAGTGGGAAGGATAAATTCTGGAAGACGAAAACGAGGACGTTGGTTGAGCTACCCCCCCCCCCCCCCTTTTTTTTTTCTCCACCGCCTGAGATGGCCTGTCCTGGCTCTCTCTCTCTCTCTCTCTCTCTCTCTCTCTCCCCTAGCGATGAGTTTTCATAACGGTTGAAAGTGAGAAGACGCAACTGTAGGGTCAACTTGGGGGAATGGGATTTCCTGCAGCTCTGTTCATTCGATGCCAAACGGTGCACCGCGTGAACTTTGGGGTGTAATTCGCCGTTAATGAACGCTCCATAGAAAAGCACAAACGGAATCATAACACTATGAATGGCGAGGACGTTGCATTAGGTTCTGTGTCGCTGGATCATAAAGCAAGTGATTCACACTTTAATTAGAATTTTCTTCGCCCTGCGCCACATTTTATTCGAGCCATATTTGAAGGGTGCCTCCCCGACCAGTTAACTTCGCGCTGTGCAGATTTAGTGCGCATCTGGTTTCAGTAATTGCATTTTTTATATTCTTTGTGTAAATAACTTATGTTCATGTCTTTGCCTGGTAATCAGTATTTTAACATGAGCAATGTTACGTACTGTTATCAGTATGGAGAAATTTTATCTCTTATTAAAGTATATGGCTCGTTCTAAAACAGTACACAGCAAAAGACAAAAGCATATGTTAAATACAATAACAAAGACTACGATACTCAAAACAGGGCTAATCAAAATTAATACGTTTTATGAAGTTAATATTAAATTACAAAATAAAAAAGAAATATAATTAAAGCTATTGACTTACAAAATAATGTTAGACATGTATCGGTACCATATTGAAGAAGATACAATTTCGTAAAAATGTACAATAATGAAAAGAAATCCACACACACAGAGAGTAAACAAAGCTCTCTAGCAAAAATAGCACACGATCCAAATAACTCTCGTCAGTCGTCTGGTCACCTGACGTTAGAGACCGACCGAAAGTGATTTTCTGATTTCGGCCGAAGCCGAAAATAGGCCGAAAGTTTAAAATGACTTTCGGCCGAAACCGAAAAAAGGCCGAAAGTTTAAAAATGACTTTCGGCCGAAACCGAAAAAAAGCTGAAATTTAAAAATGAATCTCGGCCGAAACCGAAGCCGAAACCGAAAATGAAATATTAAGATATTTTGAAATTCGTTCCCGCACACATTCTGCATACATCGAAAATGATGTGGGAAAGTATAAATATTTACATTCTTTTTATAAAAAAAATGAGATAATCGTGAATATTAGGTGAGCGGAAAAAAAGTCACAGGAAAAAATGTAACGGAAAAAAGTCACAATTTGTGCTAGGAAAAAAAGTCACAGGAAAAAATGTAACGGAAAAAAGTCACAATTTTTGCTAGGAAAAAAAGTCACAGGAAAAAAAGTCACAGGAAAAAAGTCACAGGAAAAAAAAGTCACAGGAAAAAAGTCACAGAAGCATTCAGCCATCAGATATCATAAATAAATTCTGACAAGAGTTGTGGGATCCCGTAACCTTTTGGGATCCCATATCTTATCGGGATCCCTACCCCACAAGGATCCCGACCCCATTGGGATACCAATTTTGATTGAGATCCCTTTCCCTCAAATAATCCAATTGGGATCCTGACCCCATTGTGATTCCGACCCTAGGGATCCCAGCCCCAATTGGATCCCGATCCCGATTGGGATCACTTTCTCAAAAAGGATGTCATTAGGATCCCAACCCATTGGGATCTCGACCCCATTGTTATCCCGATCCCATTCTGATCCTGAAAGGATCCCGTTTCTAAATGGGATCCTGACCCCATTGGCATCCTTATTCTAAATGGCATCTCATATCCAAATGGGACTCCGACCCCTGTGGGATCCGAACTAATTGAGATCCAAATGGGATCCCATTTCCAAGTAGGGTGCCACTTTCCAAATTGTACCCTTTTCCAAATGGGATCCCGATCCCACTAGGATCCCGCTTCCCGGAAGGATCCTTTTCTCCGATGGGATCCCGTTTGCCGCAGGATCCCTATTTGATCCCGTCACTAAGTTTGGTCAAGATCCACCTATTTATGCAGGAGTATTTGTGGTTAATTTTATTTATAAAGCTCATATAAGAAAAAAAAAACGATTCCGGGCCCCCGGACTTTTTTTCCTGTGACTTCTTTTCCTACATATCGATATATAGGGGTCTCAAATTCGCGGCCCGCGAGCCATTTGTGACCCTCAAGACGATATTTTGCGGCCCGCTTCATGACAGAAAAGTTTAGTGTAAATGCGCCGGCCCGTTTCCCCCATTCTCATATCTATAACGTGACTCTCCGCGACGGTTTCAGTCGAATCTCACCGACTAGTCTAATTCTGATTTTTTAAGTAGTGTTGCTATGTATTTTTGTATGCAACAGTGAGTAGGTGGATGAAAGTGAATCCTAGTTTTTGAGAACCCTTAATGATTTCATTGTTATTTATAAAAGTTGAGCAGATTTTAACAGTTGTAATCGCTTTTTTGTGGATTACTTGATGCGGCCCACTCTCATTCAGACACTACCTCCTGCGCCCCCCCCCCCCGATGATTTGAGTTTGAGACCTTTGATCTAATGAATACTTTGGATTTTACCATTTTAATTTTAATATAAAAGTAATTTAAATTGCTTTACAACTTTTTAAAATTAGTATGGTAGGAAAAAAATTGGCAAAAATTGAGGGGGGGGGGAATTGATGCAAAATATTATTTTTTTAAACCGGGTCTCTAAAAATTGTGGTTGTAAAGGATTGCTTAATTTGTTTTTAAAGATCGTTTATTTGGTTGTTATTGGTCGGTTAGTTTGTTCTTAAAGATCGGCGAGTTTGTTCATAAAGATCACTAGATTGTTCTAAAATATCGCTTAGTTTAATCTTAAAGATCACTTAATTTGTTGTTAAAGATCGTTTAGTTTGTTCTTAAAGATCACTTAGTTTGTTGTTAAAGATCGTCCAGTTTTTGTTAATAGATCGCATTATTTGTTCTTAAATATCGTTTAGTTTGTTCATAAAGATCGCTTAGTTTGTTCATAAAGATCGCTTAGTTTTTTTCATAAAGATCGCTTAGTTTGTTCTTAAAGATAATTGATTTTGTTCCTTAAGATTGATTAGTTTGTTCTCAAAGATCTTTTAGTTTGTTCCTAAAGAACATTTAGTTTTCTGCTAAAGATCGCTTGGTTTATTCTTATAAATAATTTAGTTTACTATTAAAGATCATTTGTTTTGTTCTTAAAGATCATTTAGTTCGGTCATAAAAATCGTTTAGTTTGTTCTTTAAGATCGTTTAGTTTGTTACTAAAGATCGCTTAGATTGTTCTTAAGGATCGCTATGTTTGTTGTTAAATATCGTTTAGTTTTTTCTCAAAGATCGCTTAATTCGTTCTTAAATGTCGTTTAGTTTGTTGTTAAATATCGCTTTCGCTGAATATTAAATGACCGAAAACCTGAGTCACTTTCGGCCGATGGCCGAAAGTCTAAGTCAATTTCGGCCGAAACCGAAGAAAAACCGAAAGTTAACTTTCCTCTTTCGGCCGAAACCGAAATTAAACCGAAAGTCAACTTTTCAGTTTCGGCCGAAACCGAAACTTGGCCGAAAGTGATAAAATGGCCACTTTCGGCGCCGAAACCGAAGCCGAAGCCGAAATTCGGTCGGTCTCTACCTGACGTTCAATCTCTCGGCTTTATATAGCATGTTTGTTTAGATAATTTGAGAGGGACTACGCATTGTAATCGCTTCCCGCTGCTTCTACAACATTCTACAGAATTCGAATCATGATACAGACTATAGATATTAGTTAGGTTTAGCCGAGGTCAAAGGAAGACCAATAGCGCAGCCGAACTTCAGGTCAGCTTAAGCTCATTCACCAGAAAAGATTAATAAAAGTAAAATGGGATGCCTATAAAAAGAACCTATCTTTGTTTTTATAAAAAAATCAATGAATAATTTAAAATTTGAAAAAGAAAACTAAAAATTAAATTTAAGAGTGTGTATGTTAACTTCTGTTTTGTTCTCATGCGGCCTAGTCGCGTGACCATTAGAGAGATATAATCAAGGAGTCTACCCAGGATATATTCAAACATCTACAAGTCACTGGTCAGAAATGAAAGGGTTTTGAAAGAAAATCATTGTATTTTTAAAATAATAATAATAAAATTCCTTTAAAAAACACGCTTCATCCCTATAATTAAGGCTCGAAGCATTGGATTCTATGCTTGATGGTCTCAGAACTGTTGGAATACGATTAGGCTTTCAAGTAGATTAATGAGAAAACAAACAATTTGTTTAAATACATCAATGCAGGTTAAGCTTTACGTATGATTAGACAAAGTACAAATTTAAAGGTTTTGTAAATGGCTTCATCAATACAACAAAAACCAATAATATAATTATACATTACATGCAGTGGCGTAGCGAGGATGTTTGGCGCCCGGGGACAAGATTCGCGCCGGGGGACAAGATCCATTTTTAGCGCCCCTTTTTCTTTCTTTTTTTAAACTCTCAAACCCATTATTTTCATCAATAAAGTAATATCAAAGCACATTTTGGCGCACATAACTAGCTGGCGCCCGGGGACATCTGTCCCCCCTGCCCCCACCACGCTACGCCTCTGATTACATGTACATAATATATGTATATCCTTATATCTAATGCCTAAAAATGAAACAAAATGATACGAAAGGAAATAAGTCACTAACGAAAACAAGGATAAGAAGAATGAAAAGCAATATGGCTGCGGAACAATATGTAAAGAAAAAACAAACAAGAGAGAAACAGGAACAAGACAGTGCAGCTGTATGACATTGTGAATTTGGTTTTACCATAATATGGAGTCAATGGAAATCATCTTTTCATTAAATTTAGTTTCCATATTGATGGTTTCAATTCAGATGTAACCAATGCCACATTAAACCAAGTCTTTTTAGAAGAAAATGCATTTTAAACTGTCGCAGTCCAATCTAGAGGCGAGTATTATACGACCGTTTTTTTTTTTTTTGGGGGGGGGGGGGGTTGTTGTTTACAAATTGAATTTTTAAAAGAGATTTGGCTCGTTATACGAACACCGCTTAACTAAGGACTGACAGATGAATGACTTCATTATAAAATCGGTGCTGAAAAATTGTTGGAGATCTTTAAACGCATAGCCATTATAACACCACATGCCTGATATGACACGGCGTCATCCTCTTGAGAGTCAGGTAAAGAATTGACGGGTTTGGCTATCACCTTCCCGTCAGCGCAATCATTTCATAGAACCAAAGAGATGCCGTCCAGTGGTAACGGTATCGGACACCAACAACCACGGGTCCGTAGAATAGATTTGAAAAATACATAGATAGGAGCCAAAATGATCAATAAATTGATCGTGGGCCCTTAAGATATAGAAGAAGAAGAAGGTAAAACTCTTCTTGCAGCAATGTGGTGTTGATGACGCAAGCTCATAAAACTCGCAGTCAAAGCAGGAACTTTGCCTTGAGTCGTAAAAGCTATCATTAATTACTGTTTAGAAGGAATCTCTTGGATGAGTCGTGAACAAAAAATATATGTGAAATCCGCACGAAGGTTTAGAAAGACATGTCCAGATGTAGGACGAGACATGTCCAGATGTAGGACGAGACTTTCAAGTGGTGGCTTTGTGTGGTGTACCAGAATGCGTGGTCATCTCATTTTTCTTCCTAAGTTTCCAACAAACTTCGCGCCAAATACTTTTCTTTTTTACAACAGGCACGGTACATATAGCTCTTGGACTTGGTTCTTTTTTTCAGGGGCATATGTTATCTTTGTTGAGATGCGCTATAATTTGATAGTGTTGTTCTATGGTGCTTTTTTACTTTTGGCTCCGTGGGAATGCTTGCGAGATGTTAAACGTCATGCAAGACTGTGAACCTTTTTACATATCATCCTCGAAACGGTCCGCAATATGTGGCCATATGTCAACGTGAACACAATTCTGGAACTCTTCCAACATTACAAGGATCTTGAAGTTATTGAAGTTTGTGTCAATGTTCTTTGCGTGAAGCCATTTTTCCAGGAGTCGTTACTTTTCTCGTAGAAACTCGACGTAAGTTTGGCCAACAAGTTTCAACCACTCCCTAAAGTTTTATACGTTAAGTTTCGTGGACATAATTCATAATCATCATAATCAGTGGTGCTACAGCCTGTATAGGGCCCTGGCCTGCTCCACTACATCCTTCCGTTCAGACATCCTCATCAGTGGTGCTACAGCCTGTCTAGGGCCCTGGCCTGCTCCACTACATCCTTCCATTCAGACATCATCATCAGTGTTGCTACAGCCTGTCTAGGGCCCTGGCCTGCTCCACTACATCCTTCCATTCAGACATCGTCATCAGTGATGCTACAGCCTGTGTAGGGCCCTCGCCTGCTCCACTACATCCTTCCATTCGGACTGATCTGTGGCTCTCAGCTTCCATGCGCCAGCCCGACAACATAGTTCATAAGTCTTAAGCATTAATGTATTAATAAGATTATGGTCCCCACTCTGCTCAGCGTTCATGAAAGAAACAAAATCTTCGGCTGTCCGACAATTCAAAGCCAGCTGCAATAAGTTAGCACAAAGGTTTTCTGGTATTTTAAAATGTCGCGCATCTTCTTTAAACTGTGTAAAAAATACTGATCAATATCTTTATCTGCAAACTAAGAGATTAACTATATTAAGTATTTCATCCTAATTTGAAAGTTAAGATATTATTTTTTTTTGTTATCACAACATCAGCGTAAAAGTCTAAGCTTTACCATTTATTCTTAATAACATTTATCTGGAAAACCCTAACATCTGGTGTTGTTTTTTTAATTAACCTGGTGAATATTGGGAAATTAAATTTAAATGTGTTATACAAATGTTTTCAAACAGTATCAAATCCTAATTTGGGGATTGAACTCAAATAGAGATTCGTTAGGGTTTGTTTTCCTTTTTTCAAAATATGAAAGTATATTTCTGTTTCCACTTTTAACAAAGTTAGGTTCTTGATAATAGAGGGTATACACGTTGGTATACAATTCGGTATACAAGTGGATATACAAGTGGGTATAAACGTGGGCATACAAGTGGGTATACAAGTGGGTATACAAGTGGGTATACAAGTGGGTATAAACGTGGGTATACAAGTGGGTATACAAGTGGGTATGAGTGTTTATGAGATTCATAATATTTCATTTAAAAACACTCAACGCTGATAGAGACGTCAAAATGGATGAAGAGAAAAGAATTCCAAGTTTTACAATTGCCAGATTACATAGTAGAGATAACATAGTAGAGATAATATATTAGAGATAACATAGTAGAGATAACATATTAGAGATAACATAGTAGAGATAACATATTACAGATAACATAGTAGAGATAACATATTAGAGATAACATAGTAGAGATAACATATTAGAGATAACATAGTAGAGATAACATAGTAGAGATAACATATTAGAGATAACATAGTAGAGATAAAATAGTAGAGATAACATAGTAGAGATAACATAGTAGAGATAACATATTAGAGATAACATAGTAGAGATAACATAGTAGAGATAACATAGTAGAGATAACATATTAGAGATAACATATTAGAGATAACTTAATAGAGATAACATAGTAGAGATAACATATTAGAGATAACATAGTAGGGATAACATAGTAGAGATAACATAGTAGAGATAACATATTAGAGATAACATAGTAGAGATAACATAGTAGAGATAACATATTAGAGATAACATAGTAGAGATAACATATTAGAGATAACATAGTAGAGATAACATAGTAGAGATAACATATTAGAGATAACATAGTAGAGATAACATAGTAGAGATAACATAGTAGAGATAACATAATAGAGATAACATAGTAGAGATAACATAGTAGAGATAACATAGTAGAGATATCATATTAGAGATAACATAATAGAGATAACCAAATAGAGATAACATATTAGAGATAACATAATAGAGATAACATATTAGAGATAACTTAATAGAGATAACATAGCAAAACATATTAGAGATAACATGATAGATTTAACATAGTAGATATAACATAGTAGCGAAGCGAATGTTTGGTTATAATTTTAATGACGATACCAATATATCAAATTATGTTAATGTAAAAGATATTAAAAAATAGTAAATAGATTTGTTGTTGTAAATTTAAGGGAACTTTTTTTTACATTTGTTTTTTAAATTGTAGTTCAGGGGAGCGAAAAGTGGTAGGGTAAGCCTTAATTATATAGTAGATGAATATAGAAAGTATCGCAAAATACCTACATCTTGATCCCGATAAAATCGGGTCATATTTTCTAGTACTAAAGATGTTTGCATTCAAACTAGCACAGTGTTATCTGTATATCGGACGGCCATTAGGTTTCTGTATTCTTCCGCGTCCCCGACTGGTCGAGTTGATGTAGTGATAAACCCGGTGTCGCTGCCCAGTTTAACCCCGGGCATCACTCCACGATTGACCACAATAAATAGTCATTGGCATCTTGATCTGGATGACCTCACCCGCCACGCCCCAGTCTTGGGAAGCAAGGTGGACAGACGGGCTTCATATCGGCTCAATTATTGCTTAAAGCTGATAGTGAGGGCTGCATTCTAACTCCGGAAATTTAAGTTATCAATGTTATCAGGATGGGATCCTTCTATAAAATGAACCAAAAAAAAAAATAATTGAATCGCAGCGAGGGTAACTTATAGTCAAGTTAAAATTTGTGTGCTGTGGCCTAGGGGCATCAAAATGACCAGGATCTAATCAATAACCGTGTGACAGCCGTGTGCCATGACACAATAAGACAGTGGGTCCAAAAACTGACAGCCTTAGATATGACACACTTAAACAGTGGGAACAATAAGACAGCCATGTGCCATGACACATTAAGATAGTGGGTCCAAAAACTGACAGCCTTAGATATGACACACTTAAAAAGTGAGCCTAATAAGACAGCCATGTGCCATGACACATTAAAACAGTGAGCCCAATATGACAGCCATATGCCATGACTCATTAAGACAATGGGCCCAATAAGACAGCCATGTGCCATGACACATTAAGACAATGGGCCCAATAAGACAGACATGAGCCATGACACATTAAGACAATGTGCCCAATAAGACAGCCATGTTCCATGACACATTAAGACAATTGGCCCAATATGACAGCCATGTTCCATGACACATTAAGACTGGGGGTAAAAAAACCTGATAGCCTTAGACATTACACACTTAAACAGTTGGCCCAATAAAATACCATGTGCCATGACACATTAAGACAATGGTCCCAATACAAAGTAATGAGAAAAACTGATGACATTAGTATATTGAAACAAATGAAAAAATTGAAGAAAAGACAAAATGGAAGAAATGACAAGATAGAAGAAATGACAAAATGGAAGAAATGACAAGATGTTAGATATGATTGGATGCATGGAAGAAATGACAAGATGGAAGAAATTACAATTTACCTGTTTTTTTCCAATAGGCACCTGTATTACCTTTTGATCGGTTGCAGCTATGCATGAACTTTAGTGTAAGGGTGTAAGTACATCTTTCTTCACGAAATGCCGTATAATCTACAGCTCGAGATCTCCTGGCACTCTGATCACTCACTCGGATCAGATGTCGTTCTTAACACATTCAGCATCCTTTATTATCTTTGTTTTTATATTAAACTTTTGTTTATAAATAACCTCGGCATCATCTTGCTTTCAATAGAAACAATAAATCCATAAACAAGCATGCATGCGGGAAATCTGTCATCTGGGTGGCCGAGTGGTCTCAACTGTCTCAAAACAAATAGCTGGTGCTCTGGAGTTCACTCCCCACCAAAGCCAACATCCCAAGCACTCCGGGTGGATGGGACTCGGCTCCCCGGGTGTATGGGACTCGTTAGCCTAGGACGGCAACTCATCTAAGAGAAGGCAGACTCTGAATTCAAACCAGTGTCAGAGTGATCGTGGGCCTTAAAATATAAGAAGAAGAATACTTAAAAACCACAAGAGACACAACTCTTTTGACTTGTCCTTTTATCTCTATACACAAGCGTTGATTTTAAGCGGCTCGGCGTCACAGACACAGCAAAATTTTCACTTTCAAAAAGTAATAAAATAAAGATTGTTCTTCGATAAGAAGCCAAACTCATTATTTGGAGGACTCGTATTCATATTTCCAAGAAATGAAAGATGGTGAGGGGGGGGGGGGGGGGGTGTATTAAGTTCAGGGGTCCCCTGTACCCATCAGTCTTAAAGAAGATTTTTTTCAATAAAACTTAAAAAAAAAAAAACAAAAAAAACAAAAAGTAATAAAATAAAGATTGTTCTTCGATAAGAAGCCAAACTCATTATTTGGAGGACTCGTATTCATATTTCCAAGAAATGAAAGATGGTGAGGGGGGGGGGGGTGGTGTATTAAGTTCAGGGGTCCACTGTACCCATCAGTCTTAAAGAAGATTTTATTCAATAAAACTTTAAAAAAACAAAACGAAAAAAACAACATCCCACAAATTCTTTGATACAATCCACCGGGCAAACAATTTATTTTAACTCTAATAGAAACTAAAATGCCTGCAAATGCAAAGCCAAGTATGGTGCTTAAAGCCCTGAATAAAATTCTATGTCGTACACAGGAATAATTCTTTTTTTTTTGTGTCCGTTCCAGATAGGGGTTTCTAAGACTGCGTTGTCTTCCTTTTGTGCCTGAGATCTCAATTTATCTGCTAAATACATCTCTTTATTCTAGAAATCTCCCGGAATAGGCCGGCTTGCCCCGGAGGTCGACTGGCGTAATATCACGCACTTGGGCCGTCTGGTCGTGCCTGCACAAGTCCGTTAACAGCCGCCCGGCATCCGAAGACATGAAGAGGATGTCACACACGGGAAGGGCTGGTCACAGGGGTTCTCATACTATAGTCAATGGTAGCAATCTTTTTTTATCGTTTTCTCGTATTTTCATCACCAGATCATCCATCTCACACTAAGGTTGTAAAGAGCAATTTTTAAAAAAAAATTCTTCTGAAATGTCCCGCTTAACTGAAGGAATTTTAATTCTAATAACACCATTTTCTTGAACTAATATTGCAGATTATACGAGATTGAGCTCTACTTCTTTCTGTACCCCTAACGAAGCATGAATGTCGTCCATTCAGTCTTTGCAAGGAGATACACAGAACATAAATCATCCTTTTAAAATGCTTTTATTCCTTTTCTGCTCATATGACCACCATCTTCTCCTGGTAGAGAGCAAATTGTAGACTTTAACACGTCACCGGTTCCTTCCTAACCTTTCTAGCAAATTTCGACCATTTTCTATCGGGTCTCTTAAGGAAGAAATTTCACGAGAAATTTCAAAGTATATTTTTTATTGATATTTAATATCCTTACATCAATTAGGCCTAGCAGAAGGCAAAGACAGTCGTACAATGAGTAAATGCATGCAAATATACTTGAACAACATACAATAACATAAGTGTATGTTTGATTTGATGTGGCAAAAAAGACACGCGATCAGTAACACACATACGCTGACTTTAAAAGACAAAATACCTCAACGAACGGATAGACAAAGCCACTTACTATAACAAATGCTTAATTGCAATCTACAAATCGCAATGTGAACCAGCAACGTATCTTTACCCACCACGCCACTTCCCGCTATGTAAATATAACCAGACTTATGAGATCATAAAGTCTCAATCAACCCGGGGGCCCTGTCGCTAGCGATTCATTTCGTTGAAAATAGCTGTACACATATCGTTTAATCCTGACCTTCCCCTGCCTTTCACCTGCCTTCAGGTAAACCATCAACCTGATCTCATTCACAATCTCGCCCTACACCCACCCATCCCCCCCTTTCCCGCCCCACCTTTTAAATTCACATGCTTACGTTGTCCTGTGTAAAGACATACGAATGTCATCAGAAGATATGTTTTAATGTGCAACTCGGAGCTTGAGAAAATTTTGGGGACAGCATTAATTATGTCCTAGAGACTATTTAGGAGATTGGTGAAATTGATACGATATCGTCGACCATGTTTTCATCGCTACTCAGATATTGTTTTGATAACGATATTGAGGAGTGTGTGAACGCCAAAGTACCGGTCAGCAGACCAGGCTGCCGGGGAGATTGGTTTTGCACATGCAATCCTTCAAAATCGTAGTTAAGTTTGCACAATCTTTTTTTTTTCATTTATTAAAATATAAGACGAAGCAAAAGCAACAACTACCTGCATGCACATGATTACCTGATTTAAAATAGCACAAAAAAAGTTGTAATTAAATTTTTAAAGTTTATTTTTCTAAAACTGTTAGAGGCAGTTTTCAGTTTGAAACTTTACATTTTCACGCAAATCTTATGACCGGAAGCTCTACACCAAGAAAAACCATAGGAGACCATTTTTAATGATATTATAGCTTTGTCGTTTAGACGTTCTGTTGTACGAAGAAAGAAAGAACAAGACCACTAAGAGCAGCACGTGGACAAAAAAATTAGAGAGAAAAGCATCCTTAAGGAAGCCCAAACGAGGTATGTCTTCTGTTGTACTTGATTTAGTTGAGTGTCATTGCTGTTAATGTTGTCATGGTAACCCTCACAGCCAGCTTAAAACACAAAGAAGCAATCATAAATAGCAATGGATGGACAATACTTCCAAGAAACTCATCGAGAACTCCATGTTACACACACATGCACGCACACACACACACAAATCCCCCCATACACACGCTCAATACCGTGGGGAAATTCTTATTTGAAAAATCTTGTCCTAGTAGTTTGGTATTGGTGCACGATGAATAGAGGTACGAAGAATTAGTCATCTTTCATAGTTCAGTTTTAAAGCTAACTCCTTTTTCCCATAAAGCTATGTCTGTTTTCATTTAAAGCAGTGGTTCTCAACATTCCTAATGCCGTGACCCTTTAATACAACTCATCATCTTATGGTGACCCCCCCCCCCCCCCAACATAACATTATTTTTGTTGCTACTTCACAAATATGTGTTTTTCAATGGTCTTAGGCGACCCCTGTGTAAAGGTCGTTTTACCCCAAAAAAGGTCGCGACTCGCAGGTTTGAGAACCGCTGAAGTAAAGCGCCCGTAATAAAATGTCATTATTTACTGGAAATAATTAATTGTCTGTTTCTTAACAACAGACCATTTAACTATATCGAAACAATGAGCACCTTTACAATTTCATTAAACAGAACCACTTGTCTACCTCTAACAGCTATTATTTTCTTTTTTTTTTCTTTTTTTTTCCCCAACGATTATCTGGGCTTTGGTCACATAGCCCTCTGTTGCGCGGACAGACTTAATGCCCAAATGTTCCTTCTCTTTTGGCTCGTTTTGCCAGGGGTCATCATAGGTCGTCATATTGAGGCCCACGGCTGATCCGACTCACATCCTATCAATGACATTGAGAAATTAGGACACGGGGAGGCGGAGATGCAATGAAGATAAACTCGGCCGGTACTTCAGCTTCCGCCGACCACGAATGCCAGAATTGCTAATGCGACGTCCAATTGCCCCCCGACCGCCGAAGGACGATGGGAATCGGTCGGAGACTCGGCTATTTCTATGATAATACAAATGTACCCGGGATCTTTTTTTTTTCCTTTTGTTTTTTTTGTTTTTAAACAGGGAAACATTGGGGAAATTTTTCTAGGGGTTGAAACAGGGAGCGGGGGGCGGGGGCGATAGAAGGGGTGGTGGGAGGGGG
>CAXITT010000041.1:1611546-1629390 GCA_964033795.1 Lymnaea stagnalis
AAAAAAAAAAAAAATCACCGCCAGATAAAGTTAAATTAGTTTTTAACAGCAGTTTCATTTGATTAAGTGTTCATAGCATTAGAAAGAAAAAAAAAATCATTGTCAGGCTCAATCCATTTTGCTGTATCAAGCAGCAGTTATTCATCTCATCATCCTCAAAACAACACCCCATTCCCCAAACATGCAGCCCAACCGCTATTTTCGTCTACCACATGAGACAGATCACTGTTGCGCTGTCCTTATAACCACCACTTGAATTATTCCACGTATTTCTTTCTGAATCGACTCGTGACAACATTGTTGGCGTTTTCAAGTCATTCCACGTCGCTCTCCTTTGATCACTGAATCACCAACTGATGAATGAATCGCCTTTAAAAGAAAAACAGCTTTTTTTTTTTATAAAACAGATGGGAGTTGGAAGGGAAGGAAATATTCCAGCAATTTCTGCCAGTCTTTTCCCGTCACATTCTCCTTCTGATGACGACAGCCCGCCGTTAAACATGCTGGTTAGAACTGGAATTCCACGGAGATTCCTCTCTGACTTTGAGGACCGAATAAAACGTTCGCCATTTGTTGAGTAACCATTTCAGGAATGTGTTCGATTCCATCGGCTTTTTTCATATAAAATTCAGTTTATCATTATTCTTGTTATTGATTTATAGCAAAATATAAACTATATAATAAACTAAATTCTCAACAATCAACATCTAGTATAACTTATATAAACAACACTCCAGATTCTTTACGTCGCTGATTCCCAACATCTTCTATACTTCCTACCTTCTAAAAATTATTTGACCTTTCCAGCAATCCCTACAAATTATTTGATCATTCCAGCAATCCTTATAAATTATTTTATCGGTCCAGCAATCCTTACAAATTATTTTATCAGTCCAGCAATCCTTACAAATTATTTGATCAATCCCTACAAATTATTTGACCAATCTATAGCAATCCCTATAAATCATTTGATCAGTCCAGCAATCCCGACAAATTGTTGTACAAAGTCTCGCGCCCCGTTACAAAAATAGCAGTGCACTTTAGCATGTGTAATTAGTGCACTTGTAATTTACATATTGAATTACATGGAAAATAGTAGAAAATATATTTTTTTGATTTATTACATTACATAAAATGTTATGAAGTATTGTCGACAAATATAAAACCATTCCTAATAATTTATATAATAAACCTAAAAAGCCAATATTTCCTCTGTTTGAGAACCCAAAGGGTGGGAAACCCTGATTTACAACAACAAATAACATTCTAAAAACATAATATCAACTAATTTTCGTGCGACTTTTTTCTTTAAAAAAATATTCTAATAAATATACAAATAAAACAGCATGCACCAATCATTACATTCTTTCATCCTCAAATTTTTACTTCGGATTTTTGCAACTTTCAGAAAGAATGAACACCAAACGAAGAAAGAATGGGAAAAAAATATTTTTAAAAAATACTTTTAAAATTTGCCTTGGCCAGTGGGACGGCTGTCCCTTTGATGTAGTCTGCCAGTGTTGACATAAACAGTGGACCCTGTGTCCGAGATCTTGCCAAGTCGCTACGTGAGAGGGGTGGGGGAATTAGCTAACGCGCAGTTGGCTTTTAGGAGACATAAATATGTTATGATGTTTTCTTCAATGAGATCTTTCTTCTTCCCTTGCTAAATTTAAATTCAACAATGTTTGGGAGGTGTTAGTAAGAGCCAGGCCCAAATGTCAAGTTACCTTGAAGGTTCTGATTAAAATAGTATCAGTTAACTCAAGTGTTTGGAAGAATGTCGAATGAGACCCATGGTGCGGATTACGTGAGTTGAAATAGCCAATATTTTGTTATGTTAGCCATCATAAATGGTCACAAGATATTTAGCAAGAGGAAAAGTTGTCCCGGCACAAAAGATTGGTAGAATTTTAACTGTATATTGTAACATTGTATCGTTATGGCATATAACATTGTAGAATTGTAGTGGCTTGTTGAATGCAATGGCTTGTAGCATGTAGTGATTTGTAGCATGTAGTGGCTTGTATATAGCATGTAGTGGCTTGTAGCATGTAGTGGCTTGTAGCATTTAGTGACTTGTAGCATGTAGTGGCTTGTAGCATGTAGTGATGACGGATAATTATAAGTTATCGATGTACCATTGCAGTGGTTAACTGTTGTACCATCGAAGTCGTTAAGCGTTGTACCACGGCCATGGTTAAGCGGTGTAGCATTGCAGTGGTTAAGCGTTGTACCATTGAAGTGGTTAATTTTAGAACTGTACCCTTTCAGTGGCTATGGGTTGTGCAATGGCAGTTGTTAAACGTTGTACCATTGCAGTGGTTAAGCGTTGCACAATTGTATTAATGAAGAAGTGATGCGATGTAGGATTGTTTTTTTAACAGAATAGCAGCATTGTATCGTTGTAGCATAGCAGAATCGTGGCAGTGTAGCATCGCACTTGTGTTGCATTGTACTGGCATAGCATTGTACTTGTGTAGTATCGTACTTGTGTAGCATTGTATAGGTGTAGCCCTGTGCGGGTGTAGAATTTTACGGTTGTGTTATTTAGCCATTTAACAAAAAGCAACATTGATGAAACCTAACTAAACCCAAAAACAGATACCTTTAAGCACAGTTCTTAAATGTTTTTTTTTACCCCCTCGAGGTCATGATAGACACCCCATCCCTTCAACATCTGTTGAATACAGCATCCGACTCGTCCAATGCAAAGGCGAGATCACTGCCGGCTCTAAGAGCAGTCAAACACACACCCTCTGCCGTCATCACGGACTCTCGCCATTTAACCCCCAGCCTCTCAGTTACAGACGGCGGGATCAGATCCCTGGACAAACAACACGGATCGGTACGTAGCATTAGACGCCTGTTGCGACAGCCTAGACACTCGCAGATTTTGTAAGCCTGAACAATCCGATAAGAGAATCCCCGCCGAAGTCTGTTTCTACACTGTTTTGATCCGGTGAAAAAAACCTCTTTTCCGCAAAATCGCTCTCGACTTTGGTAGCTGCCGCGCCGAGCTCCCTCTGTTTTACAGTTTAACCCTTTTGGCAAAAACACCTTAACAGTAGGCCCTGAGAAAGAAAAAAAAAACTATCTTATCTAAGCACTGGCGATCCCTTCAATATTGGGCCAGCTTCAAGATGGCGACCAGAGTAAGGTCCCCCTGATGACATTAATTTCAATTATAATCATCGCCGTTTCCCCAGGGGATTTCGGCCGGCCCATACTAGGGATAGGGACCTAATCTCGCCAGGATTTGGGCCTGAGACCTCCTCACACCACCGGTTCTCCCCATGCATACGAACGACCACCTTCACCGGCTGAGGAGGCGAGTGCGTCCATCTATTTGTCTGAAGAGATGGGTCGTAAGCCCTTCGTCAGATAGAGAGTTCCCCGTCCCAGCGCCGAGAATTAATACAGGAAGATTAAGCGAGGAAATTGCCTTATACCTCGATGGGAGGGCGTGTAGTCCACGCTGGATTAGGACAGCGCTACTTCTTCCATTTCTCCAGATTTCTCCCTCTTTCTCTCCCACCCCCCCCCCCAAATTAATACAGGAAGATGAAGCGAGGAAATTGCCTGATACCTCGATGGGAGGGCGTGTAGTCCACGCTGGATTAGGACAGCGCTACTTCTTCCATTTCTCCAGATTTCTCCCTCTTTCTCCCCCACCCCCCTCCCCGGAAGCCATTAGCAGACGGCTGGTTGTAAACATGCGCGCCCGATGCTTCCATTTACGCGCTTCACAAGACAAGATGGATAACTTCTCATTTTCTCTACGTTTTTATTCATTTTTTGCCCACTTCAATTTGTTACCTCTTTTTTTTCTTCATACAATTTTCAAAATTCGAATTTCCTGCCAAATCTTTTCGATTTTTAAAAATAAATTATAATGTGAAAGTTTTGCTTTATAATTGAGCAGCGGCGCCAGGAAAAGACCTTATATTTACATTTGAAGTGGGGAAAAATAACACGATGGATCTAATATTGTACAAAGTTGTTCTCGGGAACATAAATTTAAAAAACCCAAAGAAAACAGACTCAGCTAAGCGCCGCCTTTGAAATTGCTTAAGAATAGCACTAAAATGGGGTTTCCGGAAATTTGATCGAAAGACATTTCGTCGACGGTAAATTGATCGACGGTAATTTGATCGAACGGAAATTTGGTCGAATCTTTTTTTTTGTTCGCACGTTAACATTTTCGTCAAATCTCTTTTTGAACGCACTATACTATTTAGTAAAACAAAATCATTCGTTCAAAAAGAAATTTGATTCAAAATTGTAACGTAAAAATTGAAAAGAAGATTCGACCAAATGTCCGTTCGATCATATTACCGTCGACCAATTTACCGTCGACGAAATTTCTTTCGATCAAATTTCCGGATACGCTAAAATGGTTGTATGTTTGAGCAATCGGAGGCGGTACCTGGTGATGAAATATCAAAACGCCGACACTATAACTTCAGATCGCTACAGTTAAAATTTGTCTAATGAGCTAAGGTGTTGGGTAATGATGGACTTGTTGATACTGTATGAAGCTGGCTTAAAAGTCATTCCCCAGAGCAAAACTCTGGTTTTTTCCTCAGGGGGTAAAGGAAGACTTGTGCAAGTGCAGATCATCCCCCCCCCACCCCACGGACAGGGCACCGTCGAAAGATATTCAATTGGTTTATCTTTTTTTCAGCACACACTTCGAATGCACTAACACTGGACATTAAGTTTAATTAAAAGCGACCTACATTTCTATTTTCATTCATAAGTTTAATTTGATCCATCTATAAGATCAGTGAGGTATGCCCAGTAGGGTGCCCCGTGTGCTATGTCAGTAAGTATCTCTTGTGAGGTATATATGGTGCCCGGAAATTTCCACTCTCTCTTGTCTCGTTGTTGCCTTGTGCCTCCTAGTTTAAAAAAAAAAAAAAAGTCAATTTCTATTGTTAGATTTTGCCCATTCCTCTATAGTTCATCCTCTACGACTTATTACTTAGTCTTTAATGGAGTAAATTGATTAGTTGTCAATAATAACTATTTGATTCATTTGATCATTACTGTCATAACTATTTATTTAAAGAAATGACTACCATGCCTATGAATATTTTTGACTTTATTTCATCATAAAGCAGTTTGTTTCTTGTTTCACAGCAAACGTCTTGGAGCATAAGAGTGAACAATAAGAGGATAATAGTGTGTATAGCCTAGCCTTTTAAGGCCATACGCCGCTGCCATTTTTAAACTTATAAAAACACAATACCACCCCTAGAAGAATTGTTGTTCCTGAATCGCATCTCTGATTTGCTAAGCTATTGAAGAAATTTATATAGTTCAAATGCATTGGTAAGTGTGGGAAATAATTGATTGGTCTCATAGTATAAGGTTTTCGTATTCGGAAATTTGTTTGATAGAAATTTCGTCGACGGAAAATTGATGGACGGAAATTTGATCGAACGGAAATTTGGAGGTACCTTTTTTTCAGCTCACGTTAAAATGTCCCGTCAACTTTCTTTTTGAACGCATTATTTTGTTTTATTATGCGTTCAAAAAGAAATTTGACGAAAATTTTAACGGGTGAGCTGAAAAAAATATTCGGTCAAATTTCGGTCGAAAAAATTTCTTTCAAACAAATTTCCGATAACCTAAGATTTTATTAAACGATTTAAATTAATATACATTTATCTTGAGGTTTTTTTTTTTTTTTTTTTTTTTTTTATTTTTTTTTTTTTTTTTTTTGGTTTTTTTTTTTTTTTTTTTTTTTTTTAAATTCTAATGAGGAAACTCCAGGGAGGTTACGAAATATCAATGTCATGACCTGGATGCCGTTTCCAGCTGTCATACTTTTAGCAGACAAGCATTTCAATTTTAACAATTGAGAAGAGTGAGGTCCAAGAAGTCAAAATGTTCATTATAAAAAAAAAAGGAAAAAAAAAAAAAAAGAAAAAAAAAAAAAAAAAAAAAAAAAAAAAAAAACAAAAAAATAAAAAAAAAAAAAAAAAGAAAAAAAAAAAAAAAGAAAAAAAAAAAAGAAAAATAAAGAATACCATCGATCTGCGGCTCAGTGCTAGGAACTACCCAGTGACACGTCACCTGTCAACAGCTTTGTGCTTCCGCGGGTCTGGGTATGACGTGACCATGATGGGGACTTATTGAGTAGCGCGCGGTGCTACTGAAAGTAAATTATGGTTGGGGATTTAGGAAAAGAAAACAATGCCAAGGAAATACTCAGCTCTTAAAATTTGAAATTCCCGTTTTTTTTTTTTAAATTCTCTTCCGGTATGTCAAATTCATGTTTGATTACTCCACGTGCAATTAAGGGCAGCTTTATTTTAAAAAATGCCGTTAAATATTGGAAATGGTTAAAATATTTTGACATATTGGTTTGTTAATTGCCCATTTGACTTAAATAGGGTTTGTTATTTCACAACGCTCCACGGAATGTTTCTATAGAGGGTTTGTCATTTAATGGCCGAGTGTCTGGAAATCGAGATTTTCATTGTTTGAAACCTTAGTCCACAGAATATTTGTATTAACACGTACTACGTACACAATAAAAGCTGTTTTTGTTCTATTCGTTTCTTTTCATTTTTACTGTCAAAATAAATTTAAAAAATGTTGTGGAGAGTGAACTTTTCATTGAAATAAGGAGAGTCTATATCATATTTTTTTTAGAGAGAATGACAGAAATAGAATGACCCACACATTAGATGGTTAGGGGATGTTAATTTCATTTGATGTTGCTTTTTGGTGGGGAGGGGGGAGTCGGGGAACAAACCGGTAACCGGTTATAGGAATCCTTCTTAAACCAGTTATCTGTTTTTACAATGAATTCCCAACTCCACATACAAAAATTAAATTGACGTATTTTATACGATTTATTTTTAGAACAGTCACACAACGCTGATTTTGATACAGTTTTGTTATCTGTTTTTACAATGAATTCCCAACAACTCCACATACAAAAATTAAATTGACGTATTTTATACGATTTATTTTTAGAACAGTCACACAACGCTGATTTTGATACAGTTTGATACCAGCACTTGAGCTATTTTAAAACCGATGTCAATCAGCGACTATGCGATCTGCACTAACGCAAATTGCGTTATCCACCAGTTGCCGTAGTTTTAGACTCGGACATTCAAAACGCTCTAATTCTTCATTCGTGAGTGCTTACTTCCGGTTATAATAGTGCTACTATAGTACACAACCCAATATTTCCGTTAATTAAACACCCCCTAAAAACAAAGTATTTGGTATAATATGGTGGGGCTGAAAATTTGACAATACATGCCTACAAGTAATGCCCTTTATAAGAATCCAAATACGAGCCCCCCTCCCCCCCCCCCTTAAGGCTCGGAACCGCACATTTTGTTCACGCCCCTCAACTATATTAATATTCTAATGACCCATCCGCTTCAAACACCGCAGATTTCTTTCACCAAACAATTTTAGAAAACAACAGAAAATAGTACGCACCAAACGCTCTAATGCGATATTTTTTTATTTTTTTTTAAGAATCTCATTTAGCGCAGTTATCAGAAATGATATTTTATCTTCCCCTTGAGAAACAGGAAAAAACTGAGGTTGTGTGGGTTAGGGTTGAGAGGGGGAGGGGGGGGGGCTGAAGATTTGATAAAATGTGTTGTGACCCACAACAAGTCTGTGGGCCACGTTTCAGCTCGATAAGTTGTCGGAAAGGGGTTAATTAGCCGTCCAAAGATTTTGCCAGCCAGCCACCTAATAACAAAAATGAAGTTAATGAAAAATGATTTTAAAATGGCCTTGAAATGGGACTTCATAGATAAAAAAGTAAAAGTCTTTGTACCCAATGAAAGCTTGACCATTTTATGGTTTAATCATTTAATCATTTCGAAATGTCAGGGAGAAATAACCGACTATTTTATATCAAGAAGAAATTATCGCCTTTAACTCCCTATCATCATATCGGAAAACCGGAATGATATGGCTCATTTTCAACAAGATGGTGGCCTAAGTATTATTAGATTCGGCCGTAGTAAACTCTTCGATAGTTTATATTAGTATTGGTCGTCATTCGAAGGCAATTTTCTACTTATCAAGACTTTGAGCTGGATTATGTTGAAGTGAGAGAGATAGAGAGAGAGAGAGAGAGAGAGAGAGAGAGAGAGAGAGGGAGAGAGAGAGGGAGAGAGAGAGAGAGAGAGAGAGAGAGAGAGAGAGAGAGAGAGCGTTGCTTAATTCGTCAGCTTCATACCGTCATCCTTGCCTATTTGATCCAATGGCAATCAACGTGAAATAGACCAGGATGCAATATATGCAGTGTGTCTTGTGTTGATTTTTTTTTTCACTTTGCTCTTTATAAGTTCTGCTTTGCAAGGGTTATCGGAATTTTCATCCTATCAATGACATACCGCCTACGGGACTTCATTTCAGAGTTTGAAACGTCTTCTTTTAGATATGGGTTAACGAGTCTCATCTACACGGAGTGCTGGCGAGGTTTTGTTTTTGTTTTTTTTTGTGTTGCTTTTACTGGGGATAGAACTTAAGTCCACTCAGTTTAGACCACTCGGCCACTCAGCACCCCATCCATAGTGACGCGGCATACCCGCCTTCAGAGGTAAGGCGATCATTTTATTCATTGCAAGCGGCAGTAGTACATTTGAGTCATCTCTTTTCGGAGATGATCGTTAAGATTAGACACGCGCAGTAGGTACATGTTCTAGCAGTTTTGCTGAATTTTTTTATTTTAAAAGATTTTTTTGCATATGATAATTATTTATGTTAAAAAATTGGATTTAAAATATCGGTTAATTCTTTTTTAAAAAAAATTCAAAAAAAAAATAAATAAAATAATAATAATTTCGGTTGTTGTTAAACATCGTTACTATTAGCAAGGTCACGGAAAGAAATGAACTTAAATAATTGCGTATTGCTATTTTGGTCTTGACAAGTGTTTCCTAAAGTAGATAATGCACGCCGAGGTGCGCTATAGTGTCGGCAACGTGGTCTCTTACAATTGTGTCAGTATATGTTTACGTTTCAATCAACGGGCAGCATCGGGAACTCTTCTAACTTGCCTTATCGCCATCCACTCCCCACCCCCATTCTCACCATCATTTTTTTTAAATGATGGAGGGAGTCATCAAACCTGTATTGGGTGAGTACACGGGTGCTAGAGACTCTGGTCTGAAAACACTCCGTTCTCAAAAAACATATTCTTTTAAAAAAGTATCGATCACTTAGTTTTAAATTTATGTGTCACGTTCGATGCAGCTGCCCATAGGTCAATTCGTTTTTATTTTCTTCTTTATGTCTTTAATTAAGGTGTATGAAATGATTTTAAACTGTTTAAAAACGGCTGCCTTAGATTGTATCACATATTTTGTGAATAAAATTATATTATTTAGTGAATAACTGCAATTGACAGGTTTTTTTTTTGGTTTTTTTTTGGAATGGCAGAATTCGATGTTTAATCCATTTCTCCCTTGTAAACAAATTATATATATAGTATTAGATGTAAAGTCATAATAGGCTACATGATACTATGTTAGAATTAGGTGTCTTGGTTTTTCTATTCACAAAATAGTTATTTACCTATAAAGCAATAGACCTCTATATATTCCTTATAAAATTTAAACCTTTCAAAATCTCATTTCCCTTTTCAAATTTTATCGCAAAGTGGATTATGTTGATTTTAATCTTTAATCTTTTAAACGTGTCGACCCTTATCTACCCACATACCTAACCAATCACATTATCGCCATGAGACGCATCAGAACTATCCACAATATCAACAGCTTGCCGCGGGAGGGGGGGTGGGGCGGGGGGGACTAGACATGAGCTATCTTAATGAGCAGTACTTAGTTCGGGCATTGTACCCCATTACATTAGCAGAACAGGAGGTCCATTCAGTCAACACCGGGCTTGATTCTGGGCCAGGCATCCGGGACGATGAGAAAACAGAGAGGGATCCAGGGTTCATCCTTTGCCAAACCAAGAATNGGGGGGGGGGGGGGAAATGAAAGTCTTCAACGCCGTTGTCAAAATCCTTCAAATCAGCGTTGTATCAGGCGTTGGTGGTGTGTGTGCACGGGACGGCGGAGTTGAAGTCAGGACACGGAATTGGGATCCGGAGTCGATTGTTAGACGATGTTGAAGTTTTAAATGCGCTATGATTTAGTTTCGCAGTCCGAGATAAGTTTTTGTTTAAATTTTTTTTTTTTTAAAGTCGTAGTTGAAATATAGGTTTTGGTTTAACGTTTTAGTGTTCATGTCATTTGCAGCTGAAGGGGTTGGTGGCTGTGTGTTCAACTAGTTGTTGATGTCATGTCAATTGCGTTGATAGTTGTTATTAAAGTGGTTATTTAGGTGTGAGTCCCCACAGTCGTTGTAAAAACTGCATAGCGTGTCTACAAATTTGAAAAAAAAAAATAATAAAAAAAAGGATCCACTGTTAAAAGCAATTATATCATAAAGACACGATGTTACCATTATAATTATAATATCAGAGTCTGGACAACAATCTATTACTGTATTCTGAGTCGTTTAACAAAAAAGTTTTTTGACTGCTACCTTCTGAGAATCAGAGAAGGGAGTAGGGGGGTGAGATTTATTAAGAGTACCGGTATCCATCCCTAAAGGAGAATCAATAGACGAGGAAGAATCGAGACTTAGGCGTGTTCGTTAACGAGTGCTTTGAGTTTTCAGCATGTGCTATTTCGGAAATGCTGGCGAGGAGCACCGCAAATGGCGAAAGCGTAGCATGGGGGCAGGGGGTGGGGGTGGGGAGAGAGGTATTGGATGCGATACATTTTAATTGAACCAACTCATCAAATTCTGACCATGTTTTTGTCGTGGATTATCCACCAGCGTCCAAAGCACGGGGGGCTGGTCACGTTAAAGAAAACGAATTTTCCCGTTGTTTTTTTTTTTTTCTTCTTTTTCTCCCAACACAATGTCGTAAACGCTCTGAAAACATTTTGTTACACGGGACGAGACACAACATCAAGGCTATTTCGTTCAACTCAGCTCGGCGTGTAATGGACGCCTGCACTTTTATACAAACTCAACAAAATCAACCAAATAAATAAGTAGATCGTTTTAGGGGAGAACAAAAACAAATAAAAAAAACTCCCCTCTCATTGAAAAAGTTTACTTGAAATCTGCAAATTCATTTTGGAAGCTGCGAGCCAAAGAATGGAAGAGACCCCTGCATTCGCGTGTCATTGTGGGCATCATCATGGGCCAAATGTGGTCCTTAAGATTATGGAACTGAATACATGCCTCGCTAAAGACGTATTCGATATCCTCGGTAAAGCCTCGGTGAAAAACTTGTAAATACACAGAGGTCTCGGGCTCCCCTCCAGAGAGATTAGTGCGGCTCAAACTCGGACCCCATCCCCCCCCCCCCCCCCCCCCCCCCCCCCCCCCCCAAATGCCAGGCTGTGACCGGACCGTCTCATGGGGATAGTTCAGAAAGGGCAGACGTGGGAGGGGCGGGGGGGGGGCATTCATTGATGACACGTGCCGAAGTTTGGAGAAAATGTATCTGTGTGTGTGAGCCGATTTATCGGTCTGTGTGTGTGATCACGTGTGTTGGTCTGGCTGTGATCACGTGTGTTAGTGTGGCTGTGATCACGTGTGTTGGTCTGGCTGTGATCACGTGTGTTGGTCTGGCTGCGACCACGTGTGCTGGTCTGGCTGTGATCACGTGTGTTGGTCTGGCTGTGATCACGTGTGTTGGTCTGGCTGTGATCACGTGTGTTGATCTGGCTGTGATCACGTGTGTTGGTCTGTGTGTGAAAGTCATTGCTCTTAATTTCTAGGAAATGTTTGCTATGGGATAAATTTTGAAACGGAGAAAATGATAGCTAACAAAGTGTTACAACGTTGTTGTAAATATTTCCACAAGCTAAGGGCTGTTGCAGGGTATATTTAGGCAAAGGACTCTAAACTATATTTTAACTCAAAAACTCCACATCAAACACCAGATAAACATGACAAAACCACCACAAAGGCCACCGCAAAAATCCATCACAAAGCTACCCCCCAAAAGATCACCACAAATGCCATAAAAAAAGCCACCACAAGAGCGACCACAACCCTCTAAACCAGATTTTACTTTAAAAAGAGTTCACATTTCCAAACACTTATTTAAAGTCTCTTCAAAGAATATTATTTTGTGGGTGATCAGTAGTATTTGTGTCCTGCTTAGTGGTAAGCAGTATTTGTGTCCTGCTTTGTGGTCAGTAGTATTTGTGTCCTGCGTTGTGGTCATTAGTATTTGTGTCCTGCTTTGTGATCAGTAGTATTTGTGTCCTGCTTTGTAATTTTATAGTTACCGCTATTAAACTGTCCATTGGAAATTATGAATATGACTATGAGAGTGAAACCTTCCCAATTTTGTCCACGCCTGTCCAAGTGTCGCCATTTAGAATTCTCAATTTTATTATTTGGTTGCCCCGGTAATAAAATGTAGACTCCCAAGAAAAAAACAACAAAAACAATTGATTTTCAAACAAGTTTAAGGCTTGAGGAATGATTTCATTCAGCTGATGTTAATATTTAAGAGAATGATTATAATCAATAGAGTGCTCATACTGCCTTATACTTTAGAGAATGGTTTTAGTTATTTTAAAAGTACTGAAAGAAATGGATTTTTTAAAAAAATGTTTGACACTATGGAATTTTTCTGGCGAATTTGATAACAATTTTAGCCTGTAAAGACTATTTTAAATAAACCTGTCTTTTTTTTGTTCTTAATTTTTTTAAATTTTTTTTTTTATAGAAATCTGATATTTCCATTGAACATGGATGAGAACATATTTATAATTTCAAATCATGTATACGGTCATCTCAATAGCATGAAGACATCGTTAAAATATTGCTGAAAACATTAATTTTGGTGGCATTGGGAGAGCTTATGACACAATTAAGATACATATACCAGGAGGAAAAGATGCCATCCCGTATATCAAGAAGATTGCATTGACTTTTGTCAAGAAGATTGTATTGACTTTTGTCCCCAAAAGATGCCCTCATGTATGTCAAGAAGATTGTATTGACTTTTGTCCCCAAAAGATGCCCTCATGTATGTCAAGAAGATTGTATTGACTTTTGTCCCCAAAAGATGCCCTCATGTATGTCAAAAAGATTGTATTGACTTTTGTCCCCAAAAGATGCCCTCATGTATGTCAAGAAGATTTTATTGACTTTTGTCCCCAAAAGATGCCCTCATGTATGTCAAAAAGATTGTATTGACTTTTGTCCCCAAAAGATGCCCTCATGTATGTCAAGAAGATTGTATTGACTTTTGTCCCCAAAAGATGCCCTCATGTATGTCAAAAAGATTGTATTGACTTTTGTCCCCAAAAGATGCCCTCATGTATGTCAACAGATTGTATTGACTTTTGTCCCCAAAAGATGCCCTCATGTATGTCAAGAAGATTTTATTGACTTTTGTCCCCAAAAGATGCCCTCATGTATGTCAAGAAGATTGTATTGACTTTTGTCCCCAAAAGATGCCCTCATGTATGTCAAGAAGATTGTATTGACTTTTGTCCCCAAAAGATGCCCTCATGTATGTCAAAAAGATTGTATTGACTTTTGTCCCGAAATGATGCCTGGCTTGGGGTCCGGTTAAATTAGGAAAGCAACCTTCCACGCCCGAAACTACGATCCACCTCAAAGAGAAACGCGGAAAAGGTGGGGCGGGGGGTGGGAGGTTGTCCGAAGAAGATGTTGTTTGCCACAAGAGGGCAAACTGTTTGATCACTAATGTAAATTTGTTCTGCCGTGGATCACATGTGATTATAGTGCATTTTTGGGGGGGCCCGGTCCCTTTGATGTCACCGTCTTGCCTGTTTGCGCCCATGTTCTTGGGCCGCGGGACGCTGCTGCCTCGCGTGCTTGCCTCCATGGACCAGAGAAGTTATCACTCATATTCCAAAACTTGGAAGTCCTGGATGTTCCCCGGTAGACATTTGGTGACGGTGGGTGGGGACGGGCGGGGTGGGGGGGGGGTGTGTACGGGAGCAGGAGAAGGTGTTTAACTTAATGGAAGGTGGGAAAAGGTAGCCCAAGGGGGTGTAAGGTAAGGATGTAGGGGTTGGATGGGATGGGGCGTCCTGTATGAGAGAACGGCGTCACCACAAGGAATGTTTCACGTTAACACAGGTATGCGTTACTTCTGAGGTGTCTACATTGAGGGGTTGGTCTGAATTGGCAGGAGGGGGGGGGAAGGGGGGCTGGGGGGTGGTCGGAGTTTCCGAACGACTGCATTGTGTGTGTGTTTGGGATTTAATCCTTTTGTGGGTGTTGATGTCTCGCTTAACTTTTCTTTTAAAAAAAATTGTAATAATAACAATCAATCAAAGAAAGACAGAGTTAGTCTAATTTATTTATTTGGATCTGAATCCGGTCAACGCTTCACAAATTTATGGAAATTGCCATTGAAATCAGTAGAATGAAAAAGGTCTGAGAAAACCCATTGAGAGGAGGCAAATTAGTATTTTTTTTATTGTTTATGTGCGGGTGTGTGTGTGTGTGTGTGTGTTGAAATTTACCGTCTTGTTTTCGCCAACACCAAGTCTGACCAGGGGATATTGAGTTTGTTAGTGACCTTTGCGTCAGCACGCTAGGAATCCCTTTGACTTAACAGCACCGTCGGTTACAGTGACCTTGAACTACATCTTACGCCAGGTCATTCCCCCCCCCCTCACCCACGTCTTCGACTTACCCTTAAAACAAGAGTTCCGTAATAAGGATGATCTGTATGTAGTTGGACTCGGCATCTACAACTTTATTGCCATTAGTTTGATAGCAACTTTATGCGACGATTCAAATGACTTCATCATTTTTTTAAATGCTTAGGTTGAGTAAAGTCTTGGGTGTCAAACTCTGAACATATCCTCTGCTCGATGTCATCACCACTGCTGTTGCCAACTCGCATGCACTGGCTGATACTGGAAAGATAGGATAGTGTACGCTTCATTAATGAACTATCATCAAAAGCCACATATAACAAACAAAGCCCTTCTTCACCATCCTTGGAAATGAAACAACCATGCGTACTGTACAAAGCTGCCCATAATCCTCCTTCAAGGCATGCCGTCCTTGTCAGTTTTCCCCAAATTTTGTGCCCTAAGGTCATCTTAAAAAGGTGCTTCATTTATGTTTGCACAACCCTTAAAATTTAATTTAAAAAAAAAAGAAAAAGATATTATGCAAACAAAAAAAAAAAAAACTTGACTGGCCCGTTATTTGCCCGACGTGCCCCCCCCACCGTTACGAAGCGCCCAGCGTCACTCTGAAGTTCCGACGATCAAACAGCCCCCCCCCCCCCATTTCTTTTTTCGACTTTTTGAAACCGGACCCCCAGTTTTATTTTATTGTCCATTCCTCCAATCTAAAGACACATTTTAGCGCGTCTTTGAAGTCGTGTGTCCAAAATGCACAAGTACCGGGCGCGTTTGGGGGAGATCACCCCCGAAAGATGAATGAAACAAATTACGAAAGTCGCAGGTTTCAATGACGGAAATGTAATTAATGTTATATGAGCTGGGACGGGGGGGGGGGGGGGGGAGAGAACAAAAAAAAAAAAAAAAAAAAAAAAAAAAAGAGAGAAAAAAAAAAAAAAAAAAAAAAAAAACAGAGAAAGAAAAAATCCTAACGCAACACCAACGACACAAAAATATGAGAAGCGTATTGGAGAGTGTAAGTTATGGTCTCCAGACCGTCGTATATGTCGTCTGCCGAGAGACAGCTTCCGTTGGAGGAAGGTTTACGTCCCTTTAATCCTCTCAGACGCTTCCCTGAGCTTGGCCAGGATCGGGCTCGAGCGGACAAAGGTGATGAACACGTCCAGGGAATGACGTTTACGGTTTTTGATGACGTGGTGAGGGAGTGGGGGCTCGTTTTAATGACGTCAACTTGTACAGTCTTCCATACTCGCAACGTTTTGCTACTTATGTTTAACATAGTCGTAGCACGTCACCAGTCTAGTGGTCTTGAGATCTCCTTGTTTATGGTGGCCATACGAGGGCATCGTCTTCAGTGACCATAGTTGTTAGATGTCATTGATTCTACTGGTCATAATATGTGAGTGGCTAGCGTGGTCTCTACTGGTCATAACATGTTCATGTTTAGCGCGGTCATGACATGTCATTGTTTCTGGTGGTCATGACATGCCAATGTTTTTAGTGGTCATGAGATGTTAGTGTTTATATTGGTCATAACATGTCATTGTATCTACCGGTCATAAGATTTTAATGTTTATCGCGGTCATGAGATGTCATTGTTCATGGTGGTCATAAAATGACATCGTTCCTACTGGTCATAGAATGTCAAGGTTTGTAGTTCATGTAAGATGTCAACGTTTGCATTGGTTTTTAAGGTTATCACCTGGCAGGTTAACCTGACGTGTGCCCTCATGTTTCCTGTCAAACACCTGTCATGTTCCCATTGTATGTCCTTGAAGAACGTAACTAATTGTCATACGCTGCACTTGACTAGGCACTGTTAATCTGATGAAGACCTGGCTGTGGATGTGATAATCTTTGGAAGTACTACCTGCGGATGTGATAATCTTTGGAAGTACTACCTGTGGATGTGATAATCTTTGGAAGTACTACTTGTGAATGTGATAATCTTTGGAAGTACTACTTGTGGATGTGATAATCTTTGGAAGTACCACCTGTGGATCTGGTAATCTTTGAAATTACTACCTGTGGATGTGATAATCTATGTAAGTACCACCTGTGGATGTGATAATCTATGGAAGTACTACTTGTGGATGTGATAATCTATGGAAGTACTACCTGTGGATGTGATAACCTATTGAAGTCCTACCTGTGGATGTGATAACCTATTGAAGTCCTACCTGTGGATGTGATAATCTATGGGAGTCATTCCACTTTTGATGAAGAGCTTATATTATTGTAATCCGAACATTGGCTGGGATTATCTATTTTTACTCCAACCCTTTGCTGTGGATATATTTTGTAATTCACTTCTTCGTGTCACTCTTGTCTCTTTATTCATTGCATATGTTTGGTCTTTAGACTAATGTATTGAGCTATATAGTACGATTTGTGTGAGTGTGATCCAGAGGCGTAGCGGGGGGGGGAGCAGGGGGGACAGATGTCCCCGGGAGCAAAATAGTTAGGAGCGCCAAACTGTGCTTTGGTATTTTAATCTTGATAAAAATAATGGGTTTTAGAGTTGAAAAAAAGAAAAGGGGGCGCTTTAAAATGGATCTTGTCCCCGGGCGCGAATCTTGTCCCCGGGCGACAAACACCCTCGCTACGCCTCTGGTGTGATCTTCACTCTATATTCATACATGTGTTTAAATGAATTCTCGTGCGAAACGTGTATTTTCAGAACTTGTGGCATTAAAATTAAACGATTTAAAATATTTTTTTAAAGATTTTGCAGTCATTTTTAGTTAGACATCATGTTCATCTGCCCGTTGGTGTTTTCGATGTATTCTTCAAGTTTGACTTTAAGATGATTTTTTCATTGTTGCGTGTGTTTCTATTATCTCTCATCAACACCATTAGAACTGTACGTTATCTTCAACTTAAAAAGAAGAAGAAGAAGAAAAAGTGTTCAAACATAAACCAACCTGAAACACCTGAGTCTCAGGTAAGGATCATCCATTCACCCAACCTTCCCCCCAAACCCGTCAGCAATGTGACTGACAACCAGCTTTCCTCAGCACTTGACTCTGGGGCGCCTGGCCCGTTATTTGCACGACGTGCCCCCCTCACCGTTACGAAGCGCCCAGCGTCACTCTGAAGTTCCGACGATCAAACAGCCCCCCCCCCCCCCTTTCTTTTTCCCACTTTTTGAAACCGGCCCCCCACTTTT
>CAXITT010000041.1:1629489-1656439 GCA_964033795.1 Lymnaea stagnalis
GGGGGGGGGGGGGGGGGGGGGGGGGGGACGAGCGTATCAAAAACTGGAAAGGAAAATAAAAATATGGTTGACATTAAATAAGGTTGTGAAAATTATGAGTTGTAATAAGTGAGAGGGGGAGAGAATCTGCAATTAGTTTAGCAAAAGAAAAAAAAAAGGGTGAATAAATGAAACAAAATATGGGATAACCTGAAAAAAATGAATGCAAGAAAAAAAAATAACAATGAATGAACTCATCGGCAGGAAGACTTCATCACCAATTAAACAGCAGTAAAAACAGAATAAAATTTAAAAAATTGGCGTTTATCCGAAAAGTGTATAGTATCCGAGAGGGCGTTAAAAGAACATTATGAGAAAGTTAAGGGGCTATGACGCTATCGTCTATGATTAATGACATGGTCAGTAACGGTAACTGCAGGTTTGATGGTCCTTAGTTTAAAGTGAAAATAAAACTCACGATTGATTAACGGGTAGGACACACATTTTGGACAGAACGTTTATTTGGATTTATACAATTTTATTATTATAAGGCAAGGTGATTACCATTTACTAAATCACTTTAAGGTAATAAGTTATATGTGCTTTATAATCAATCAATAAATGTGCCTCTACACTTTAAATAGAATGACACATTTGAAATGTCTTCTATTTAATTATTTCTCAGCAGACATTTGGGTGAATGTTGGGTGTGTAAAAATTCGTCTTCATCAGACACTTACAGTCGATGAAAACACGTGATATATATTTTCTTCTGCTTGCTGGCAAACAATTACACAATAGTGTAAGTGTATTCTCTGTAATCTATAAGCATTTAAAAAGAAAATTAAAATTTAATAAACATTTTTAAAAAGACTTTCATTCCAACATGAGTTTAAATGAACTAAAAAGTAAAAATAAATTTCTGAAAATGGTACATAGGCACTGCATGAAGCCAAACAGAGCCTTTGTAGAAAGTTGGTTAGGCACTTCATTAAGCCAAACAAAAAAAAGTCTGAACAGAAGGGTATTTAGGCACTCCATGGCACCGAAGAATTTGAAGGAAACTTGTTTCTCTCAGTTTTAAGTATTTCTCTTCACAAACTTTAATTCCATACTGAATTTTAAGGAAACTATTTTCTACTTGTTTAGTCTGTTTTGACACGTCTTCGAAAGAAAGTATGATTTAAACAATTTTGATATATATTTTGTTTTGATTTTCCACTGTATAGTATGAACTTATTTTATCTCTAAATTATTCATTAAAGAATTTTTTTTTTTAACCATTGAATGCTACACAATCCTCGGATAAGGGAATATGCTCTTCACCAAATAATAAATAGTTAAAAGTAGAATTTAACAAATGCTTGACTAAATGCCGAAATGCCTAGTCACAACACCTCCATTCATCCCAGTCCAAACACCTTCCTCATCCCAGTCCAAACACCTTCCCTCATCCCAGTCCAAACACCTTCCCTCATCTTAGTCCAAACACCTTCCCTCATCCCAGTCCAAACACCTTCCCTCATCCCAGTTCAAACACCTTCCCTGATCCCAGTCCAAACACCTTCCCTGATCCTATTCGAAACACCCTCCCTCATCCCAGTCCAAACACCTTCCCTCATCTCAGTCCAAACACCTTCCTCATCCCAGTCCAAAAACACCTTCCCTCATCCCAGTCCAAACAGCTTCCCACATCCCAGTCCAAACACCTTTCCTCATCCCAGTCCAAACACCTTCCCTCATCTCAGTCCAAACACCTTCCTCATCCCAGTCCAAACACCTTCCCTCATTCCAGTCCAAACACCTTCCCTCATCCCAGTCCAAACACCTTTCCTCTTCCCAGTCCAAACACCTTCTCTCATCCCAGTCCAAACAATTTCCCTCATCCCAGTTCTTAATTCCTCCTCACCCACATCCCGAGCCCTCCTCTCTGACACCCAGCATACCGTAGCTGTAACTCTGTGTCATCAACTCATGATGCGACCTTACAGGTCAGCAATTTTAAGAGGAAGATTGAATCGGCCGGACGAGAATGTCTTGTGTGAAGACACACAAATACTACCAGGTGAGAAACCCGATGTATTTATGAGTAGAATGTCTTTCATTAGAAACATAACAATGCATAAAAATTTGTCTACTTGCATTATTAAGAAAACACCAAGCCATTTTCTATAAAGTGAAAAATTAAGCTATTGTTTTGAAGCCTTGACGGCTATAATATAGAATCATGTTTATCTTTTATTTGGTTAACGTCATTATTATTTTTTTTAAAACTAAATCTTAATTTGATAGAGGGTGTAGTTGTTAAGATTTTTAAATTTGGGTGTAGTTAAAAGAGTAACGTTTCAAAACATTAAATGAAGGATGGCGATGATGAGAACGCCTGGAACCAATGTCTTGAATTTGTGAATCTGAAAATCCCAACCTCCCTAAGCCTCGCAATAATTGTCAATATCTTCTTCTTCTTCTATATATCAAGGGCCCACGATCAATTTATTGATCACTTTGGCTCCTATGCATGTAGAGGGGATTTGCAATGTTTCTGTGCCTGGTGTTGATGAGGGTATTTCACTGATTGCATGTGCTACTTTGTGAGAGAATCATGCACTGGGGGTTGAAAGGCTTGAGGCAATAGACACAAATACTGGCTTTTTGCTGGTATGAGCTGGAATGGCCTGTCATGGCCTCGTCGCTGTCTATGGAGGAGAGGGACGAGTTTCTGTTTAATAGTGGAACAGTGGACCAGCCCATTATTTATCTTGTACAATATGGAGAGCCTGGATTGTCGTCGTCGTTTCTCCAATGGTGACCAGCCTAGTGTTTCCAGCATGCTGCCAACACTAGGGGTATTCCTGTAGCCGTTCAGAACAAAGCGTGCTGCCTATCGCTGGACCGCCTCCAACCTGTTAATGCTCTTCTGGGTAAATGGGTCCCAGATTGAAGATGCATAATCTAAAACCGGATGGACAAAGGCTTTATATGCTCTTTCTTTCACACAGGAGTGGCCAATCTTTAGATTACGCCTTAAGAACCCCAGGGTCTTGTTTGCCTGGTTGCGCACATTGTTAATATGCTCGTCCCAGCGGACCTCTCTTTGAATGGTAACACCCATGTACTTTACGGAGGAAACTTGCTCAAGTATATGGCCGTGCAGTTCGTATTGGTAGTTTAGAGGAGTACAACTTCTAGAGACTGATGGTGTCTGGTACTTGGAAGGGGGAATTTCCATGTCCCAGCTCATCTCCCACTCAGCTAACCGATAGAGATCCTGTTGTAGCTAGTCCTGGTCAGATCTGTTGGCAGTCGTCCTATACACAGCGGTGTCATCTGCAAACAGTACTACCTGGGATGTCAGTTTCTCGGGTAGGTCATTAATATATGCTAGGAACAAACAGGGGGGACCCCTGACTTCACACCGACAAAGGAGGAGCTTGTACCGTCCGCCACTACTGCTTGGCATTGTTTGCTGAGGAAGCTAGAGATCCATGTTTTAGTGGTGCCTTGGATCCCTATCTCTGAAGTTTGTGTAGAAGCAAACTATGATTGACACGGTTAAATGCTTTTGAGAACTCCATCACCAGCACGTTAGTTTGCTTGTGGATCTCCAGATTGGTCATCGATTCTTCTACAAAATCAAGGATCTGGGTCTCACACGATCTATTGACTCGGAAGCCATGTTGACAGTCTTTTGAGTATATTTTGACTTTCAAGATGCTTCATGTTGTTACGCACTGGCTTCTATTGTGAGAAATTAATCACTTGTTTTAAGTTATGGCTCGTTCAAACAGTATACAACAAAGGACGATACCATAGAGAAAATACAATAGCAAAACTTTGCTAATTACAGTTAAAAAGATTTATTTAAGTATTAGTATAATTACAAACAAAATGAAACATAATTACAAATCATCAACTTACAGAGTATGATAATGTCTTGTACCGGTACACAGTTAGTACAATTTGCCACAAAATAAGGTACAATGATGAATGCGAATAAACACATATGAGTACACAAAGAAATACACGTCTTGTGAAGTTAAAAATATATATCTATCAATCTGAATCTCCGTGAATCTTCCCTTATTTATCTAGTGGGTCTACCGACGCGTCCAGAAAAGCCTTTGACATTGTTTACGTTTCTCGTCAAATCGAGAAAGTTCCATAAGATACTAGGAGACAAACTAACCATGTTTAATTGGTAGTCGGCAGTAAACACGTCTGATCAAAAGACTAAGCCACGCCCATCTATGAACATAGCGTGTGCCATGAATCTAATTTGGGGTCAAGCAAAGTTCACGCACGGGGTAAAGTGTCTTACATAACAACTGTGCTTACGATTATGTGCTCAAACAGTTTGCAGACCACGCTGGTGAGGGATATCGGATGATAGTTTTCAGGGTAGGAATGCTCCCCTTTCTTATAGATTGGAGTGACATGCACTGTTCTCCAGTCTGCTGGGAATTTCCTGTGCACAGCGACGATTGCAAGAGGATTGTCAGTGCAAGAGCGATTTCTTTGGCTAATTCTTTGAGCACTCGTGGTTTGATGTTGTCAGGACCACATGCTTTGTAAGGGTTAATGGTTTTGAGGAGGTCAACCACACCCTGCTCTGATATCTGGATATCTTTCATGACAGGGTAGGCTCTGTTCATCATTTTGGTCTTCAGAGGGAACTCAGCCTCAGATTACTCTCTACCGTCACCAAAGACTGACTGGAACTGCTGATTGAGTATTTCAGCCTGTGCTTTTGGGTCAGATGTCAAATGGCCATCCCACCTCAGGGGGGGGGGGAAACTCCAGCGTTTGAGGACTTTTGTGCACCACATAGCTCCAGAAGCGCTTGTTCTTGACACCCTTGGTCGGGATGTCTTCCTCTGAGAAGATGCCGTTCGTGGGCCCTTAAGATATAGAAGAAGAAGAAGAAGAAGAAGAGGTAGTTCCAATAAGATCTGCGCAATAAGCATTGGCTGGCTCGGCGGAGCCTCAGTACCTCCTCTCTCAGTTCAACCGAGCCATTTTCCTTCATTCATTTGTATTGGCGGTCTCTCCTGTGGATGAGCCTACGGATTTCAGCCGTTACTAACTGCTGATTTATCTTAGGTTTGGTGGTCTTGTGTGGTATGAATTGATTCACTTCATCAGTGATTGTTGTCTTAAACTTCACCCACAGCTCTTCTGTTGTCCCTGTACCCTGAATCTCCTGTAGATATCTGACCGAAGCTACATTAGGCATTGTATATACCAATGACGTATACACATAAATAGCATTCCGTTGATAAACGACTGTTTTCTTTTGCTGGTTAATGCATAAGTTTAATGACTGATTCAGCGGTACGTATCTAACGCTTTATTAAAGCATAATATTCCAAGACAAATAAATTTCAAAAGAAACTAAAATGTTGGCAATTGTACGACTTTTTTCTTCTTCTTCTTTTTTTAAGCTACAACTATCGAAGACTATACGATTGGTTAACTTTCAATGAATATGACAACATTTTGTTTTCTCTAGAAACTCTATAACATTATCATAAAAATAGATATCACCAGTGCCTGTAGATAACAGAATTTCCCCATCACGAATTTCACCTCATTAATCCATAGGTCTTTAACAGCGTTTATGGATAATGCTGTTGCCCCCCCCCCCCAAACCTCAACACGCCAGAATCATGTGTCGCAAAGCACATATGTCATTATTAAACACTAGAAAAAATGACCCGATGTTATCGGGATTGATAATGGTATGGCCTTTGAGATTAATAATGCTGTTCCCCCCCCCCCCCAAACCTCAACACGCCAGAATCATGTGTCGCAAAGCACATATGTCATTATTAAACACTAGAAAAAATGACCCGATGTTATCGGGATTGATAATGGTATGGCCTTTGAGATTATTTCTACCTGCTATTGCAAAAAACTCATCAGAATTCATCAATTTAAAAAGAAATATCTATGTAATGATATTTATTGCGTTTTGAACATCCTAAAGTTGAGAAGTATTTATCTGCTATATATTATACGCCTACCCTACTCCCTTTCACGCCCCTAAACTACCTTTTTTTCCCTTCTAAACATGACCTTAAATTACCCAATCTAAATGATCACTAATTATATCACTTTTGTTACTAAAGAAGTTCATTGAGGGAAGATTTCTACGCTAGAGAAATACTTTAGATTTACCCATTTTCCTGTCCTTGAATTACAACTCATTTTCTCTAAAAAAAAACAAAAAAACATAATCTTAAATCTTACAACAAAAACACTATATAGCACATAAAAAGATTTGATATATTGATATATTCATCAAACATTTAAACACACATTTTTCCTTGTTTTTTTTTTAAATTATATATTATCAGAAAATCGTAAAACAAGGAATTATTTTATCTAAAGAAGAATATCGCAATCGTTTTTCACGTCTATAAGAGACTTAAGTGTCTTTAAAATTAAAGAAAAATCATCTCATAAAAATACACACCCACTTTACTTTTCCCTAAGTAAAAACAAAAATAGTTGTTCTTTTTTTAAAAATGGAATGTTAACCCATCTCCATTTTTCAAAATTCAATTTTCAAGTGTGTAAAATGATTGGGTTTAGTATCCATGGGTATACTTATATAAATGTACCCCCGTTTTATTAACGCCATTGATTTTCTTAATTGGTGATACATATATAATTTATTTGTAAAAAGAGAATATATCATTTCTTTTTTTTCACCAGTGTAATTTGTGTATATAGGATTTAAGTATATTGTCCCCCACGTAAAAATGTACACATGATCCTATTTATTCTATACCTCCAATATTTATGTACCCAGGAAGGTTAATTATTTATAAAATGCATTATTTTATTTTGAGACGTATCTTGTGTTGCCTGGGGCAAAATATCCCCCCCTCCCACAGGCTTAAAAAAAAGTAATAAAATCTTCCACCGGATTGTAGTCCCTTCCATACCCAAACTAACATATTTTGCATTACATATGGTTTGTTCTTATTTGGATGAGATATAAGTGGATTAGTGAATGCTATTTGGCTGTATAGAGTTTCGCTGCACTAATTGACTCAAACGGCCTTTTCTTATTAGAAGAATATTGAAACGTCAAGTTTTATCACGTTATAAATTTAATAAGAATATACTTTTAGAACTAAGAAAAGTAAAAACTTATTAAATGTTCAAAGTACAAAGCTAAAATTTTTGTTTGTTCTAGTAACAATTTAGAAGGCAATCCATTATATTAATATTATACTTTAAAGAATGGGGGAAATACATTATCAGTTTTGTAACGCGCGGTTATTAAATCAATAGAACTGTAGAGTTTTGGTTAACATAGGCGATTCGCTTTATGAAGTCATTTGCGTGTTTTTTTAGAACAAATTAATTTTAATTTTATTTCACAATATTAACAACGAACTAAAACTCACTAAAAAAACAACTGATTTTTTGGGTTTTCCCGATAAATATGATTACTGTGTAATTCTTTGATCATAATTTTTTTTAATTAATTATTTTTCATAACTTTTAAATTCGGATAAATGCTTAAAATAATTCCTTAGTTTTTACTTTAAATTTATTTGTAATTTATAATTATAATACTTAAACTTTTACTAAAATAAAAGCATATTTATGTTATTTTTTGCGCATTTAAATTTATTCAAGTTCCGTAACATAATAGAAAATAACTATGATTATTTTGAAGAATCCGCTCGTATTTAAATCTTTTTCGGTTCTTTGGCGTTACAGTCAGCATAGCTCATTCTTACATATGTGTATATTAATACTACTGCCCATTGCCACATTCAACACAAAGCAATTTGCACGCCGCAGAAATAAATTTTGGAAGGCTGCGAGGGAGCTTTAGATTCCTTTGGTTTTTCCCTTAACATTTATGTAATAGTAATAAAAGATGGCAAGCACCACAACGCGCAACCACACAATCCATGCATTACGTGACAGTTTCACACTATGTAAATGTCCTAATGAGTTCGATCCTTAAAAAACAAAAAAAAAGGAACAACATTAAATGCGAGGACAGTAATGTTTGGGTTATCGCAATATTAGAGACTTTATCCACGGCCGAATCTTTCGGCCGTAAATATTTATCCACCGTGCTTGCCACGAGCTCATCGCTAAAACGTCTTCAAAATAAACAAGAGCTGCGCCCGTCAAAGACCAACCATTTTATAGCCATCCTGTTATCATTATTTACATCCCGCTTACCGCTAATATGTTAATGACGGAAGAGCCCGTTTCTTGCCCACACAAAAGTTCGTTGATTTCCGCAAATCTCCAGAATACGGCTGTTGATTCTGATAAATCTGTCTCCGTCAAATCACTTTCACCGCAGACCTTAAGGGGGGTGTCCGTCTTTGCGAGTTGTCCCCCGCCCCGGAGAAAAACCACCGTGGGGGCCAGTCTTTAATCATGGAAAGTGGCCGGCGGGAGGCCCCTACGGACCAGACTTTACCGTCGGCCGCACGCGCCCTCACGCTCCACGGACCTTCATCCTCATTGTGACAGCACGTGCATGGATGACCTCTTTGCGGCGTTTAACATGCCGAGAAGTCTGGGGGTCGCATTCAGAGCACGTCGGGGCCCGTTTCATGCCGTGGTGAAAAGATCCTTATAAGCGCATACGGCGAGCGTGTTGATCCGGTCGCCGGAGCGGTGCACAGTCAATGAAGAACCCCCACGAGTAAACACTGCAGTCGCAAAGATACTGAGGAGATACAGAGGACTTCGGTGTATCTGTTCTTTCCGTCGTTCCCTCCCCCTGGTTTTTTCCCCCTCCCTTTCTCCCCATTCTTCTGGAGTACACGGTACAAGCTTGTCCAATTTTGTTTGCTTTTCAGATTAAATACTCTTGTATTATGATTAGGGACGTTCTGGGCTTGAACAGGAGTTAGAGATTGTTTTACTCCATGGAGGTTAAAGTGGGACGAGTCATGGCTATTGATCTATTACGCCATGTCGCAGAAGAGCCGTTAACTAGTCTGAGACACAATATTTATAATCCCAATGGAAAGACTTATTGCGTCGCTGAGCTCTTGACTATTTGAACACCGTTACGACTCAGCGATTGTGTGTTTGTTACGTTACGACCCAGAGACTGTGCTTGTTAAAAATGTTTGGTGCAACCGAGCTTCAAACCCACAGTTTGAGAAAATGATGAGCTGAGCAGGCTGAGATAGTAACTGAGGTACCCAGGTAGCATTGTTTGCATACATGTCTTTGGGTGTGTGGTAATATACAAGTAACCTAATTAAATTGACTTAAGATTCATCATCCTTAGCCCGTTATAGTGTGTTCTAAAAATCAGAAGTTAATAAATAGAAATGTGTTTAGATATTTAAGTACTATTTGAATTCCGTAGGCTCAAACGTTTTGATATTCTCCTGCAGGCATTCTCAGGATCTCCGCATACCATCTGTTTCTCATTTCTTCTGCAATGTGCCTGGCACTCGGTCTTTTTTCTTTCCCTTTCGTTTTCTTTTGTATATCAGTCCCCAGTGACAGCTGCTGTTGCTTCTCTGGACTTCTTAGTATAGTTCTCAGGTCACACTGCTATCCTCTTTATCTTCTATTTACATTAGTTTTACCGTCCATTGGGTACATTCGCGTTATTTCTTCACACTCATCCCCCACCCCCCCAAGAGTATTTATATTGCATACCTTTCTCCACAAGCCTGACCCCCTTGCATACCTCTCCTCCTGTAACCTTTCCCTTTTGGTATACATTTCCTCATACAGCGCCCCTCATCGTGAAAGCTTCTCCTCCACTAACACATTCCTGTAAACTGCACGTATACATTTCCTACAATCCCACCCCATCGCCACATTTATATCATATAAATAGTCTAAGATTCCTTTCTCTTTTCCCACTGATTTAATTCTTCACTGCTATCTCTCTTTAAATAAGGTATTAAAATCACATTGCATGATTTGTTTCACTACAAATAGTATGATATAGTTCGTATGTCGAAATCAACCACGACCACTATAATCATCGTATGTTTGCAACGTCATAACATATTATGAGCAGCACCCCCCCCCCGCTCCCAAGCCAATGACTATGTATGTAAATAATATGATAAATATCTTAAGAGGGTTTAAAAATGTGATATAAGCTTAAAAGCTGAAGCAGAGATAGAAATATCTTTACAGTGGAGAAATGTGACCAGTAGCTCGGGAAACCGCGGAACCCGATACTTTGTTAGTAACACGGGTCACGGCTGAAAGGACTCTGGGAGAGAGCGAGGGGGGGAGAGGAGGGGATGCAACCCTAACGCTAGATGGGGAGAGAGAGGGGGTGCCCTAACACTAGATGGGGAGAGAGAGGGGGTGCCCTAACACTAGATGGGGAGAGAGAGAGAGAGAAAGGGGGGGGGGGGGTAGCAAACAGACTGATGCTGCTTTGTGTGTGTGATTTGGGCCCTACCTACAAGCACGAGATAATCCCAGTGGCAGCACTGAACAGCCAGAGTATATAGCAATCAGCAGTACACTGTATACGTAGTTGTTGTTTATGTAATATGTGTTACCATGTATGCATTTAGTTCTTTTTTTTTTTTTCAAATTGTAATTAAATGTTTATTATTTGAGGGCTGAACCACCTGTGTTCCTATGGTCATGTAGTAATAGTATTAATAGAGGTGAGAGAGTGAGGGGGTGTAATTGGATGCAAGTGTAATTGTGGTAATGTTAGCTTAGAATATTTAAATAGTCGATTATATCATACCCCAAGTTTCTGTAGTACAATTTACGTAACAGTTTTCGCATCTGGTCACAATCTGGCCTTAGAAATACGTCCAAGCAGTCATTTGACGAATCAAAGAAAGTCGTAGGGTTAGCAAACAATACAACGTTGACGCAAGCAACAACCCGTTCTCTTTAATCAGAAGCTATCGAGAGACCCAGTTTGACGTCCAACTATTTCTTGATGCATGGGATCTACGCTTTTTGAACATAAATTTTAACAAGTTCTTCTGCAGATGTTTTAAGTGTTTCAAATATATTTGCTGAGATTAAACACTCGCTTGAATTCGGCTTCAGATATGGCAAGATCAATTTTGAAATCATTAAGCGTTTTTTAATAGTTTTTTTTGTTTCTTCAAGCCTTTCTTTTTTTCTAACATGTCTGCTCAACTGTTGCACACCGTGCTGCGATTCAAAATCAAATAAGATCACGGCGTATTTTTTGTTATGCATATTTCGGAAGAATCGTAAATTTGTTTTGGCGACTTTTGGATCATTTTTGGTATGTTTCGTGCATTACGCTTGGTCCGTTGCCATAGCAATTGTCACGTCATCGCACAGCTTTAAAAAAAAAAATAAATTAGTGACTTTAAAAAAAAATAAAAAAATACAACTCTAAATAAGACATGGAAGTATGAAAGAAACAATATACATTTTTTGACAATTATGTAACGAAAATGTTAAAAATCCCNGGTTGCGTTGGTTTTTGGGTGATGTTGGATTTGTGGTGGGGGAGAAAGATTGGGGGGGGGGTGTTTTGCAGCTGCGTGGAGAATAGTTGGCTGCAAAAATTCTATATGAAGAAACTAATATTTGTGTGAGAACCGACAGCTTGACTATTGTAGTGTTAACGATATTACATTTATTCATAAATAAATTCAAAAAATATTTTTTTAAAAACATAAGTCAAAGTCATGTTTCAAAGTATAAATGAAGCATAGTCGTGCGTAAATAGATATGATAATACAAGCCATAAATCATCCTTTTAATACTGTTTTAAAGTATTTTATCAACTTTCCTTTACTGGGGCATAACTAACAGCAACAGCAAATATGTAGAAATATGTGAGACTGGTAAAGGTCCACTATGTGGGCTATGGCTGTCTTTTCGAAAATGCCTTAGAAGAAATGGTGTGCCTGTTAGCCCCCCACCCACACCCCCCGGGCCACCGTTTCTCCCCTTTCGCCAAGTGCCATTTACGTCATTCACTGGATTTTGTGAAAGACAAATCAGTTCATTTATAAAGATGAATAACGAAGGGACCTACTTGGAGTTTTCCTATAATATTTATACGAATTTAAACAGCGCGTCTCGAAAGAATCAAAGTTGGAATTTATCCTTGACTTTTATCACACAGTGATCGGTAAACATTCTACACTAATATTTGTTATAAATTTAAGTCGCCTGCTGCAGGTGTGAGTGTGAGGCCCGGGCCGACCTGGCTGAAGCCCTCCTACGTCATACGTCCCCACGGACCACTTTAAGAATACGGCAACAATAGAGACGGTTATATATTATACATAAGCTTTCTTCATTTCATATATATTGGCATCAACAAAAGTGATTAAACTGCTCCAAACGTATAGAAGGGGGAGACATTAGATCTAACTCTTACAATCTCCGAGTTCAGTGTAAATTGTCTATTGTCTCAAACACCAAAGTCAAACATTTACACTAAGAAAGAATACACTTCAGTCCAGTTTATAATGGCGCATGTTGATTGATTCGTTGTTGATTTCTTCTCTTGTTTTTAAATCAAGCTTTGATACACGTCTGCATTAATTACTAAAAAATAAAACTTTCTTACCATATCATTAAAAGTGTGTTTATTTATATAAACAAACTTGCACCGGCAGCCATATTTGTGTGTTTAATACGAAAAAGAGTGAGAGAGTGGGGGCGGGGGGGGGGAGGATGGTACATTGATCAGAGCCGCTCAGGCGAGACAAACACCTCCTTGAGTCCAAACATGGCTTTGACACCAAGCACAAAAAAATGACTCCGACATATTTGTTGATTTCTCTGAAGACGTATAATTAGGAACATTGAACACGGGGATTAAAGTTATAAAGTACCGATCTACTCCCTTTCTGTCTATGCAATTTGTAACTTTTGGCGCCCTTCTGTCTATGTCATTTGTAACTGTAGGCTCCCTTCTGTCTATGCCATTTGTAACTTTCGACGCCCTTCTGTCTATGTCATTTGTAACTGTAGGCTCCCTTCAGTCTATGCCATTTGTAACTTTCGACGCCCTTCTGTCTATGTCATTTGTAACTGTAGGCTCCCTTCAGTCTATGCCATTTGTAACTTTCGACGCCCTTCTGTCTATGTCATTTGTAACTGTAGGCTCCCTTCAGTCTATGCCATTTGTAACTTTCGACGCCCTTCTGTCTATGTCATTTGTAACTGTAGGCTCCCTTCTGTCTATGCCATTTGTAATTGTCGGCTCCCTTCTGTCTATGAAAATTCGTAACTGTCGGCTCCTTTCTGTCTATGCCATTTGTAGCTTTCGGATCCTTTTCTGTCTTTGCCCTTTTAAACTGTCGGCCCCCTTCTGTCTATGTCATTTGTAACTGTAGGCTCCCTTCTGTCTATACCATTTGTAATTGTCGGCTCCCTTCTGTCTTTGCCATTGGTAACTTTCGACGCCCATCTGTCTATGTCATTTGTAACTGTAGACTCCCTTCTGTCTATGCCATTTGTAATTGTCGGCTCCCTTCTGTCTATGCCATTGGTAACTTTCGACGCCCTTCTGTCTATGTCATTTGTAACTGTAGGCTCCCTTCTGCCTATGCCATTTTTAACTGTAGGCTCCATTCTGTCTATGCCATTTGTAACTTTCGACGCCCATCTGTCTATGTCATTTGTAACTGTAGGCTCCCTTCTGTCTATGCCATTTGTAATTGTCGGCTCTCTTCTGTCTATGCCATTGGTAACTTTCAACGCCCTTCTGTCTATGTCATTTGTAACTGTAAGCTCCCTCTGTCTATGCCATTTTTAATTGTCGGCGCCCTTCTGTCGATGCCCTTTTTAACAGAAGGGCGCCCCTCTGTCTCTGCCATTAGCAACTTTCGCAGCCCTTCTGTCCATGCCATTTGTAACTTTCGGATCCCTTCTGTTTATGCCATTTGTAAAATTCGGATCCCTTCTGTCTGCGCCATGTATAAATCAAGTGTCACTTCAGTAAGTTTATGACACATCTACAATACGAAAAAATACGTTTTTTGGTGAAGGTGCTGCGGATCCTTTATCCTTCACTAAAAAAAATATGCGTTGATCAGCAACCATCTCACTATCGACGACTCACTCCAACACGGAGGTCAGCGGTTGGTCCACACAGTGTTCCAGCGATGACCGCCATTATAAAGTCATGATTGTACAATCTGGCACGCTCAGACGGGCCAGACCGCAATGTCACGCCGGTCCGTCCTTAAGCCTTATGCCAGCTCTTTAGATCAAACCGAGGCCAAAACGCGAGGCGATAAAGTATTTGTCGCTTTTCTCGTAAATTCCAATCATATTCCCACAGATATTTGAGAATGGCCAGATTTTTGACTGAGCAATTTATTCTCTGCCCCTTGATGCGGCCATGCTTTTCATACAGATAGGTATCTGGAAATGTTTATAGTTTTCTGTTGTGTTATTGTTTGGTTTTAGTTAATTGTGATACAAAAAAAATGGTGATTCTAGAAGCGTATTAAATATCACTAATCACCACTTAACCACACGTGACTTGCTCAAAAGCCAGCAATTTAAAAAAGGGGAGGTAGGTGGAAGAGTGGAGAGGAAAACTAAAGCATTTTTATGAGGAGGCCATTATGTTAATAATATGAATCATTTCTCTGGTGCTGCAGTGCTGGAAATAATTGATCGAAATCTATAGATTATTTTATGTATATAGATAAATAGATATCCTATAAATAGGATGTGTATCTGGCCTATACGAGTCCAATTGACAAGTCTAGCCTGCATGTGGATCTAATGATCCAATGCTCGTTTTCGAAGCCCAAAATTTAACCTGTCCCGTCTTGCAGTGCTCTTCTTCCAAAACTCTCTTTGAATTTTTTCAACCATCGGAAAACAAAAAGAATGAAAACATGTCATTCTCAACCTCAAGTGTCGACTTTCTCCTTCCTTGTCTCTTCTTTTATTATTCACCTCCCCCTTTTCATCGCATCTCAACGACTCCGCGGAGAGCACCAGACGTTCCTCACTTGAAGTAGACAATTCCCGAATCACGGAGGGGGGGGGGGAGACACTAGAGCCCCTTGCCCACCCTCCCCCTTCCCGAAAGTCATAAAAGTATCCCCCCCTCCGCTCCCACTAACCCTGTCTGCGTCCCTCCGATAAGCCACGCGAGAACAAACGGAACGACCGAGGTTTTAAGAGATCCGGCGTGAGCAGAGTCGAGTGTTTTCTGTGTCGGTTCCCGTGAGCGGCCGTGAAAAATGATTTTAATATCGGATAATAACGCACACGAAATCTGTTCTACTGGCGACTACACCCAGCCTGGTTGTTTGTCTATTAAATCTTAATTAATGTAGGATGACCGATTCTGTGCGTGTGTGGGGGGGTGGGGGGTCACATTTAGTGCAAGACCACGGCTCGTCTTCGTGGGGCTGAGCCCGCTATAATAGAAGACGGGGCCTGGAGACATGCACAGCCCGCTGTAGAAGACAGGATCTGGAGACAGTGTCAGACAAATGACGATATGATGTCTTCGCTGTGCAGAGACGACCATAGCAGTGTCCTTAAAAGCATCTGTACATGGGGCTTTAATTAAAACTTAGAGAAAAACAGCAGGGGCGTGGCGTGTCGTGGCGTGTCGTGGCGTGTCGTGGCTCATCAAAACCTATGATATCTTCGGGCTTTGTTCAAAACTTAATCATTCAATTTTTAAATAGTAAAAACAAAAACAGAAACGAAGCAAAAAAAAAAAAAACAACAAAAAAAAACAACAACAACCAAAAATGCTAATCTAGGTGTACTTAATATGTGTACAACTAACGTTTATGAGGACCTCTTTCCAAATAGTTTAGTTGCCGTTTGTTTTTGTTCGCAGAAGTTTTGTTGTGTTTCCGACTCGACCCCTTTTGTCTGTTTTTTTTAAATCAGGTTTTCCCATAATTCATTCTTCTTTTTCCCCATACTTCATGTTAATTTTTCCCATACTTCATGCTACTTTCCCCCCTACTTTATGCTGCTTTTCCTCTACTGCACGCTACTTTTACACCTACTTCACGCTTTTTCCCCTTACTTCATGCTACTTTTTCCCTTATTTCATGCTAATTCACACCCACCCCCCCCCCCACCTCCCTAAAAAAACAACAACATAGGTACGTTTAGATACATTAGATAAAAGAAAAAAGATTTTTAAAAACTTTATGCTGCTTTTCCTCTACTGCACGCTACTTTTACCCCTACTTCACGCTTTTTCCCCTTCCTTCATGCTACTTTTTCCCTTATTTCATGCTAATTCCCACCCACCCCCCCCCCCACCTCCCTAAAAAAACAACAACATAGGTACGTTTAGATACATTAGATAAAAGAAAAAAGATTTTTAAAATGAAAAGTTTCGAAAACCTCTGCTGCAAAGCCTCAACTTTTCGTTGTAATCAAAAGTCATAACCAAGAATGAACATGATTTAATACTAATTCAGCATCAGATGTGGAATACCGAATAGAGAATCGACATCAGTAGCACCATACATGAAGCACCGTTGCCATGGTAAATCATTATATTCATAAATAACTTAAAGTCTCTGGTCAATCATTCCCCCCTCCCTCCGGTACTCTAATTCTTCTTCCCTCGCCCTCCCCCCCCCGACCCAAACCATTTACGAATAAAGATCAAAACTATATTCTCCCACATGGTTATTTGTTGGTTACAATTTTATCCATAAGTCAATGACATGAAGCAGTAGACGCCGTGTGTGTGTGTTTGCGAACTGGGGAAGCCTCCGCCAGCCTCGGGCTCTTTGTTGGATCCGCCCGATCATTATTTCGGGTAGGCGACAATCATCGGACTGAAAAGACCGTCTGGATACGCATCACCGTCAACACACGGCGTTTAGCAGGTACACGCAAAAAGCTTAAATAACTCATGCCCCCGTGGCCTTCAGTCAAGGGACCTTCGATCCGCCGCCATCGAACAATTGGAATGGTAACAGGGGGAGGTTATTCTGACCGCCGGTGGAGATAGAGTGCCGTCCCCCCCCACCCCCTCCACCGCCCCGTCCACCCCCCTCCCCCCACTTTTCACTGATAACGGGGGATGGTGGTGGTTGCGTAATGTCGGTGTCTCGGTTTCTTTATAATGGTCAAGCGCCATGGTCAGTTTTGTTGACGTGTGATGGATAAACACTTTTTTTATTTTAGAGTCAAGGATGGAGGGATAATTTCAGTAGGCTCCAGACGGGGGGAGGGGGGAGGGGTTCAATGTTTGGTCTCGCTCACACACAACCCAACCACAAATGACGTGGCAAAGCTCAAAGGGATGATTCCCGTTACCCTAATGACTACGACGAACACAACTGCTACGCCTACTCCCTGACAGTTAGTTATAGGTCAACATTTTCTGCGAGGAACAAGACACGGTATAGTTTGAAAATCGTGTGTCTTTTTTTTTTTCCTAAGTTATCAAGGAGTAAAAATCCTGGTCTTGAACACAGCTGGCAATAGAGTTTCTGTGACAAGTGACGCATTCGGGTTGNGGGGGGGGGGGGGGGGGGGGGGGAGGGGGGAATTGAGAGGGTTCAATCCCAGTTATGATATGATGCAGAGCATACTGACGTAGAGAATAGTTCACTTTACTTTTCCGGTTTACTTTTTTTATTTGAAGTATAAATTACATTGATATAATCCCAGTGTTGCCCCTTTCAACGGAAAAATCTCTGCAGTTGGCCAAAAAATGACGCCCCTCAATAAACATAATTTTTTTTCGCCCCATGGACCACCCCACTCGCTTACCCATTTCCTACGCCACTGGTGCCATGTATGATCATGATGTCAACATTCTAAGCAAAAACCCACTGATGCATTACTTATGAAATGATGACCCAAATGTCTTACCTTCTATTGCAACGAATTAACCATCAACTTATGACGTACATGTCAAATGTGTACATCAACTGTACATAACAAATATATCTATATCGACACACTGTGGTTATCTATATGGACACACTGTGGCTGTCTATATCGACACACTGTGGTTATCTATATGGACACACTGTGGCTGTCTAAATCGACACACTGTGGTTGTCTATATCGTCACACTGTCGTTGTCTATATCGATCCACTGCGGTTGTCTATATTGGCCAACAAATTTTAAGCAGCTCACAGCTACAAGATAATCTTTGAGGACCCCAAACACTCTGCAAATCTACCCGGGCCACACATATCTGATGATGTCTGCCCTAAGTTCACTTGGAAGGTATCTCACTGCAAGCATTCAAAGTCTTTTCCGAAAAATACTCTCTAATTTTTCCGCGAATCCAGTATCGTGACGTCATTATTCCATCTCTCAGCATTTTGTTGAACGTTTAGGCGTTGGCGTGTATTTTATTTCATCATTGCAACAATGCATTTTGTGGATGTCATCATTGCAACAATGCATTTTGTGGATGTCATCATTGCAACAATGCATTTTGTGGATGTCATCATTGCAACAATGCATTTTGTGGATGTCATCATTGCAACAATGCATTTTGTGGATGTCATCATTGCAACAATGCATTTTGTGGATGTCATCATTGCAACAATGCATTTTGTGGATGTCATCATTGCAACAATGCATTTTGTGGATGTCATCATTGCAACAATGCATTTTGTGGATGTCATCATTGCAACAATGCATTTTGTGGATGTCATCATTGCAACAATGCATTTTGTGGATGTCATCATTGCAACAATGCATTTTGTGGATGTCATCATTGCAACAATGCATTTTGTGGATGTCATCATTGCAACAATGCATTTTGTGGATGTAATGTTTCACTTCCTGTGTTGGACTTCTCCAATTTTTAACAGACTTTCTCTCCACTCGCATTTCAATAATTTGTGCAGATGTGTGGATTGAGCTTTTTAAAATATATTTTTTTTTGTACACACGTGGCAGTGTTCACCTAGTGAACGGCTGGAAGACTTGTTGCACGGGGTTTAAGAAATTTAAGTCATTTTCTACTTTGTCTTGCGGTTTAACTCGTCTTTGATCGAAAAAATTTTGTGAAAATAATTTTAAAAATATTATTTTGTTACAAACTGGTGGTTGTGCTATCGTAGTTTCTTCTAGTTATGTGTATGATCTGAATGAAGACATATGGCTGATGTTATTCTGCTGTCACTGTTCTCGCATCATGTTTTCGCTGTACCCCTTTAATTGTACATCGCTGTGGCCATGTACGCACTACAAAAGTATCATTATTGTACTTGAACCACTGCTGATGTATGTGAAAATTACAAAGGTTATGAACCACTGAATTTTATAGCTTTTCCAGCGGTCAAGTTGCTTTTTAAATCTACTGCGTAGGTGTCCGGCCTAGCCGCGGGCAATGAAAATTTAATAATATATTATGACACTGAGAGATGTTAGCAGACATGTTAATGAATATGAATGGATGTTAGCAGATGTGTTTTAGGATATAACTGGATGTGTGGCCATTAATCCCAACACACCACCGTCGGCATCAATGGTCCCAAAACTGTGGTAGAATTAAGGCAATTAACACAGGTCATCTCTTTTGTACCAGTTGACCATTCGGATTTTTTTAGAGGGAAAGATGCAACAAAGATTTAATCTTTTTCTTTAAGAAGTCAATCATTGTTAATTTAGTCATAGGTTTACAAAAAATTATAAAGATAGTTTTTTTTCTCCTCCATTTTTAATTGAAAATACGTTTCCCATTGGAGGACATAGTAGAAGGTGGACCCTCGTTTCGTACTGAAATTGACTAGTGACTTTAATCGATGAAAAAAAAAAGATAAAAATAAAATTATGATTTAAACGAGTGTAAAACAGAACATTGCCACTGGTTTACATTGATCTCATTTGACCTGAGATGCAAGCAGAGATTCGGATAGTATGCATAACGTCATATCTAAAAAATGCGTTAATTTTTACATTAACTTTATTATTATTAGTATTTTTTTTTAAATTTGCAAATTGTATCCACAAAGAACAATTTACAACTTCCATAAAAATCTTCTTAAATCTTCCTTTAACGCTGGACCACAGACTGAGAATTCCTCCCTCCTTCCCCGTTGTCCAGAATGTACCTAATATTTGAACTGACCATCTCATTAGTAAGCAATATTTCAGCCCACTTGGCTTGGCTGACTTGGCTCCATGACCGGACACGTCTGTGCATAAGCGATTCGTATTGACATTTTGTTAATTGTTATAATCGATTTGAACTGTACGCACTACCGTTACATACTGCTGAAGAAGGCTCTTAGCCGAAACGTTCACATCTTATCGTCCTGTCTTTTGATTAAAGCTTCCACATACTTCTTCTACCCATACATCCTCTTGAGCGGAGTGGGGGGGGGTCTGGGTAGCCGCTCCGCAGAAAATATGTATTATTTCAAAATCAAGAGGTGCATTGTGGATTATATTTGAATTCAGTTTATTATTTAGACTATTTGTTCAGATAAGGCCATTTTTTAAGCCTCCACGGGGGAGGTATTATGGCGCCCAGTGTCATATAAAAACTGAACTCACTCCGGTTGGGTAGGGCAATCCTTTTGCACCAGTTTAGTTCAACCCTGTACTGTCACATTGATCAGCATGGGGGAAAGCCGAAGACTCTGGAGCAAAAGCAGGAACAGGACTCCCTTTAGAACCTTTTGGATGCATTTTGGAGCATGCTTCAATTCGGTGTTTCTTTCAGACGATTTGGGAGGGTTTTTTCAGACTTTCGGGCTTGAAGCGCTAAAAATAGCCATTACAACAATCATAGACATCGGCAACTCCACCTCCGTACAACAAGAACTAACAAGTCATTCCAGTTGTGGCACCCTTGAGGGCGTCCTTTTAGTACTAGCTTAGCCCCCCCCCCCCTCCCCCTTAAATCTTTATAGTCCCCTCATTTTTTTGGGTGGATAGATTAAAAATGCAAAAAATGCATTTTAGCAAATAAGAGAGCTAAGTTTGCATCATTCTACGGTTAGTGGGAGAGTGACGGGAGAGATGCTAGTTAAAAATTGTATATGTCACTTGACCTCAGAGCCCCCGTGTGTGTCCTACAACCCCTGACGCCTGGAGGGGNTTTTTTTAAAAATCAAATTCGGAAGCAAGGGGGGCGGGGGGGGGGGGGGGTAGCAAAACCGAAGCGTGGCAAAGCGTCATGCAAAGTCAGGGGACGGCACTGCTTGACTTCTCTGTGTTATCAAAATATATTGTGTATATCATTAAATATGCAAGTGTTTTAATTTTTATTTAAACTGCCAGTAGGGTTAACTACTTAATTCATGAATGAATTTTCAAAGATTTCCTGTCCAAAAATGTTTCCATTACAAAAAGTACTACCAACACCCTTTTACACGCTGAAAACAATTGAGTTGTCCACTTAAGGACATCATATATTTACTAGAGTGTGATTTTATTTAAGGGGAATCGTACAAAACTAAAATTTACATTTCCAAATATTCAGTTCATGGAAATGTTTATTTCAAATTTCAAACTATTATAACTTTCTTCAGATAAATTACAAATTGCACGTTCGATATACTGTAGCACATTTTTTTTAGCTAATACATAGTATTTAGTTGGAAGATATAAAAATACATATAAAAGATAGTTCACAATTTATATATTTATTTTTTAGCTTTCTCCTGGATTCCAATCTTTAATAAAAAACGTAATCCGTTCAAGGTACCAGTTACTATTCTTTTTAAAAATGAAAATTGTGTGCTTTTATTTAAAATATATTTTCGTTTTATTGTTGTACACCATCTTCTTCCGGCGTGGGGAGCGCATTTGACTTTCTCCGGAGGCACTCCCCCCACCCCCGAAGAGTTTTATTGAAAGAAAATGTGGTCATAAATCACCGGAAAGAAGGACATTTACCTGAGTTAGATAACAGGCCCAACCTCCGACTGTTGCGCCTCAGGAGTTGGGGTGGACACATGGCGGGAGGAGTTGGTAGGTTTAAGTGCGGCTACCTGCGATACCCTTGCTAGGAGGAGGCTTGAGCCCCGAAAGAGGGGGGACAACCCCAGGCTTAAGTGCAATTAGCTTGACCGTTCTCCGGTCGGTACTTTGGGGCGCACACCATGACAAGATCACAGGCTAAATGAAACGATGCTGTACCTCGAGTTTTTACAGCTAATCATTAAACGGGCGCGGGGAGGTGGGGAGGAGGTTGGGGGGGGGTGAGACTTAAAATTATGTATAAGCGCCACCATTTCTGTTGTCTTCTAACGCTGTTTACGTTGTCACGTGTAAGGAGCTCAGCGTTGAACGACGTGCACGGAATCAGCCAACGATGCGTTCTTTGCCCAGTAATTCAACAAACTAGCAAATGTTAGTATAATTACTGTACTAAAATCTCAACAGAGAGCGGGGTTTCTTTAATTTATGTTCCTAAATTTCACAGTTGAAATCAAGTTAGCTCTTTGATCTTCTTCAAGCCGGCGCCTGTATTGGTCACAAAACCAAAATCAGAATTGACCTGGTGGTTAAATGAGGTAATTCGTAAAAAAAAATTAAAAAAATATCACAGCATAGTAGCAAGGGTTGTCCGAACGAAAGATGTTTTGTGTTGTTTTATCAATATAACAGATAGATTTTTTCAATGTTATTTCTACAATCAATACAGTTTTAAATGTTTGTCCACACAGCGAATAGCACCAGATTCATTGTACTATTATGTCCAGCTGGTGTAGACATCTCATGGTCCTTATAGACAAAGTTATCGACACGGAGAACTCCGAAAGTAGCAGAACTTAAAGATTACAATAGTTTTCTTTTCGAAAAATGTTTATGGAGCATTAGTTGGGGTTAACAAATATATCATCAGTTAAATATATTTGATATGCTTGGAGAATATACGGTTTAAAAGGATTCCCCAAAATCTTCTATATTCTGCACGCCTAGGAATCGTTCCACGCCCCCCCCCCCGCACGAAATCATTTATAAGCATTTTTTGTTTGTATTTTTAAGTAATTGTAAAAGAGATTGATCATTTATTGAGAAGCGGTTATGTAAACTTCTGGCGAGAACACATTTCATATTTCCTCCATTTTCCATTTTAAAAATACATTTTATTTTTACTGCATATCCAAAGACGTTACAAATACAAAGCACATAGCAAAAGCTGCAGAGTTAATCTCTAGACCAAAACACGCACCCATTTAACAAATAATTAACAATCGTCCCCCCCCACCCCCCACACCCTTTTTTTGCAAACAGGACAAAAAGTTTATGGGGTTTGGTTGGGGCTAAAAAATTGTTAGAATGTAGTGTCATCGGCAGTGAGTTTGTTTGCCTAATTTCAGCTCGAAAGGCTGACGGGAAATGGGCCCTTAGCCTTCTGAAGATTTTGCTACAGACACACGAAGTTAATATAAAGGGTTTTTAAAAAAAAATAATAATTTTGTAATTCCATTTACTCGCAACACCTGAAATGCCACCTCAAACCCACTGGGGTCGTGCGAGGGCCCCTGGTTGAGAATTCCTGCTTAAAGAGGAAAAACATTTATTTATGTGTAACTATAAGCGAGTAACCGGCATGCGTTGCAATGACACTCAAAAAAAATAAAGGGTGGTAGGGGAATGTGGTTTTGTTTTAGTTAGGTTATTTGAAGCACTTTTTATACCGACAATACTTTTTTTTTTTTTTTTTTTTCCGTCTGGTGCGTCCACGAACAAAATAGACGGTTTTTCAATGCTGGATCAGGCCACATGTGAGAAGTATGGTTTTTCAATGCTGGATCAGGCCACATGTGAGAAGTATGGTTTTTCAATGCTGGATCAGGCCACATGTGAGAAGCATGGTTTTTCAATGCTGGATCAGGCCACATGTGAGAAGCATGGTTTTTCAATGCTGGATCAGGCCACATGTGAGAAGTATGGTTTTTCAATGCTGGATCAGGCCACATGTGAGAAGCATGGTTTTTCAATGCTGGATCAGGCCACATGTGAGAAGCATGGTTTTTCAATGCTGGATCAGGCCACATGTGAGATGCATGGTTTTTCAATGCTGGATCAGGCCACATGTGAGAAGTATGGTTTTTCAATGCTGGATCAGGCCACATGTGAGAAGTATGGTTTTTCAATGCTGGAGCAGGCCACATGTGAGAAGCATGGTTTTTCAAATTTTAGTCCACACACTTGTAGCGATTGATCCACCCAAGGAATAGCTCTGTCTGAAATAATATTTATAAAGCTCATATAAAAAAAAAAATCAACTAATTTAGAATTTAGAAGGTCCCCGGCCTAAAACGGAATATTGTAAAATGGGTGTACTCATTTAGAGACCTTTTCGGGCATATGCACTATTCACCAAAGCCTTATGGCAATCGGACGAATGGTATCGATAGATATTTATACGGAAATTATATTTATAAAGCTGATGTAAGAAAAAGACTTTAGGGCCCCGGCCCAAAACGGCATATTGTAAAATGTTTGAACTAATTCAGACAGAAAATCGTGGATGTGTGCACCAAAAACTCACCAAAGTTTTATCACAATTGGACGAAGGGTTTCGGAACGCATACGGGACATACATATACATACTTACAGACATTCAGTTTTATATATATATAGAGAGAGAGATGACACAATATGTTTTCAGCACAGAGTGGTAAGATTTTCACGTTATCACAGAATGCATCATTCGAAAAAAATATGTGCAATGTTTTGGTAAATCTCATGTAGATCATATGTAGTTGGATATAGATCATATGTAGATGTAGATCATGCGTGTAGATGTAGGTCATATGTAGATAAAGTTTTGTCGAAAATTTATTCTAAGGTGACATCATCTCTCCCCCCCCCCCCACAAACCAAAGAAAAAAAAAAAAAAAAAAAAAAAACCAAAAAAAAAAAAAAAAAAAAAAAAAAAAAAATTATAACAAATCTGAAAAAAAAATATTCATATCTTGTAAAATTTATAATTCACACGTCTATGTCATCGCAATATTATAAAAATGTTTGTTTCATTTTAAAGGATGCAGAATTATAAATGTTAAAATAATCTTTTTTGTTCGCTTATTTATATCTGTTACTCACTGCCTTCTATAGTGAGAAATGAATCTCTTAATTTAATTTTATGGCTCGTTCAAACAGTGCATAACAAAGAACGATACCATTGAGAAAAGACAATGTAAAAAAATACGGCATTCAAAACAGTAGTAATTACAGTTGATACGATTTTATTAAGCATTAATATAATTACAAAACAAAAGAAATATAATTACAAATCATCAACTTACAGAGTAGGATGTGTCTTGTGCCGGTACAGCTAATGCAATGTGCCAATTAATAACGTACAATGATGAGTGCGAATAAATACATAATAATACACTTGTCTTGTGAAGTAAAAAAAAATTATCTCAGTCTCCGTCCCTCAATACTCTCTGAACCCCTTATATATGCAGCGTAAGACGCACTCCAGAAACGACTTAGACATTTTTTACCTTTCTTGTTCACCCCCCAAACTTTCCATAAAATTCTATTAGAACATATTAATTATTTTTAGTTGGTAGTGGTAGTAAACTACGGCCAAGATCAAGGGAAATAGACCACGCCCAATACGAACGCAGCCTAATTTTGGGCTCAAACAGAGTTCACGCCACGGGGAAAGTGACGTAAACACGTCTTCTACATAACAATATCGAATCAATGTAATTATCTTTGTCATTCTATATGTCATTATCTATGTAATTATCAATGTCATTATTTTTATTAATGTCATTATCAGTGTCATTGTTAGAGTCATTATCAGTGTCATTGTCAGTGTCATTATCTGTGGTATTTTAAAGGCATTATCAGTGTCATTGTCAAAATCATTATCAGTGTCATTATCTATGTCATTAGTCATTAGACTATCAAAGTCATTATCATTCAGTCTTAATTTAACGCGTCAAGTTTTAATCTTTTGCAGCAAATTTTATATTTGTTAACAAAATGTGTGCTATGACAAGAGTTGACTTTTTTTGCTGGTCATTATTTTATGTTCAAGATATTTGTCATTCATGAATACACTGAATGATGGTCCGTCGTTCATAAGCCAGATATCAATCTTTCCTTTCACATAAAGTTGATGTTCTAAACACAGTAAGAACTTTCTTTTGTGTTTCAGATCTTACTCTTTCCTTTCACATAAAGTTGATGTACTAAACACAGTAAGAACTTCATTTTTTGCTCCAGATCTCACTCTTTCCTTTCGCATAAAGTTGATGTTCTAATCACAGTAAGACCTTCATTTTGTGTTTCAGATCTCAGTCTTTCCTTTCACATAAAGTTGAAGTTCTAAACACAGTAAGAACTTCATTTTGTGTTCCAGATCTTACTCTTTCCTATCACATAAAGTTGATGTTCTAAACACAGTAAGAACTTCATTTTGTGTTCCAGATCTCATTCTTTCCTTTCACATAAAGTTGAAGTTCTAAACACAGTAAGAACTTCATTTTGTGTTCCAGATCTTACTCTTTCCTTTCACATAAAGTTGATGTTCTAAACACAGTAAGAACTTCATTTTGTGTTCCATATCTCATTCTTTCCTTTCACATAAAGTTGAAGTTCTAAACACAGTAAGAACTTCATTTTGTGTTCCAGATCTTACTCTTTCCTTTCACATAAAGTTGATTTTCTAAACACTGTAAGAACTTCATTTTATGTTCCAGATATCAGTCTTTCCAGTCACCTAATGTTGATGTTCTAAACACAGTAAGAACTTCCGTTTGTGTGGCGCCAAAACAGGTTATTGATTATTTGTATCATCCAGAAAAAAAAAAAGAACGTCTGGGGCTGACGTCATTGTGTGTATATTTTCGTTAGTGTGTAGCTGTTCAACACGCTGACACGTCACACGCTCTCTGTACAACCCGTCGACCACCACCACCACCCCCACCTTCCTCCTTCACATCTTAGAGACACCACTCCATTAACCGGGCTGGGCATTTTTTAACATCAATCAAATATTGGATTATTTCCCTTTCCACGCTATTCTCAGCACGTAGTCAGCTGATTTACCGGCGTCATAGTCTTGTGGGGGGG
>CAXITT010000041.1:1665609-1683318 GCA_964033795.1 Lymnaea stagnalis
CCCCCCCCCCCCGGTCCCCCCTGGCTTTCCCCCCTCCCTGTGTCCACGGATTGCCCCTGGGGTAGGAGATGGATGGCCGCTGCGACTGACAGGGCGAATGTGAGCGGGAAGGGGGGGGTGCGATAAGGCAGGGCTAACGGGCGGGATCCCCGCAAGCTGCGCCCCCCGAGCTGGCGGCTAATGACTCCCGGCGAGCCAAGCGCCTCCCACCGGCCCTCCCACCCCACGTCCTGTACACGTCAAAGCCCTGCCACCGGGGCCACACCGAGGGCTGGTGGCGCTGTTTTCTCCCGTGGACGCCGTGTGTACCGCCTTGCCAGGCCCGGATCGCCTTCTCCTCTCGCCGTCTCTGCCCGACCCGCTGGTTGCGGACGATGGTAAACATCACAGGCCGTCTCCGACACCACCACTAACCGCGGCTGCTACGACCCGTCTGGTAATGTTAGACCAAGATTCGTCGAGAGAGTGTGTTAGCTTTTTTTTTTAGTCTCCCTTAAGACTAGACTAGTTTCAAGTCTTACCTCAGTCTTAGTCGCTTGAGCCTAGTTCTGTTCATGACATTTCTTGTTGACCGTGGACTGTAGTGCTTCAAACTAACTTCTATTTTTTTTTTTTTTTTTTTTGGGTAGGATATGGTGTTTCAATTCGATTTTTCCAGTCAAACTTATCACCATCTTCATCAGGTACTTAATTTTATAAACGAAGACTTCAAATTTATTTTTTTTTTTTTTTGTTTTTGGGTAGGGTATGGTGTTTCAATTCGATATTTCCAGTCAAACTTATCACCATCTTCATCAGGTACTTAATTTTATAAACGAAGACTTCAAATTTCATCAGTTTTAAAAAAAAGAAACTCGAACTGCTGCTACTATTACTAGGATAAAGATTCCCGCGAAGGCTTATGGTAGATAACTGTTAATCTAGTGAAACTGCCGGGTCTGTTTGTGTGCCAGCAACAACGGGATTTTTAGCTAGTAAACCGGCTTGTTTAGGAGAGATGACTCTGACACAGAGTCGTAGAGCAGATTGAAATTCAATGAGGACTTATTTGTGAGTGTATTGTATCCTCTGATTGCCCTGGAAGTGCTTAAATCGGACGGTCGGTATGTGTGCTTTCCTATTCCTCCAAGTAGTGTTTGGACATTACAGGTTTGAATCGACGGACCATTGAGAGCACTGGACTTAAAAAATATCAGGTTACAAATACACATATCAGCCAAGTGACTAGTACACCGATGTTTAAAGTTGATGTTATGCCTAGCGGCCAAATTACACGGTCTATTGATTTTGTATGACATTATGATTATATAATAATTACGTAACAGTTCAACGAATTCTTATATCAGCAATTTAAATAATGCTAAAGCCATCTCAGGCCAAGTAATCTTATTTGATTTAATCATAAAATTAATTGTGAAGCCGAGCGGAAAATGGAAAATTGATACTCCTGAGAGTGTCGGCAAAAATATAAATTAAAAAATATTATATTTCGTACACACAAGCCTAATATGTGTATCTAAAGCCTTGACCTCCGTCGCCATTAATGACCCCCTCATGCATTAGTTCATCGCCAAAGTTATATATATATTATTATATATATATTTTTTTTTAAACCATTACTTTATATTTTATAGTGTTTGGCTCGACTTTTGGTCGTATTATTAATACCATTTGTCGTCAAATGGCAAAAAAAACCAACCCAAAACTGAATCAATTTAAATGTATTGAATCTCCCTACCTCTAAACCAACCTCATACCCATTTAACTGACACACACACACTTAATTAAATCGAGTCCTACTAACCCTCATTCGCTTAGGCTTTAACCTAAATCCCGTCCTTTACAACGTAATTGACGTGTTCCACTTTGAACTAGCCATAGCCATAACGGTGTGCATTCCATGACCTGGGATCAGAGTGGTGGGGATCCCAGTAGAGGTACATTCATAGAAAAGATAAACGGCTCGTCAGTTCTCTAGCTGCATTTATAAAATTGACCGTGTTACCTCCTCCCCCACCCCCCACCCCTCCCGGGTTCATTGCTAAATGACGCCTCACTCTTGTTCAATGAGACCGTTTGGAGCGCTGTTATACCTTTTCTCCGTTGCCCAAACATCGGTCTGACACTGTCGGGCTAGGATAACTCCTAAAGTGGTGTCCTTTTCCTTCACAGCCCCCAAGAGTGATCCGCCTTCTCAGCTCCTTATCGCTGTTACATAGCCAGCGAAAAACAATTTTGGTCGCAGTGACCTCATTGAAGCAACAACCCCAGCAAAAGAAGAAACAAACTCTTTTTAACAATCCTCGGAATCTTGATGGGAAATATTTACGGAAATATTTGCCTTGATTTCTTCTTGAAATCCAGTCACATGATTTATTGAGAAGAAAATTCCATCATATAAAAAGGTGGTTGAAATAAATATCAAATTTTAAACAGATTTGTGTTTCGTGGAGTTGTAGTATCCACTGTCGGTCTGCAAGGACTATACTATAGATGAACTCTACCTGACGGTCTGCAAGGACTATAGATGAACTCTATGAATGAGCCCTTGTGCCTTGAGGAACTAGTTGTAGGTGGACACCACGGCCACTTAGCCAGCCATCACCACGGAGTTATGACCATGCACCACCACCATCACCACCTCAGCGATTCGAACCCTATACCGTCGGGGTCAGATTCGGCGCTCTCGTCGCCACCCCACGGGTCGGGTCACCATACGACGACGGTTCATCGAACTATCACCCCCAGTGACGCCGCCTCGGATAGATCTGGTATGTTTTCTTGTTGTTTTTCTTGTTGTTGTTCTTGTTGTTCTTGTTGTTTGTTGTTTTTTGTGTTTAAATTTTTATGTTTCTCCCTTTTTTTATCAACTGATTTAATGTTTGAACGAAAACTATCTTAAACCTGTATACAAATATGGCTAAAACTCATTCAAGAAGGGATTGCTTATGTCGAGACCTAACCTCTTTGTTGTTATAAACATTATGTTTATTATATGTTTAATTAAAACATATTTATTTGACAAAGGAAGACAGTTGCTCGCATATCAATATCAATTAAAACACTTCTGATTTAAAATTTTTGTTTTTACTACTAAACTGTTGAGCTGCAAATTGTTGTAAAATGTCACAACGCTCTGTTGCAAAATGTCACAATACTCTGACAATGACAAAGAACAATCAGCTCATAACCACCTCGCAACCTGAATCTTCTGTATAAATTACTCTATAAAGACTGTATAAATTTGTATTACATTTCGCCTACATTCGCTGCTTTATTCTCTTGTATTGAATACCCCATCTGCCGTATTTTGAGTCAATATCTTCAACATTTGTATGTTAATCATAATATGTGAAAGTATAATTTAATAATACACAGGTCACATCTCCTGTCGTTGGGGCGCTGGTTTAATCTATGCGCGGGGAGAGGGTGCGCTTGTTTATCTATGCGCGGGGAAGGGGCATGGGGAGCTGCAAGTTTTGTGTGTGTGTGAACGTATCATGACGAAGATAAGCGTAGCTATCCGAGACGTATCGATGTCCGCACTGAGTTCATGAGTGGCATTTTAGCATATTTTTGAAAACATTATTTTGAACCCAATACCCGTTAGCAGTCAAGCAGGACACAATTGCAACATATGTCTTTCGATATAATTTGAATTGTAATGGGCAGTAGACGCTACCGTTCACACAACGATAGATCATAGTTTGTATCGATTCATCCATATCTTTTCATCTTTTAAACAATGTGCATAATAGAGCAATAACTTGTCAAATTCATACATTATTTTTTTTTCCATAATATAATCATGAGATTATTTAAATAATGTACTAAGCGAGTAATAAATAAAAAGAGATTTTACCAATTAATAAAATTGAAAGAGTGATTTTGGTGAGAGATATGGGTAAAAGTCTCTATTAAAATAGATTAAGCCTCAACAGATGCTTGGAGGCAGCAAGCAGATATTTAAATACTTGCAGCAAGCAGATATCTGAATACTTGAACAAAGCAGATATGTGTACACTTGTTTTAAACAAAATCACTTCATCACAAAATTGATGCTTTTTCTTCAAAGGCATTCCGAGTTTTCTTAAAACTTTCCTCTAGAAATGTGAATTAAGTTCATCTGGAAGCTTATGTCATTAAGCATTAAGAAATCTTATATAAGAATAAATCATCTTTAATAATCCCTCTCTTGTTTTAAAAGATGAACATTTTAGACAAGTAATAGATCAAATGTTTGACAAAGAGAATGGTCACATTCATTAAGAGTGTTGGGCTGTGATCAAGCTTTCAAGTAGATTATTGAGACACAGAAAATCTGTGTCAATAAAAGACAATAGAATAAGATTTAAAAATGAAATATGCATATTGCAAATGACAACGTTTTAGGCTAATGCCATCATCAGTTAAAAAAAAAAACACAATGATATAGGACCAGGTATTAATTAAATTAACATTATATCTCTAAGTATAAATCCTTCTTAAAAGGGAAAGAAAAGAATGAGTGGGGACAAGTCTCTAATGAAAACAAAGCTCAGAAGAAAGGAAAGGAAATGGGTGAAAGTAAATTTTTAAAAAATACAACAACCAACAAACAGGAAAAAGACATGTGACATGTCAAATTAATCCTTGATGTGCTTGATCTAAAGTAATCAGACAGCGATTGTCAATCTTTCACCTAAATTCTTTTTTTAAAAAACAGCCCTTAACCCAGTTGACTCGTATGTGTTGCAAGATGTATGTTCATATTGAAAGAGTAGACTAATTATATTGTTAGTCTAAATATTCAGTGTACTTGTTAAAAAAAAACCAAAAAAACTTTTGTTTTTTGAAACTTTATTGAATTTAATTAACTCCACTGGCTAATTTCATATTAAAAAAAAGAAGATATTGTTATTCGGTAGTGATATAATTCGTCATTGTCATTACCTTTGAAAATGTCACGCAAAAAAAAAAAAAAGGTAAATAAATAAATAAACTAATAGATTTGGTCTATACCAGAGAAGGGGAAATTCGTGCTCCCCTTGCATTGTGAGGAGACAAAATGGCGCGTGTTCATGAAACTGAACGCATAAAAAATAGTTATCATAACAGAAATTAAGGTGAATTAAACACACACACACACACACACACACACACAAATGAAATCACCCACCTGTAGGCAGGCAGTCGCGGAGAGTCGATCCATTAATATGGCAGTAACATTTCTAATTTAGTCTCCAGGTCTTAATGAAAGCAAAATACTTTCACATCCTGCCATTGAGGGATTCTCAGCTTCGCTCGTTTGATTGGGAATCTGATGAAATGAGGCAGTTATTTAGGGGGTCATTGGACACCCCCCTCCTTTTACTTCTCACCTTACCTCTCCCCTTACCTCTCACCTTACCTCTATCCTTACCTCTCACCTTACCTCTCTCCTTACCTCTCCCTTTACCGCTCCCCTTACCTCTCCCTTTACCGCTCCCCTTACCTCTCCCTTTACCGCTCCCCTTACCTCTCCCCTCTACAAGGTTCAAGCATGTCACTCATGATGTTGTTGTTTTTTTTCATTTCGAAATGACCCTCTCATTCTCATGATGACGTAATTCTATATCTCACATCGCTTGAAATGACCCACTCATGCTAATGTTGACTTCATCCTATACCTTCCATGACTTGAAATGACCCACCCATTCTAATGTTGACGTCATCCTATACCTTCCATGACTTGAAATGATCCACTCATGCTAATGTTGACTTCATCCTATACCTTCCATGACTTGAAATGACCCACTCATGCTAATGTTGACTTCATCCTATACCTTCCATGACTTGAAATGACCCACTCATGCTAATGTTGACTTCATCCTATACCTTCCATGACTTGAAATGACCCACTCATGCTAATGTTGACTTCATCCTATACCTTCCATGACTTGAAATGACCCACTCATGCTAATGTTGACTTCATCCTATACCTTCCATGACTTGAAATGACCCACTCATGCTAATGTTGACTTCATCCTATACCTTCCATGACTTGAAATGACCCACTCATGCTAATGTTGACTTCATCCTAAAACCTTCCATGACTTGAAATGACCCACTCATGCTAATGTTGACTTCATCCTATACCTTCTAAGACTAGAAATGACCCACTCATGCTAATGTTGACTTCATCCTATACCTTCCATGACTTGAAATGACCCACTCATGCTAATGTTGACTTCATCCTATACCTTCTATGACTTGAAATGACCCACTCATGCTAATGTTGACTTCATCCTATACATTTCATGACTTGAAATGACCCACTCATTCTAATGTTGACGTCATCCTATACCTCCCTTAAATGACCCACTTATTCTAATGTTGACGTCATCGTATACCTCCCATGACTTTGGTCAGTGAATCAGTGCATTGAAGATTTTCTCTGCAGTTAAAAACATTCAACAATTTTGTTTAAAGTCCTAGATGTTTCCTAACCAATACCTTTATAAATCAGAAATAAATAAAATCAAAGTGCGTATGAGGTATAAGGTTACGGAGAGTTGGACAACGTACGTGGCATGATGGTAGACCAAGGCTTGACATGCCTTAGGGGCAGTCCTCATCCTCTTACAGCCCAACGAAGATGACCACTTGACCCATGCATTTGAAATTTAGAGGTCATGAGATCTACTCTACAGATTGTATAGTCAAATATCGCGGCCTGGACCATTGGCGTCGAAAGGGTGGGTTGTCCGGGAGGTAATAAAACAGTTAGTGCCCATTAAACAAAAGGCGACACCGTTGGGAGCCAGAAGGTTGTATTTGATGCCCACGTTAACTGTAAACGTTCAATCATTTCCTCTCTTCTTGATTTCGGAGGAAAATTTAACAATAACTTAGTGGGTATGTTAACTAATCAGATGAATTAGAAAACTGACATACACCATATACATTTGTATGATCGCATTGCAGATACGGAGGATAGAAAGGTATACCATGATATAGGTGATAGTAGAACTAAAACCATTTTTTTTTAATTAGAGCAATGAGATTAAGATTTAATCTTCGGTATAGTTTGATAACTCTACATTCCACCCCCACCCCCCTACCGTTTCAACTTCGATCTGTCAAGTCTAACATGACTTTTTTTCCCGGCTTCGGTCTTTTACTCGGCGCAGTGATTTTAAGTATATTCAACAGTTGACCCGCTAAATACAGCTAACGATAATCAATCAATAACGCAATGCGTATAGCTATTCATTTAATTAATAATCCGAATAAAGTATAAACCATTTCAGTAACAACCTCAGCACTAGATCATTAAAAAAAAAATTAAATATAAATCTAAAAAAAAAACAACAACAAAAGAAACAAAAAACGTTGAAATTGCAAGCTATTTAAAATGAAAGCCGTCACAGCCACAGACAGTAAACCTTACACACACACAAAAACAGCCACAGTTACAGAACAATTCTATGCACCCCTCTAAATGAAACTGATGTACGCCCAACACGTATTGAAATCTTATTCTTAGGTTTGTACGGGCTTATGATCACTAGAAATGTTTCTTGTGTTGTTCGACGTGGCCTGTTTAAATACCGTTAAATCTATTATGCGCAGTTGAAGGCAATGTATTTTTTTTTTTTTGGTAACACTATTTGAGTTAAATGAGAGAAAGGGGTTGAGGGGGGGGGGGGGTAACTTAATTGATTACGAAATAGGGAGCTGCTGGAATATAATTCCAAAATCGGTTTTTTTTTCGACTATTCCCCCCCCCCCCCCCCCACGTGGCCTGTTTAAATACCGTTAAATCTATTATGCGCAGTTGAAGGCAATGTATTTTTTTTTTTTTGGTAACACTATTTGAGTTAAATGAGAGAAAGGGGTTGAGGGGGGGGGGTGTACACTTAATTGATTACGACATAGAGAGCTGCTGAAATATAATTCCAAAATCGTTTTTGTTTTCGACTATGCCACCCCCCCCGCCCCCAAGTCATAATAGTTGGTGACGTGAAGTTCGCGGGAAGTTCAGTTTAACTTTAGGGGCTTCAAAGAACAACTTCCTCTCATGATTATCTCTTACCATATAGAAACAGCATGCCTTTTGGGCACATACATGACGCTACATGACTAGCTTTCATACGCTTGAACTTGAAACCTTTGCCGAGAGATTTCGAAGTTGACGGTTACATAACTGTTAAATTGTGTTTAAAATCTCTATTATAATTACAATGTTGTCCTCCTATTTTATATTAGCTAATATAACACACATTTTTTTTTTAAAATTACCGTAATTATAACTTTAATGACGTAATAATATTTTACCAATTACTCTGTAGAACTGAAATGCCGATTATAAAATATTTATGAATATATTTATTATTATTTATTTTTAGATTTAATGAATGGAACTCATTATAAAACATGAACAATGGCTACAAAAATAAAAATGAGGACCGTTAGCCATTAGTAATAATAATAATAATAATAATAATAATAGGCACTAATAATAATAATAATAATAATAATAATAATGAGCAATAATAATAATAATAGGCACTAATCATAATAATAAGCACTAACAGTAATTATTAAGTAGCACCAATAATAGTAATAATAATAATAAACATAATAGACACTAATACTAATACGCAATAATGGTAATTATAACAGGCACTAATACTATTACTACTACTACTAATAATAATAATAATAATACTAACTATAATAGCCGATAATAATAATAATAGACAATAATAATAATAAAAATAAATGATTGTTAAAGCGAGTTTTAGCCACTTTAAAATACACCGCCATTTCTAATTTTCATTAGATTTTATTGACTCGTTAAATATACAAATGATAATTTCTTGCACTAAATTACGAATGAAAAAAGAAACTCGACAAATGAAAAAAAACAATAAAATAAATTACAATAACCATTCCGTGTTAACGGCCGCATAAAACCGTTAAATCTATTGAAGCTGGCTGGCGCAGGCTCATTAACATCACATATAAACCATTTTAATTAAACATCGCCTCATTAAAACTGATAGGTCATCGCTGGCGTAATCGCTCCAGTGCAGCGAGTCTCAAACGGAGGTACACGAAACACTCGCTCAATGGCTCCAGGCATGGGACACAAAGAAATATGACTAACAGATACAGATTACCGCGGGACAAATTATGGAAATAGCCAAGTACTTTGTCTGTTTTTTTTTTCAAAGCAGTTTTTATTTTGAAGTCACGGTGTAATATTCGAATGGTTTGAGAGCCCCCTTGCTCCAGACCCATGTGTCTCACAGGTTGGACTCGTGCATAAACTCAAATGTTCCATGCACGCGGTAAGTAGCACACCACTCCAATTACTCACCTGTTTGCTATGTACGTCGTAAAATACGAACTGCTCCGCCCGCCCCCCTCCCAGGTCCCCCACGATAACCTCTACCCTCACTTTAAATTATATAATATATATATATAATTTTATTGGATGTAGTTATTTTTTGTAGAAATACAATGATGCCTGGTTGTTATGCTAATTTGAAGAAAAAAAGTTTTTATTTCCCGAGTGACGTTAATCGAGGAATTTCCCCAATATAGGCGAGCCATAAACGAATTTCACGAGCATCCAGGTGGATAATGAATAGACAAAATGTCGGGTTTATGGGGTGTGGATGAATGGCCGATTGCCATGTGTAAATGAAGTGGCCGAATGTCTCTCAGGTAGGAGTGAAAGATGACGCTTTCATTTCCCCCCCCCACCATGTAACCGGCTGGCCATTGTATATTTTGTCAGGTTTCGACTCCCTATCACCCCGATGTATTGTAAAAAGAGCAACCGCTCTTTTCGAGAAGGATACTGTTCAAATGGGGAGAGTCGTATGACAAATTAAAAAAAAAAAATTATGCAAATCGACGTTTCTTTTTATTCAACCTTAAAAATAATTCTTTTGCCCTCGTTATTCATTATGGATATACATTATGTCAACGTAAAAAGTATGTTGCTGCTCGCGTAGATCAAGAATGGCTTTGCACCATGCAGGAAATTGCGTATGTCACGAACTGGTTCAGTTATTGAACATGTTCGCCTAACATGTATATGTCGACATATGGACAACCCAGTGCTAAAGTTATAAGCTTATGTGTAACTCAGGGGACAGGTGTCCAGAAGACCTAATAACACAACCTTAATGATTTTAGGGTGTCGACATTACTAGAGAGTGTCTGCTTAACATCGCGTCACACAAACATCAGCGGTCCACTAACATCATTGGTCCACTAAGATCAGTGGTCCACTAACATCATTGGTCCAGTAAGATTTGCGTTCCTCTAAGATCAGTGGTCCAATAACATCAGCGGTCCACTAAGATCAGTGGTCCACTAGGATCATTGGTCCACTAACATCAGCGGTCCGCTAAGATCAGTGTTCCACTAAGATCAGCGGTCCACTAACATCAGCAGTCCACTAGTATCAGCGGTCCACTAACCCCATTTATTAAACCAATATTCGGAATTTAAAAGTTATGAGGTTGCGACAAATGTAGATAACTGCAACTTTAAAAGAAGAAAACATTTCTATGTCTCTAAAACATATAATCTCTATAAAACATATAATCTCTATGTGTCTATGTCTCTATGTGTCCATGTCTCTATGTGTCTATGTTTCTATGTGTTTATGTCTCTATGTCTCTATGTCTCTATGTCTCTATGTGTCTATGTCTCTATGTGTCTATGTCTCTATGTGTCTAGGTCTCTATGTGTCTATGTCTCTATGTGTCTATGTCTCTATCTGTCTATGTGTCTATGTCTCTATGTGTCTATGTGTCCATGTGTCTATGTCTCTATGTGTCTATGTCTCTATGTCTCTAAGGTCTGTCAGATCCGAAGATCTCGTTGGTTCCCCTTTGGACACCTTCAAAACAGCAATAATTTGAATATTTGTAGGTGCCTATGTGTCTATGTGTTATGCGTCTATGTGTCTATATGTACGTGTCTATATGACATACATCAATCTCTTACAGGGACGTTTTCCTTACATTGCAAACATAGCCCCGCTCCTCACCAGTCCCTTACATTACAAAACAAAACGATGATGTATGTGATGTAAATATGGGTGTATGTAAATGATGTAATGATAGCTGTACTGTTTATGATGTAAATATATAGTTGTGTATAAGATGCAAGTATATGAACGCGGGGGTCACTGGGCCGTTTCACACAGTCTGCATAAAGAAAGAGTACCAACTCACGCTAAGACTTAAGAGATAACGTGAGGCAACAAACTGCCAGGGAGCACAAACATGAAACGACACATTGCTGTAACAGATCACAAACACTGAACAATACACAATGGATGCAAAAAAATTATTAAAAAAATATATATAAATAAAAACAATACATACAATGGAATTAATGCAACAATTTTTTTTTTAAAATATACTTAAAAATACAAACATTACAAACAATACAAACATTACAAACAATACAAATACACTAAAAACTTTGAAACAGAATGTTAATACAGAATGCCATCAGACAAACACCAAACCTCAAACCTTGGAAGCCAAGCATCGAGCCACCAGCCCTGGGCGCTATGATTGCCGGTTTAATTTGTCAGTTGCGTTCAGCAGACGTGCACGGAGGGGATCGATTTCTTGACCCCTGCCGCACACCGTGGGGTGCCGCCTTTTATTTTTGGACCCGCGTTAGAGCGGTTCTCAGTCAGGCTGCAGGGGTGGGGGTGGGGCGAGGGGGTTGAAGTGCGATGAATAGAGCTTCAATGCGTGTGGCCCGGCGTGTGTAAAAAACGTTACCTTAATTTTCTTCACACGGGGACAGGAGAGAAGGTGTGAATGAGGCGTCGGTATGACGTCATGGTGAGCATGCGTGATAGACGTGCGTGTTATGACGTCACGGACGGTCTGTTTGACGGTGATATTTTCTAACGGCGTTGAGGTTCTGTTGGAACACTTGGCCACTTCATTGATGATCTGGTCGATAGGTGCGTACGTCATGACGTCATGGTCGTCAGCAAGGTGACGTCACGGTGGCCTCTTTGATAAATTATGTGTACTTTAGATGGTCGCCTCTGAAAGGATCTGATCGATACGCTTTTGACGTCACTGGCGATTTGTTTGACATGAAGTAAGATGTGTGGCGTCGTCATTTTTTTTTTTTTGAAGTGTTGTGAATAATAACGTCCCTTGCTATGAATTTTGACGTCCCTTGCTATGAATTTTGACGTCCCTTGCTATGAATTTTGACGTCCTTTGCTATGAATTTTGAAGTCCCTTGCTATGAATTTTGACGTCCCTTGCTATGAATTTTGACGTCACTTGCTATGAATTTTGACGTCACTTGCTTTGAATTTTGACGTCACTTGCTATGAATTTTGACGTCACTTGCTATGAATTTTGACGTCACTTGCTATGAATTTTGACGTCACTTACTGTGAGTTGTGACGTCCCTTACTATGAATTATTGCGTCACGTACTATAAATTATGAAGTCACTTACTATGAGACATGATGTCACTTACTAGGAATTGTGACGTCATTCACAATGAATAATAACGTCACTTACTATGAATTATGAAGCGACTTACCATATTTATGACGTCACTTAATATGAATTATGACGGCACTTACCATAATTATGCTGTCACTTACTAGGAATTATGACGTCATTTACTATGAATAATAATGTCACTTACTATGAATTATGACGCGACTTGCCATAATTATGACGTCACTTACTATGAATTATGACGTCGTGTACTATGAATTATTACGTCGCTTGCTATGAATTATAGTGGTCCAGACGAAGCTCCAGCCGAGCCAAGTTACCACGAGTGACAACTGAGCACGTTGTCGGTTCGTAGCTTCAACGCTCAACATCGCGTGTCGAGTGCGCACCATAGTTTAGGACATTTGCACACATTCGGGTGTACCATTTAATAAAATCAAGAACAGAAAAGGGAAGAGCTCATTTGTAATTTGTATTAAACGCTCCGAACAATGCACACCGAGTAAAGACTCTTCCATCACGATTAGTCTGTATAATACCATATTAAGACTGTGTAATACCGTATTAAGTATGTGTAATACCGTAGTAAGTCTGTGTAAAACCGTATTAAGGCTGTGTGTTACCGTATTAAGTCTGTGTGTTACCATATAAGTCTGTGTGTTACCGTATTAAGTCTGTGTAATACCGTATTAAGTCTGTGTGTTACCGTACTAAGTCTGTGTAATACCGTATTAAGTCTGTGTGTTACCGTAATGTGTATTTTTTTTTTTTTTTTGATTTTTCAAAGAACCATTACTTTTAGCTCTGCATAACATTACAATTCTTCTTGAATTTTTTAAACAATATTTTCATATCACTATTTTTCACCTCATGTGTATATTTTGATTTAAAAAAATTATTATGTGTTTTGCCGTAATGTGTATTTTTTTTTTTTTTTTGATTTTTCAAAGAACCATTACTTTTAGCTCTGCATAACATTACAATTCTTCTTGAATTTTTTAAACAATATTTTCATATCGCTATTTTTCACCTCATGTGTATATTTTGATTTAAAAAAATTATTATATTTTTTTTTAAAAATTGCTTACGTTTTATATAAATAATTTTTAAGACACAAAATATCAACTGAAGTTGCTAGAAATCCAAAGCACCAAACTAAAAAATGTTGGGCGGGTGGAGTGGGGGGGGGGGGGGAAAGAAAAAAGCAACAACGAAAGAACCAACCGTTTACTTAACTTCCAATCATGTATTTAATGGGTTAAGTTCTCCCTGAGTCAATCCGTCACTTCTAGTTTCTATTTTAAAGTAACCAAATATTTGACAGTCACACTTTCAGGCACGCCGTGTTAGAGATTATATTTCATTCGCCCGTCAAAATTTTGGGGAATTTTATGTTTTAAAGCAAAACAACAACGTGAATTTAGAGCTTCTAATAAGAGGCATACAGTTGGGCGCATCTCAGAGAAAACGCGCGACGTTAACAGAAATGCGCTTTACAATTCTTCCGATTTAGTTCAATCACTCGACAACCTGTCTACATATTTCGACACACCTGTATGCCACTGGCACATGACTTGTTCGGCGGCCACGCCTGAGATGTACGGACGTTTGCAAAAGAAGCATGAGCGAAGCCAACACTGGAATCAACAAACGGGAGGTCATTGCCGAACAACGTTCCTGCTGGCGAACAGCAGTTAATGAAGGAGTCAGAAAAGGCAGAAGATGCGCGAAACGAAGCCTCTTGCAACAAAATAGAACAATGCGGAGGTTCAAATTCTTACCGTGAGTCAATATTCTCCTGCGAGAAATGCAGTTGAGATAGTCATTCCAGAATTGGCCTTGTTAGTCACTCGTCAAAGTGCAGACCTACATAGCTGCTCCATGGTCTCGCGAAGACGGAAGGATGCCATATATATGTATATATATATATATATATATATATATATATATATATATATATATATATATATATATATATATATGTATGCTACTAATAGCAATCCTCTCATTTTCTTTGTTGGGAAACTTTTCATTAAGATCAACCTTAACACGGAACGGAATGAACCCTAAATCCCCAAATACCGTAGATCTATTTCCGTTGACACATTATGGAAAAAGCACAGGGTGCAACGCTCTTTACCCTAAGCAGCTATGACACTGTAGCCAATGAACCCGCCACCAGGATACTTCATTCAGTCATATTAAAGCACTGCCACTAAACATGTAAACCAAGATACAATCTTATTTAGCAATTGTCCTTTTCTGGGAACTCACCCCGACACACTTTTCTAGGAATTCTGGTCATACTATTTTTTTTTTTTTTTTAAATGTCGTCATGATTTACTAGGGCAACGTTTCTGTGATGTAACTACAGGAGACATGAAACAATTATAGTATTAGAAGTTATTGAAGGATTAACAGAGAAACAATAATGGTACATATCCTATTAAGGCATTTAACTGAATTCGTTTTTTTTTTTCCCATTGCTTTAACAGATAATGATTCTGCTTAAAATTATAGAGCGGTTTGTCGTAACAATTTGATGAATTATTGTTTCTGTGAGCTATCTGGAAATGGATGTGAAGAAAGGGTATATCAATCTTTCATTTTGAAATTTAAAACAGGCTATTATTAGATGGACTGAAAATAAGGGAAGTAACTATCAAAAACTATAAAAGTAAATATATTGTATCAGCTATGAAGGCAACATTTTAAGTGTTTAAAAAAGCACACCCCCCCCCCACACACACACACACACATAAAACCGGCCATATTTAATGCATTGTCGATAGCGCGAGCTATTAAAAGTATGACCCACATCCGGGTACCGGACTATATTGTCACTGTCGAAACTAGAAACCTGAGCGTATTAATATTTAAAAAAACGCTCGCATGACTACAATGTCGGATAAAATGTCGGTTTAAATGAAATCCCCACCCTTGCCCTGCCTTTCTATTTTCTTAGACCCCTTTTAACCCCAGGTAAACTATTAGACTGGCCCTCTTAGCATGGCTGCCCATGACTCTTAGTTGCAGGCAAAGAAAAGAAAATTAATTGAAAACCATTTCATTTTTTGTCTTCAATTGGCAGTTTAAAATCAGGTCTACCGGTATGTAACTGTAACAAGACCCCTTCCAGCAGCCGCGCCCCCCCCACCCCCACTCCTACCAGTAGTTTACACTACATCCCTAAATTTCCGTTAATCGAATACCCGTCTATGCAGACAACTGTTTAATCAGCTCGGGAGAACGTATTCGTACTGGCCCCGTGGGTGAGAATTACATCTGCATAATGAGCAGGTGGGATGTGGGGGGGGGAGGGGGTGGCAGACTTGTAGTATTTATTTGGGGGGGGGGCAGTGTCGGGAGATACCTAATCTGGGTTAGGTCTCACTGGAGAAAACCCCGTTCTATCTGTGGGGAACATCCATGTATTGTAACAACGGGAAAAGTCGTATCTGAAGGGACCATCCTTTCAATGGTGTCCCAACTGGAACAATTCTATATGAGGGGAACATCCTTTCAGTATTGTCACAACTCGAACAATTCTATATGAGGGGAGCATGCTTGCACCGCGGTGACAACTGAAACAGTTCATCTATCTGCGAGGAGAATAGTTGAATCGTAGTCCATTTTGGAATCGTTCCGTCTAAGCATAAAGAAAACCTCTGTGCGGCTCACCACTACAAAGATCCACTTCATTAGGAGAGCCATAGCCCACTTGATGAGTTGTTGAGCCTCTCTTAAACAAAGCACTAAAACGATCTGAATGATCAAACACACTGTTCCGGTTGGGGGGGGGGGAATGTAACCCTTTTGATAATGATTGGTCAAGGGAGAGTGTGTCTTGAAGCCTGTGTTGAAGCTAATGATGGACACTTTGAATACAAATCATAGTTAACTAAAAAAGGTAACCCTTATCTTGGAATTAAAATGAGTTTTGGGATAGACACAAATTATAAATATTTACCGTTAGCAATTTATCATTATAAAAAGAGTTCCACTTTTTAAGGACATGGTGGATTTTAAGGATGAGCCGGGTGGAGTTTTGCTTACACCCGGTTCCGGGTATTTTTTAGACAATACCCGACACGTCCTAGTCAAGCTCCAGATTATACAAACAAGAGTTATCTTCTCATTTTCCATAAGGTCTCCCACCCCATGGGGAGAAGTGAAGAGTATATTTATAGATTTATAGAACCAGTGGTGATAGCGAGGCACCAAAGCTTCAAAACACTCTTAGCTTAATGATATAATGCTAATCCAGGGGTTCTCAACCTGTTTAGCGCCGAGACTCCTTTATAACACTTGCCGAATGGTTGCGCCCCACAACCAGAGTTATACCTTGAAATTGAGAAACACGTGTTGAGAGAGTGGGGGTGGGGTAGCAGTGGTTTTTTGCAGATACACATTTTTGGACAAGAAGAGTCATTTTTTTTATAAGCTTCTCACGATAGCCGGACCAGGTGTTAAAAATAAAAAGTGCCTGGTTAAGGGCCTATTATCATTTATTTGAGTTGAAATGTACACAAAAAAATTTGTACAATTTTTTTTAAACATCCCGTACCCGGTTCTGGTTATTACCCGGGTCAGGGTACCTGCAGGGTGTGCTAATATTCGGCATTTCCGGATATCCGCTCAGTCCGGGTGAGCACCCGGCTCAGTCCGGGTGAGTACCCGGCTCAGCCACTAATACTATATGTAATCAGCCAGGTGCTTCCTACATGAGAGTTTGGTGAGGCGTGCAAAACGGCAGTGGATCCAGCAGAAATTGATTGCTTAACGTTCGTACAAGAAATATACTGTTAATCAAAGTCACAATAAATAAGAATGGGGATGAGCGTTAATAGAATTGTCAATGCATAAAGCGTATCAATTACCACGCCAGTGGGCGTAAGCATCTTTTCCTCGGATGGCCTATTGAATAGTTTTTACATTTTACATCAGTGAGTGAGGTCTAGGAGAGAAACTGTAGTAGAGAAAGGGTAAGAGAGATATAAAGATTAAAAGAGGGAGGGAAGAGAGACACAGAGGGGACGAATTAGAAAAGGGAGATGAGATAAATGGACAGTGAAAGAGAGATAAGGAGTTGAGGGTGACGTATTAATTTGATATGCATATATATGTATATGTATATATATAGTCAAATGCTAACGCCCTAAGATTTAGAACTTAATTAAATGGGCTAAAACTAGGATAGGATGCCACGATG
>CAXITT010000041.1:1695868-1719109 GCA_964033795.1 Lymnaea stagnalis
CCCCCCCCCCCCAGAACGTTTTCTGCGGGCGCCCATGAATACCACTAGCGAAATGATATGGCGGCTAAATTGTTATTTGAATAGGATGCTATACTTTTGGCTGGTTTGATATTAATGCTGTTGACGTCATGCACACGGATGCCACCTTAGATTTTTCTTATTCATGAGGTTAATGCCTCACTGCGTACGCATCAATAGGTATATAGGTATCGATGTATTTCAAGAATAAGTATCTTGTATCATGATTTATAATTTTAAAAAAAAGCCATTATTTAAATAATCAAACATGATATCAAACATAAAGAAGATTCAGTAAGCATCATATGTTGACGACATAAAAAGTTTAAAATATATTTAGCTTTAACTATTATTAAGGTTGTATATTCAACTGGTATATTATGTTCTAAAGGAATTTATATTTTAAAAAAATTAATAATTTAAGAAAAACAAAATTCCACTATTATAATTTTGCTTTCACCAAATGTTATGTTCATCTTAACGATAGCTTGAAATAATTTAAGGCTTTCTTGGCTAACAAATATGGACGCTCATTTCGGGGCGCATGGTTTTTTATGTGTGGTCATCAAAATAAATTACCGGTATACAAGTTGTTTTTTTTTTGCTTTGGTTACCATCCTCTCACTACCGGTATTAGTTAGTTGAATTTCTTGTCATTTATCGTTTCATTGCGAAGAAGAGGTCATCTTCGGTCACAATCACTCAAAAACAGTTGTTCTTATCACCTGCTTGGGCAGACAGAGATTAAACCACCTCACATCACAACACTGCTTTTTTGTATTTCGGCACTTCGCCTCAGAGGTGGAACCTGGGGACTGTAGCTAAGAGATCGGTATTATACCCCCCACCAACCCACCAAACCCACCCACCACGGCTACCCGAGATCTTCAAAGGTCTTCTACCCCCCCCCCACCACCATTCACTCACCCCGCCCCCGGTCTGTCCTCTGTCTCCCATTAAAAAAGTGAGGTACACATCACTGGTTTAGTAAATAACACTGTATAATCTTAATTGAAAAAAAAGTGTGTGTGTGTTTGAGGGGGGGGGGGGATTTCAATTTGAATGCAATATTTTTTTTTCAATGTGTTTTATTTCCCTCCTTATTATTAGATCAATGTGTTGTCAAACAAAGTATTACAAAAACGAAGTCGGAGCCACGGAAGATGTTGTTGCCGATAACAGGCGTGGTGTAGCATGAAAGGTGTGGTGGGGGGGGGGAACTAGTGTCGGGGAGCGGGGGGGGGGGCTCTTTCATTTCGGTGACGCTTTGATGTCGCGTGTCTGCCTGTCTGTCTGTCAGTCTGTCTGAGGACGTTGTCAGTGTGTGACATATTTAGTCCGTGTGCTGTATCTCCTTGCACACATGTGTAGTTCACTAGGAAATATGAGATATTAAAATTTAAAAAAAAAAAGGTATTTGGTATCTTAAAAAAATACAAACAAAAAAAAATTAATTAAATTCTACGTTTGTGTGTGTGGTTGGAGTTGTTGGATATATCTAAAAATAGATATAGAAAGTAAAACAAACAAAAAATATTTTTTAAAAAAACCAAAATAAACGAGAGGAAAAAACCACAGACTGAAATGTGACATAACAATCCCAATTATTATAAACTCACCGACATTTTGATCTCTAGAGCCAGACATAGTAACAGGGTAAATAGAAAAGATGAAAGCACTCAGAAATTGATGAAACAATTCGTCATGACCTTGAAATCATTCGTACGTAGTACGTAGTGATAAGAAGGATCTCTTTTTTTTCCTTTTTTTTTTTCCTTTTTTTTTTACTGACTCCTGTTTGCTGTTCGTTTAACCAAACGCACGCGAAGCGTTTATTCAAGTAAAGCTTAGCTTCGTAATATAACACTATTCCTGTACTTGAATATGAAATTGCATTTTGGCTTCGATCATTTCCTCCAGTTTTAGACTGTCCCCCTAAACGCTTGCTCTTTCATCTGTATTATCTCCATCTAATTAAATACCCCCATGTTGAGCAGTGATCGCTGCGGCCGTGAGGTAGATTGCATCTTTGTTCTAAGCACTGTCGCACATCTACCTTTATTTAGTGTGCATTATTGGGGTTCCTTTATCATCGGCAATCCTTTTCACGTGTGCCGACTGATTGCTCCCAACATGTCGAAATTCGCGCTTCACACAGCGCCGTTCTGCACCACACCGTGCGTAACAACGGCTTTCTCGACGCCAAGAGCATCTTTTTGTGTGTGTGGTTTTTTTTATTGTCTGGGAGAACTTGCCCGTGTGCCCCCCCCCATATCACCCCCCCCCCGCTCCCCATACACCTTCACCAACAGAACAACAATAGCGCATGTCGGCCTATATTTTTTTTTAATTACCCCCGTTTACGCATGCGCGTGAAAGATAGAATGAAATCATGTGTGAGAGCGTAACTGGCAAGTTCCGGCCAATCTCAAAGAAAAAATCTGCCTACGTTGACTTGTTAACGATTTTATCGCAATCTCCAACTCCATGAAAATATCGGCCACACATTTGTTATCTCAAAAAACTCTGCTTATTAATAGCACCGGCCGCTCTATATTACCATAATGTTTTTGTACCGGTTCATGTTTTTTTTTTTTTACATACAAACACAGACAGTCATTTGAATCAATAAGGAAAAACAAATGTCCTTAAAACATTTTGTGATACACAAAGCGGTTACCATTACTAGCAAATGTTCTCATATTTGTGCCCCCCCCCTCCCCCAACCACGCACCCCGTGCGTTTACCATAGCCACAAGTGACGAGGATACCGTTGCTGCGATACAGTCTTTATTTCGGCGCCCCCTGCGATGCCTAAAATTGCTTCCCCCCTCCCCCCCCCCCGGCCATAGTCCTATTTTGGCACATTCTGTTTTTATTATTATTATTATTCAGTGGTACATAGGCCAACCAAGTGTGTTGATGAGGCAAACCAAAGCTATGAACAAAACCTTTCACCAGATTGGTGCACTGTGGCTAAGAAAATGTGGATGAACGGTGGTTATGTTCATTTCTAGAACGTCTGAATTCTAGTCACCATATATTTTTTTTTTGGTCACTTGTCCTAATCTAGATTCTGAGTTCCGATGTCCAGGTCTTTGAGTCACCACAGACACACACAGACACACACACACGCACGCACACATACACACAAACTTGTCACAGCGGACCCAATTACAACCCTGGCTTAATCCACGGCTCCCAGGAACTAGCGGGTTAGTTTAATAATTCTCTTATCTGCTCGTCACACTGGGGTGACAATGGCACGATATCTTTAGCTTATCCCAATGTTCAGATGGGGGGTGGGGGTGTGGGGTTGACAGAGGTGAGAGGTGTAGAATACAGGTGAAACTATTGATTAGCCTCCAAACTCAAGGTTCGTGTGTGTGTATGTGTGTGTGTATGTGTGTGTTTGACGAGTATGTGTTTCTTTTAATATCGCTGGAGACAAGACGTCTAAAACTCTGGACACAAAAATGTTTTTTACGTGAGCGTTCATGGGGGACTGTTCACAGCAGCAGACTATCCATGTCTATTCAATTATTTTAGCCTGTATGTCATATAGTATGGCTTGGTATGGTGTGGTATGGTATGGTATGTGCTAGAGTATGGTATGTGGCATGTTACGGTATGGTATATGGCGTGGTATGGTATGCTATGTATATGGCATGGTCTGTTATGGTATATGACTTTGTATGGTATAGTATATGATATGGTATATGGTAGGGAATGGTATATGGTATGGTATAGTATGGTTTAAAATGGAACTCTCAAGGATCAAAAGGCCGAGGAAGACTCCAAAATACCTGGCGAAGGCATGTCGACAAAGTTGTAATAACGACTGGAAAGAGTTGGGAAGAGTTGGGAAGAGTTGGGAAGAGTTGGAAAGTGTTGGTAAGTGTTAGATATGATAGATGGAGACTGGGAGGCTTGGAAAAAATTGCTAATGGCTTAAGCTCCACTCAGAGTTGAAAAAATGCAATAAAGAAGAAGAAGATATTTTTTTTTAATCAATATATCAATATCTATCGAAGCTCTACTCATGGACAATATTTCATAATATTTTATAATCAACTCTAAAATAATTTTTTTTTATATATATACTACGCTACGCATATATTTTTTCTTTACAGAATATCATAAAAAGTGTATTTTGATGAAAATCTTAGATATTTATATATTATATTATTTTAATTATATTTTAACAAGATTAAAAAAAATATAATGTGAGGATGTGCAGGTGAGTTTGTAATAGAAACTTTTGGTAGCCTCCATATGACAAAGACTAAAGTTGATGGTTTCATCACATATGTTGAAAACATCACCTTTGTAAATAAAAATCACCTTTTTCAATTAACAACACCGATTTTTGATAAACATCACCTCTTTATTAGTAGACATCACCTTTGTTAATAAATATCACCTTTTTTAATAAACAACACCGATTTTTGATAAACATCACCTCTTTATTAGTAGACATCACCTTTGTTAATAAATATCACCTTTTTTAATAAACAACACCGATTTTTGATAAGCATCACCTCTTTATTAGTAGACATCACCTTTGTTAATAAAATTCGTCCAGATCTCATGAAATATCGACATTACCTTACTATCTATGACTAAACATCAGATATTCTCTACTTAAATGTAGCACAATAGCCCTACTTTACACCCTCAGCAACTCCTCCCCCTCCCCCCTCCCCCCCCTCACACACTTCCCAAAATTCCCCCAATTTAGAAGTCCACAAACTTAACATGCCAAAACGCAAAAAAAAAAAAAAACTTAATTGAAATTGTGAGATTTTGGGTTAGGGTGTCGGAGTGGGACGGGGCGAATAGAATGACGATAGTCAAACACACACCCTCCCCCCCTCCCCCCCCACACACACACTTTTTATCACCCGCATGACATCCACATTAAATGCCTAATCCACATTAAATGCCTAATCCACATTAAATGCCTAATCCACATTAAATGCCTAATCCACAGTGGCATAACAATTAAGGAACCTGTCCGTGGGAATTGTTGATATTTCTAAAAACGCATTAGGTTTCGAATCAAAACTCGACTGCGTCGCGTATACGAAACTAAATCAGGAAGTGTATAGTCACCCGGTCAACGCTGAGAACAAAATTTATTTCGCCGACTGTGAAATCGTGGACGACAGTGAAACAATTTTGTAGTTTTGTGATTCCAATTGTCTTGTGTGTGACTGTGTGGTGGTGATTTGGGGGGGGGGGGGTTGCCTATGGGTAAGGGCGTGTTGTTGGTTTGTTTGACGGATATAAGCAGGACAGGATATTGTTTGTTTGATTATCAGATGGATCTCTGCATTGTCAGGGAGACGAAGCGTTGTAATGATTTCATTATTGTGGCTGTTCCAGCATGAAGATTCACTCCCACGACATTGGGATAATTTGCATGTCACATAAATAAAAAAAAATATTAAAAAAAAAAAATACCATGAAAACGCATTTTAAAAAAATGAGGGAGAATTATCAAACAGCTCATTTAGAAGGAATTGGAGACACGCGCATCGGCGAGGAGGGTGGGAGGGGATTGTAGAGTGGGGGAAAATGGTTTTACCTAACTTTTAAGTAAAGGATATGTTGCACTGACAGATGGAGGTAAATGATATAAATGCAACCCCTCACCGCTCCACATATAGAAGACCCATATTTATGTTGTTGTTTTTTGTAATCCGTCCCTGGTGACAGTGGGACACCTTGAACACCTGGTGACAGTGGGACACCTTGAACACATGCCACCAGGACACCTTGAACACATGCCACTAGGACACCTTGAACACATGCCACCAGGGGGCGAAAGTTTTAAACAAAAAAAAGCGAGACACTTAAAACACACGCACAGATCTCTTCTACAAGTCTATTTATAATCCCCCGAATGTGACCCCTGAGACCCAAAAAAGTGACCATTTAAACGCACGCACAGAGACACAAGCACACCACACACACACACGCACACACAGACACAAGCACACACACACACAGACAGAAGCACACACACACACACAGACACAAGCACACACACACTGACACAAGCACACACACACAGAGACACACGCACACACACACACAGAGACACAAACACACACACACACACACACAGACACAAGCACACACACACAGAGACACAAACAATGTGTGTGTGTCTGTGTTTGTGTGTGTGTGTCCCAGAGACACAAACACACACACACACACAGACGCACACACACACACACACACACACACAAGCACACACACACACACAGAGACACAAGCACACACACACTCACAGAGAGACACAAGCACATACACAGAGACACAAGCACACACACAGACACAAGCACACACACACACCGACACAAGCAAACACACACAGAGACACAAGCACACACACACAGACACAAGCACACACACACAGACATAAGCACACACAGACACAAGCACACACACACACAGAGACACAAGCACACACATCCACCAATCGTTTCCATAATATTTTATTCATAAATCCAAAAAGTTACCCGAGACGGTCGCCCCCGTTCGCACACCCTCTAGGTACGCCACAGCCTGACTGCATCTGCTGCGCCTTTTTGCACCTGATAATAATAGATTGCAGCTTTGCCTTTAATCATATGTGATTGATCACCACTCGTCTCAGTTAAAAATATTGATCGAGGTAAAAAATAACCAAACATGTTAGTTTTACCTATACTGTACGATACAGTAGTTATGTTGGCGTTAAGTCATTCATCACCTATGCAGAAACAAACTGTTTAAATGTTAAATAAGAGTAAAAGGGGAAGGGAATTCTGATTACACCCTTTTCCCCCCCCCCCCCCCCCCCCCAAAATCACAAGACCGTGGCCGGGCCTAGTCATGCGTGAGCCCTCCCAGCACGAGAAACTCTCTCTGATGTCGGCTTTAAGAAAAAATATTTAAAAAAAAAAAAAAACAGATATGCTGTAATAAAAGTTATGAAATATTATGAACAAGAAAAGAAACCACATCAAATTCAAACTAGTTAAAGAGAGCGATAGAGATAAAGAGAGAGAGAGAGAGAGAGAGAGAGAGAGACAGACAGACAGACAGGGAGAGAGAGAGCGAGAGAAATGCCAGTTGGAAAGAAAATGATGTTTTTATCTCTGATTGGGCCACTATTGATTTTGATCCCGGTAATAGCCTTGATGTCATCTGGGTCCCCACCATTTTTAGTAATATTAGCTTCCGTCAAGGAGAGGCAACCGTTGCCCGTATTGACCGTGATGCTGAGCTGTTTGACTGGTGTCTTGAAGAGTTATGTCAAAACTTTCACGAATTTTTGTTTTAAAGTGTATAAAATATTTCCTACTTTTATGTTTTTTTGTTTTTTTTTATCTTCAGATTCAAACGACGCCTCAAAAAATAAATCCGATGATGGTGGGGATGACGACAAGAAGAAGAAGAGGCAGAGGCGTCAGCGCACCCACTTCACAAGTCAGCAGCTCCAGGAGCTGGAGGCGACGTTTGCCAGAAACAGATACCCGGACATGGCGACAAGGGAGGAAATCTCAGCTTGGACCAATCTGACAGAGGCCAGAGTCAGGGTGAGTAAGCCATTTAGCAGGGGTGTAGACAATGAAGCGAGATTTGGTGCGTGTAGGCAAGGACGGGAGACCTGATGCGTGCAGGAGATGATGGGAAACATGATGCGAGCAGGCAATGAAGGGAGAGTTGTTGCGTATAGACAATGGAGGGAGACTTTGTGCGTGTAGACAATGAAGGGAGACTTGGTGCGTGTAGGCAAAGTTGGGAGACCCGATGAATGTAGGAAATAATGGGAAACCTGTTGCGTGTAGATAATGAAGGGAGACTTGGTGCTTGTAGGCAATGATGGGAGACTTGATGGGTGTAGGAAATGATGGAAACCTGGTGCTTGTAGACAATGATGGAAAACTAGGTGCGTGTAGGCAATGATGGGAGCGATCGTGTGAGTTGGTCATTTTGAATTGGAGTAGGCAGTAGCACATTAACTTCTTAGCAGACGATGTCCCAACTGTTTGACAACATAGAGATTAATATATAGTGGACAACAACATAGAGATTAATATATAGTGGACAAAAAGGTAGAGATAAATATATAGTGCACAACAACATAGAGATTAATATATAGTGCACAACAACACCGAGATTAATATATAGTGCAAAACAATATAGAGATTTATATATAGTTGACAACAGCATAGATATTAATATATATGAAGCACAACAACATAGAGATTAATATTTAATGCACAACAACATAGAGATTAATATATAGTGCATAACATTATAGAGATTAATTTATAGTTGACAACAGCATAGAGATAAATATATAGTGGACAACAACGTAGAGATTAATATATAGTGAACAACAACATACAGATTAATATATAGTTGACAACAGCATATGTATTGATATATGAAGCACAACAACATGGAGATCAATATATAGTGCACAACAACATAGAGGTTAATATATAGTGCAAAACAACATAGAGATTAATATTTAGTGCACAACAACATAAAGATTAATATATAGTGCAAAACAACATAGAGATTAATATTTAGTGAACAACAACAACATAGAGATTAATTATATAGTGGACAACAACATAGGTATTAATATATGAAGCACAACAACATGGAGATTAATATTTAGTTCACAACAACATAGAGATTAATATATAGTAGACAACAGCACAGGTATTAATATATGAAGCACAAAAACATAGAGATTAATATATAGTGCACAACAACATAGAGACATCACCAAAGAGATCAACATAAAGTGCACGATTAATGAATCAAGTAAAATAATCAACTATTAATACGTTTATAAATCAACAAAATTAGCCAACGTCCAAAGTAATCTAAATATTTTAATTTTATTCTTTATTTACTTTAATAAATATTTAACTTCCCATACACAATTTAATAAAAGCATTTGTTAACTATCGTCTGTGAATTGTAACAATTGCGGACGCTCTTCACCGTGTTTCTAAAACCTAATTTGTCTTTTATTATTTAAGAGTTGATAATTATTTTTTTTTTTTTTTTAAAGCAATGATGTTTTGGTACATATAGTAATATTAATATAGAGAAACACATTTCATCTCTTGAGTGGAATGTTGCTTCTATTTATCTATGCAATTTTTAGCGCAGCCTACCAAAAATGTTAGTGGCTCTGTATTTACAAATTAGGTGCGTTTGCCCTATAATATCGGGACGTAATGGATGAAAAAAAAGGGGGTTTTAAATGGGAGAATAACAGCGCTTTGGGACAGGTAAGATTTTAAAAAATGGGGTACGAATTCCATGCAGCTTGCGTCCGTGTAAGGTTAACTCTGTGGAAGCCTTAAACATACAGAATTAAAACCATCGGGGATCTGGTGTGTTGACAAGGGATGTTTAACATTAACAGCGAGCCCCTTCAGTATGTGTCTGATGGAATGGGAGTACCTGTGTGTGAGTGGGTCGGCGACGGACGGCCAGGTGGTGTGTGAGTGGCTCCATGGGTAGGCCTTTGGGTAGGTCTTTGAGTTTGGAGGGACGCAGAATAATATGTGGGTAAAACGTCAGCACGGCTAATTTGGAAAGACCTATACAGGTTGGGGGACACTGGATGGACCTACAGGTGTTGGAGCCACCTGGTAGACCTATACAGGATAGGGACACAGGATAAACATACATGTTGGGGACACTGGATGGGCCTACGGGTTGGGGATGGTTGGTAGCTCTACAGGTCGGGGGGGGGGGGGGGGGGGGGGGGGGGGGGGGGGGGGGGGGGGGGGGGGGGGGGGGGGGGGGGGGGGGGGGGGGGGGGGGGCAGCAGTTGGTAAGACCGAAAGGTGGTAGACATACAGGTCGGGAACACTGGCTAGACCTACAGGTGCTACACAACTGGGTAGTTCTCAGTGTTGGAAGGATAGCACATGACTGATTTTAGTATGACTGACACATTGTTGATCAGATCAACCCATTGCTACAATCCCTTTGAATGTGCTCCACACAAGACGTTTGAAAAGAAGAAATTGTATTTATAAGATATGGAATAATTTAGATTTTGTAATTTTATTTTCATTTCTTTATTTCAAGCACACACATACACATATAATTATTGTGTTTAAGTTGTGTTAATAGTTCAGAAAAAAATGTATTTCCTCGACATTATTTAACTTTCGGTCCCTGGTATAATTTAATTAGGAAAATTATTCATTTTCTTACGCTCAATATTACTGTAAAACGGAGGATAAGAATATTAAAAAAGTCAGAGTCAACGATTGATTGCACCTATGTTGTTAGCGCAAGAGAGCTCATGTCAGAGTCAACGATTGATTGCACCTATGTTGTTAGCGCAAGAGAGCTCATGTCAGAGTCAACGATTGATTGCACCTATGTTGTTAGCGCAAGAGAGCTGATGTAAGTTGTGAAGGAAACAAAACAGCTTTCTGTTAGTGAAAAAATTTAAATAAATAAAACATAAATGGACTTTAAATTGGATTTGTTAAATTTGTATTTGGAAGAAAAGGTAGTGGTTAGGTTTTAGGAAAACCGCAACCACATTTTTTTTACTGTCGTTTTAATTTACGGACCTGGACTTAAACGTCTGGACCTACGGGTTTGGACTCACACGTCAGAACTTACAGGACGCTATAATAATATTTCTAATAATATGCAATAGATTAGAAAAGAGGTCCGTCTCAATGATGTAATTGTATCACAATTTTTTATAATTTTACTATCGTATGTTTGTATAGATAAAACTTAACTATTGATAAAATCGAAAGTAATCGATCTTAGATAAAATTATTGGTCGGGGTCTCAATTGTATGTAACTTGTAGTACTGGTAGAGATGCCGCCATCATAAATACATTTCTTATAGTTTTACTTTGAAGCAGACTTACAGAAAGTGCGTCATAAATACATTAAAAAAAAGTATATTCTATTCAATCAGAAAATGACATTTAGATCTAAATAAAACCAAGAATTTCACTAAATTCAAATTTAAAAAAAAAATAATAAAAAACAATAAATCATCAAACAAATGATTTAAAAGGATTCACTTGCTCTGAACACAATCAGTTGTTTTGTGTTGTTTTTTTCACCCAACGCAATCAAATTCATAAATTTAATTTATTTACACTTCAAAAGGATACACTTATTTTTATAAACTTATTATTACTTGATTGCAATATCGTCGATACATTCAATGGTAAAATTTATGTTATCGTCGTATGTACCAACTCTGACCCTACCAAAACAAAGACAACAAACAACAAAAAAAGTGTGTGAGTGTGTGTGTGTAGGGGGGGGGGAAGGGGGGGGGGGAATCTGCCGGCCTTTTTTTTTTTTTTTTTTTTTTTACGTGATCCATCCTGCCCTCAATATTAGCTTTCCGGGTAGGCGCGAACCAACCGTGGAGGAAATGTACACATTCGTGTGCTCACACATCTGATAGGCCGCGCCTTAATCGCACAGGCCGTATTGAACTAAACGGTGTGTACATATGCCGAATTAATGTTATTGACTGTAACTAATCCAGATATGTCGAACGATAAGTCCGTTATGTTTGAAAGATCTTTATGTTGAAAGGTAGTTATGTTGAAAGGTAGTTATGTTGAAAGGTAGTTACGTTGAAATATAGTCGCTTATGTTTAAAAGTACTCAGAATGATATGTTGAAATGAAGTCGCCCTCGTTGGAAAGATAGGCAGTTAGTCCAAAATAAGTCGTATCTGATATGTTGAAAAGCAGTTTGCCACCTTAAAAAGATAGTCAGTTATGTGGAAGCATAGTACCTTATTTTTAAAAAATCGTCTGACAACTTGACAGAAAGTCGGATATCTCGATGAAAGCGTGGTATTTTGACCAGTGTACATAAGCATTCAACTATCATTGTATCAATTTATATATATATATATATATATATATATATATATATTGTCACCACCCATTAAATGGCTTATAGACGAATTACCTTGGCCTTGTATCAAGCATTTCTTTACACATTACACACTACCCATTTGATGAAACATTTGATGAAACAAACATTTGATGGAACATTTGATGAAACATTTGATGGAACATTTGATGGAGCATTCGATGGAACAAATCATAATTTATAAACTGTTCTTTGTGATTGGTTAGCCTAAAGCGCGATTAAAAAGTTTAATCTTAAAAAAAAAAAAAAAAAAAAAAAAAAAAATTTAGTACTTTTAATTCAAACGTCAAATAAATTGTCAAACTTATGAATTGACTATACGATTAGGATAGCATTGACCTCTCTCGTTTTATTTGAACAGCGTCACAATTTACTTCACCCTCTTTTCTCTCTCTCTCTCTTTCTCCCTTCCTCTCACTATTAGCAACACAACTTTTAATGAAATCGAACTCACACACACGAACGCGTATATAAGAAATAATTCGTAAACGTTCGTACAACATCAAAGTTCGAAAGTGCTCTTATCCCCCCTCCATCTGCTCACGGCGAACCTCAAGGGGGGAGAAACCTTTCAAGTCGATCAGATCACATCCCTCCCCACCCCCCCCCCTACAAAAACCTTCTTTTAATTTTTTTTGTCCATTCATGGTGGTAGGAGAAAAAATTTAAACTTCAGCATCAGTAAACGTCAGATTCCTGGGGATTTAATGAGCGCCTAATCGCATCATTGGAGCGTACCCCCCTCCCACACAGACCCACACACACACCGTAGCACTGAAGCTAGAGAGGTAAATATCAGAAACAACCAGTCCGGGGGGGGGGGGAAGTGGATGTAAACGGTAAACAAAAATATTAATGATGCGCCCAACAGCTGGAGGCAGACCAGCAGTTGGGCGAATCATTAATATTTTTGTTTACCGTAAACAACCAGTCCGGGGGGGGGGGGAAGTGGATGTTAACGGTAAACAAAAATATTAATGATTCGCCCAACTGCTGGTGGTAGACCCAGGTCGACGATTCATCATCGTTCATGGACAAATTAAATTTCATACCTCAGGTCCGACGGGGGCCGAGGCCCCATCAGGGGCCTTGATCTTAATGAACTTTTGGAAATGGTTGGCTTATTATCTCAACGTCATCTAAATGACTCTTGTCAGATCGCGTCACACGCGTCACACCAGAACCGCGCCTCCATTAATCGACTACGTCAAATCGGGAAAACTTGCAGAGGTGTTCTCCAACTGGGTGGCCCCCGGGGGGGATGATGACGACGTAGAGACGTGGAGTCTAAAGTTTGTTGAGGAGAATACTTAGCGGGCCGGCGAGAGTTTGTCCGAGAACCGTGGGTCGGTAAGCTAGAGCTAGAAAGGCGCCTCGGTTTCACAGAGTAATCAATATTTATAATTTATAAGACAACATCGCGTAATCTGTCAAGCTGACTTAGGATTTAGTCTATGTTTTGTATCAGACATTAACATTGTTACATAGCGCTAATCTCGACTGTTGTATTATTATAAAGAGTATAATGGAGTAAACGAGGAGTGACCAAGTCATTTAATAGAGTCTAGGAAGAAAGATTATTTCCTAAAATGTGTCGTTGATTTAATAATAATAATAATAATAATAATAATAATAATAATAATAAGTGGTCTTATATAGCGCGGTACCCCGGCCTAGGGCTGGGCTCACCGCGCTGTACATATATAGCAAAGAGGCATAATCATAATATTAAAATAAAATACATAAATGAATAATAATAATAATAAGTGGTCTTATATAGCGCGGTACCCCGGCCTAGGGCTGGGCTCACCGCGCTGTACATATATAGCAAAGAGGCATAATCATAATATTAAAATAAAATACATAAATGAAATAAAAACAACATATAAGCAAAACAACACCAGAGGTATATTCATCCACCCACACCAGACATTTTTACAAGGAAACCCATGTACGTTTATCGGTTTATAGGAGGAGAATCAGTCAGAGTAGTATAGTTTAAAGAGATGTGTTTTGAGTGCAGTTTTGAAGGCCTGTGTGGTTGTTATATTGTTATATTTTATTATAAAAAAAAGGATAAAATAATTTGCATGACCATGAGCTTCATAAAAAAAAATAAGTCTTTAAAATTTGAAAATAGTTTTGTCTCTTATAAATGGGTCACTTAAGAGTTAACAAAGAAAAGAGGAAGAATTTCAATGCCATGATTGTAACGGATATCTGGTCCCCATAGATTTCATTACATGACAAGGTTTCTATCTGCCGGGCAGGAGGAGACAAGTTTTGTATCAAACGAAGGCAGATAATCAATAGATACACTTGTTAAGGTTGCCAGAAGACACGTTGCACTTAAAGAAATGGACCTTGTTTTATTTTTTCATTATATTTTCTTATGCGGCAAAAAAACAGCTGTTGTATCATTGAAATACATTTTCCATACATATTTATACTCGAATGGTAATTGTAATTACGAACAAACAATTATATTGAACCCACACAGAGTACAGGAATATCTAAGCAAAGTACATTTTCGACAACGTAAATTAAAAAAAAAATGTGTTTATGAATTCAATTATTATAGTTTTGCGTTATTCCATGATGAGTCTATAGTGGATGGACGTCCTTGAGTTCAATGAGGAGTCTATGGTGGATGGACGTCCTTGAGTTCAATGAGGAGTCTATGGTGGATGGACGTCCTTGAGTTCAATGAGGAGTCTATGGTGGATGGACGTCCTTGAGTTCAATGAGGAGTCTATGGTGGATGGACGTCCTTGAGTTCAATGAGGAGTCTATGGTGGATGGACGTCCTTGAGTTCAATGATGAGTCTATGGTGGATGGACGTCCTTGAGTTCAATGATGAGTCTATGGTGGATGGACGTCCTTGAGTTCAATGATGAGTCTATGGTGGATGGACGTCCTTGAGTTCAATGAGGAGTCTATGGTGGATGGACGTCCTTAAGTTCAATAAGGAGTCTATGGTGGATGGACGTCCTTGAGTTCAATGATGAGTCTATGGTGGATGGACGTCCTTGAGTTCAATGATGAGTCTATGGTGGATGAACGTCCTTAAGTTCAATAAGGAGTCTATGGTGGATGGACGTCCTAAAGTTCAATAAGGAGTCTATGGTGGATGGACATCCTTAAGTTCAATAAGGAGTCTATGGTGGATGGACATCCTTAAGTTCAATAAGGAGTCTATGGTGGATGGACGTCCTTAAGTTCAATAAGGAGTCTATGGTGGATGGACGTTCTTAAGGCCAAATGCGTGTGAAGTTTTAGTTGCAACGAAATTATTTTTCATTTACTTTAAAATACATCTTAAAGAATTATTTTGAAATTTTCAAAACATATTTAAAAAAAAAAAAATGAAAAAAGCGTCAATGGGGGAAGGGGAGAGAATATAGGAACAGGTGAATTGTTTGCATTTTGCATTTCTTTGACCACTTCTAGAACATGAAAAGGACTCCTGGGCAGGGATGACAACTCTAGACGACGTTGACAGTCTCTATTTTCGACAATTGTTTTCGTGGCGTCATTAAAAAAAGATATCCGAACACTGGACTTATAAAAGTTCTTTCAACAAGCTGAAAATTTAATTTGTAAAAAATATATCTTTAATATTATCGAATTCTCTTGTAAACTATAAGGTAATCTGTAAGGTAATCTATAACATGATCTATAAAGTAAACTATAATAAAAAAAAATAAAAAAAAAACAAGAGATAAGCCTCCGTCTTGTAAGGTAAAAAATAAATAGTAATAGATAAAATAACATTTACTACAGTTCATTTTACATTCATTTTATTCCATGCAGCTAATGTTCAAGTTGTCAATAGTTGTTCAAGTTTTTGGGGGATTATTCCAACAATTTGTACAGCTTAAAGGGCTTGAACTTTTAAACAAAACAATTATTTAAGACAATACAATCTCGATTCCATAGGTCATCATCATAGACCCTCATCATCGGCCATCATCATTAACCATCATCATAGGCCACCATCATAGGCCTTCATCATAGGCCACCATCATAGGCCACCATCATAGGACAGATCATAGGCCTTCATCATAGGCCACCATCATAGGCCTTCATCATAGAACACCATCATAGGCCTTCATCATAGGCCTTCATCATAGGCCACCATCATAGGATACCATCTTAGGCCACTATCATAGGCCACCATCATAGGCCATCATCATAAGCCACCATCACAGGCCACCATCTTAAGCCATCATAAACCTGACTCGACAATGACATTTCATCAAAAAACCTGTCTGTTGTACTAAGGATTTCAAAAAGACTTATGACGGAAGTGAGCACTAGCTCAACTCAAATGCCAATCACGTAGACAACACCAATCGCCGTTTGTGTGTGTGTGTGTGTGTGCGCAATCACGTGACCAAACCCAGGCACTTCAAATAGACAGCTCCGCTCCGACGTTTTACACATACACACTAGGTCATGACGCAACCGTGACTCATTAGATAAACATCAGTACCTCGGGCATCAATCTATTATTATCTCACGGAGAACGGTACGAGGGTGGTTTGATGACGGTCTGGTCTTTACATCAAATATATTTGTTTATTATACAGTAATATATATATATTTATATATATAAATATATACAGTGATTTATGTACCCCCTAGCTTGGGAATATGTTTTGAAAGAGGAATATTTTGAAATGAGGGGTTGATCCAAAAAAAAAAAAAAAAAAAGACTCACTTTAGGACACGCTGTTCTGCGTAGTCCCGTACACGGACTTGTGTGACACAATGAAAAGTGATTTATGTACCCCCTAGGTTGGGAATATGTTTTGAAAAAGGAATATTTTGAAAAGAGGGGTTGAACCAAAAAAAAAAAAAAAAAAAGACTCACTTTAGGACACGCTGTTCTGCGTAGTCCCGTACACGGACTTGTGTGACACAATGAAGATTAGTATCTGATTGGAACATGCAGGAGACTGAAATCTACCTCAATGTTACCGACATTAGAAGACAATCCATAGTTTATTGATTGTGAATAGTTTATTTAAAGTATACTTAGATTTTCGGTCTTTTAAATGAAACCAAACTCCAATTTTACATATCGCACAATAGACATATATGAAATTGCTTATATGTGTCTTTAACAATGAATTATCCATATTTTTTGCATATCTTTTATTTGTAGGTTTGGTTCAAGAACAGGAGGGCGAAATGGCGGAAGCGAGAAAGGAACATGGAAACATTCAAAACCGGATTCGGTCCCCAGTTTAACGGATTGATGCAGCCACCGTTCGACGACGGCCTCTACACCGGCTACCCTTACCAGAACTGGGCCACCAAGGTACCGTCGCCCTTAAGCTCCAAGACCTTCCCGTGGGGTCTCAACATGAACATGAACAGTCCGGTCAACCCCCACCTCTCGTCGGTGGTCTCCACACAATCTCTCGGCGGCTTCTCCTCCTCACCTGGGCCCATCAGCAGCATCAACTCGTCCATGATGGGTTCCGGCAGCGTTCCCGGAGGCATGAACTCCCCGGGCGCCCCGTGTCCGTACGGGCCCCCGGCCCCGCCATATATATACAACCGTGATCAGTGCTCCAATAGCATCGCAGCTCTGAGGCTCAAGGCCAAAGCCCATTCCTCACCCTTCTCCTACCCTTCGATGCCAACCCGACAGCCGACCCTGTCCGCCTGCCAGTACGCCACAGTCGGTAACAGTGCCGCCGTTTGACACACGCCTCAGCCCTATCCTTCCCCTGCACATTCTTCCTACCCGTCGTCGTCGTCGTCGTCGTCCCTTGCTGTTCACGAGGAGGCCAACAGTCTCAGCAAACTCTCGGATCCGCTTAGCTTGAGTCGTGAGCTCAGTTTTTTGTAGTCATTGAACACCAACTGTTAGCCTCGACGACGGACAGCCTAGGCTCCGGATCTGCAAGTGGAATTGATGACGGGGGTCAGAAAATAAAAAACAACTCACCGGAAGTCACGCTTTGGCAAGCCAGGTAACAAAAATTTGTAGTGCGCACGCAAGTTGGAGTATTGCAATGTGGGTGTGAGCGCTATTGACTGTTCCAAAGAAACCAAACTCTAAAAAGTTAGCTGAATGGCTCTAATGTTGTCGTTTGTTTCATGAACAGCAAGGGATGAAGACGCAATGTTAAAAATATCCAGTTGCTTGTATCATGAACATCAAGTGATGAAGAAGCAATGGTCCAAATATCCCGTTGCTTGTATCATGAACAGCAAGGGATGAAGAAGCAATGGTCCAAATATCCATTTGACGACATGTCTGATTGCGCTGCCAGTGTGTAGAATCGTCAAGTCCACTGCTCTGTGAAGTGCGCATCAGTTTTAATTTCGCCACAGGAAGCTTATCATACAAACAAACAAAGACTAGGCCATACCAATAAAATAAAACAGATTTCAATTTATAGGATATCTACTTACTTACAATTATTTTTTGAGCAACGTAAAGTGAAAATATTTTTTAGAAATTGTCATACAAACTTCTAAAGATAAACATATTTTAAAAGCATCTAAAAATATTTGTTTCGGCGAAAATCAATAACGACAGTTTCAATTTTATAAATCAATCTGATCAATCATAGCGGTTTCTACAATGTGTAGAATAAATCAATCAACTATTGATGGTCTAGAAAATTAGCCACATTTAGACAAAAGTGCAAGTGGTGTTTTTAAAAAAAAAAGTCAAAAGGCAGAAGTATTATTTTAAAAAAAAAAATGTTGATTTTTTTAAAAAGGGGACAAAGCAGCGCGACCACCTTCACAACAGCAAGCCTCATTTCTTCTTTGCTAAACACAACAAAACACAGTCACGCAAAGACGCACAGGGAACTGTGGTGGTGGGGGGGGGGGGGGGGGGGGGGGGGGGGGGGGGGGGGGGCTAATCTAATTCATATAGGCCTCTGGTTGGCGTTGTGTTGCGCTGATCGATATTGGACCCGTGTCAAACACAGATCAAATTAGGATCCTTATCATAAGGCCTTCCCACTGGAACAGAACGGACATAGGGGGTGGGGTGTGTGTATGTGTGTGTTTGTGTGTGCGTGCCTGTGTGTGCGTGCGTGTGTGTGTGGGGGGATTGTGGGTGTAGTTAAGGTAAATTTTAAAAGTATTTATGCCTTGATTGAGGACTTGTTAATGATAACTATCGCATCTCTGTGACTGAGTAAACGGGAACAAATGTATCAAGGGCTGCTTTCCTGCATACCTAATTCCTTGCCCTCCGACTATCTGGGTCTATAAGAAGACTTATTTTCGTTCGTTAAAAAAAAAAAAATACATCGCCATTTTGATTGAGCCACTTTTCGTAGGCCTAACCTGACGTGTAGTTTTAAAGTCGCTGTTATGAAAATAGAAACATGTTTTTTTGGGGTTTTTTTGGTCATTACGAGACTCATCTATGGTTAATTCATAAAACGTATTTATTCTTTTCATCGAAGCGGTGAGCATTTATGAAATCCGTCTAATTTCTATTTGTTTAAGCGAATCATCGTTCACGAGATTCAGTGAGACGAATCATGTCAATAGTCAATAGTCTTTTTCCCCCATGCTAAAATGGCATGGATACATGCGCTATGAAAGTATTGAATTCGGTAATATCGACCTCGTTTCTTGTCGTGAAACTTTAGTGCCGAAAGTTATAGCATTAAAAAAAAACTAAACTACCTGCATTCGCCATATAATCAAAAAAAAAAAGTATTCACTAATCAGATTATACGGGGTTTTGTTTGTGTGGTGTGGCTAAATCTTTGGATGGCTATTCGATCCACTTGCCGTCATCCTAACGCACTGAAACCTGGTACATGCACTCGTTGCCAATGGCAATAGATTTTGTCAAAGTTTTCACCCCACGCCCAGCCCCTAAAAATAGATGTTCCTGTTCTTAAAGGGAAAGATGAATGAAATAGTATTTTGTTCAATGGGTGCGTGTTTTGGGGGGTGGAGGTGAATGGTGTAGCTGTTGCTGTATGCTTTGAAATTGTTGCGTGTTTGGGTTTAAATGTGATTGTTTCGGCCTGACGTTCCTCCCCCCCCCCCACAATTAAAAAGTAAAGGCTTAATAAATGTGATTATCTTAGTGAGTTTACAAATCCAAACCAAATATTAGTTTGAATTAAAAGGTTTAATCGATGTATTTACCTTAAGAAAAGACACAATGTTTGATCTTTCAGTTCTAAAACCATCGTGAACATAATAAATAGGATTAAGGGTCTTCGGTAGAGAAAATTTAGTTTTGGAGAAAGCCATACTGCTAAAAAGGCATAGTAGTAAAAAAAACTATACTAGTAAAAAGTCATACTAGTAAAAAAAAAAAAAAAGCTCACACTGACATCGCATCATGTGTCCCGTCATCTGCAACACCTTCCGGTTTCAACCGTTATAAAATGTACGGCACAGCAGTCCGGTGTCTACCATCCACGACTGCCCTGACATCACACTCCGATGTCCACCACCAAAGCTGATAATCTACATGCACTCCCCGAGCCTGGCTGCCACTGGCTTCAAGTGAGTGGTCATTGTCGAACACGCTTGGCCGACCATCACACTTGCCAAACCGTTTTCAACGCATTGACTCGCACAAACATTTATGACGCGCAGACTCATCTGGCGTCACCAATGATCTTATGGAAGGATGGGGTAATGAGGGTGACCTAAAAAACAAACTCTTATTTAACAACTGAAACAAAACAATAAAGTAGAGAGAAAAATTACTCTTTACCATTTTTTTTTTTTTTTGTATGTGTGTGGTTATCCAACGTTACAGCTGTTTTGTTCACAGTAGGCTCCCTTGCGGACGCCATCACGGATTTTAATTTTTGCTTTACATTGTTAATTTAGTTTCGAATTTTCAACGCAAAAAAAAAAAAATAAAAAATTATATGTTTCGTTCTTGATTAACTTTGTCTGCGTCCAGCGTGTCACTGTGCCAGGGATAATTCTGTTTTTCATTCCCTGCCACACACGGAGGACGACAGATTCGCCAGTGTTCGTTTTTATGCTGATCTTGAAAGTTTAATTAGGTTAAACTTTTGTTTTACTCATCCATTTATGTATAATTTAAATGAGTATTCTTTACCCTGTGTGCGACCCAATTTTTTTTCTTCTTTCAAATTCCGGATATTCATTGATGTAATTATTTAGGATGTTTATTATGTGAATATATTAATTTGTTGATAATATTAATTATAATTTTAAAATTATGGAGTTACAAAAAAAAATTAATCTCGTCTAGTGAAACTGTTGCACGTCTAAAGGTAAAAAACTTGCATTTGTTAGAAAGAAAAGTTCGAGGGAGTAGAGGGAGTTGAAATGATAATCTTGACATGGCATCCCTCTAGGTTAAATATAATATTTTTAAAAAATCTACCCCAAAAAAAAAAACAACCCAAAACCACAAACAAACAATGATACTCACAATTGCATAACGTCTAAAAAATGGAGTGTTTAAGGAAACAAAACCAAAAAAACAACAAAAAAAACAAAAAAAAAACGAACATAAAAAAGACCAAATCCTTTTCATAATGATATGTTTAAGGGGAATTGGAAGGACAAACGTTCCAGTGCAGTTTTTGTATAATAAGCCTAAAACATCTATAAGAACATGTGATGTTAAGGAATAGTCATTTCCACATCGACATATGGATGTAAACAAAAATATATTATTATTTTTTTTTTTAAATTATACTAATTGCCTCTATGCCAATTGGTCAGCATCTTAGAATAAATTTTTTGAATTAGGAAAAAAAAAAGCCAATATTATTAACATTAAGCAAACTTTGTATGATTACCAAGAAAACGTATCAACAATGTATTTCTTTTATGGCCTTAACTCGACTGTGTGATGTTTGGATCTAATGACACACACACAAACATGACACACACACAAACATGACTCACATAAAAACACATGCGTGCTGCACACACACATGTAAACCACGTACACCCATACCTAAGCTAGACTTACACACGTACACACACAGAAACATTACATACATATACAAACGCACACACATAAAAAAAAATACCCCTCGTCTGGCATGACTGAATGATAATTGTTTCCCTAATAGGGCCACATCACGAAAGTATAACATGTTGCTGATACAACTTTGTGCCACGCGCCCCACCTTGGTGGGTCGCCTTCAGCTCTGACCCTTTTATTTCCTAATGTGATGTCATAAGTTGGTGCATTTATCGGATGAATTTGTAATGCAGGTCCTCTTACGTTAAGTACTGTTCATAAACACAAGATTTTACGACGTCACTTCCATGTTGTCAATATTCTGTACGCATGCGCTTCGATTGAAATGTGTACGCTGCTGTATTTCAATATTTTCATCCTTCTATTAATAATATTTTCTATGACTAAATAATTTTTAAAAAAAATTTGATAACATTTAATCATTAACCTTTTCGTTAATTTATGGAATTTCTTACTTTTATCTTTAAAACTTTCATTTTCATCCTTATTTTTCCAAGAAAATCTAACTGAATAACACCATAAATTTACTAGTGTGTAATTAAAATTATACATGTACCAATAATGTTCCATAGGGTTTGTCATTTAATGGCGGAAATATATTAACAGAACATCCGGGCGTACCGTCTGGCCAATCTCATGAAGATGTTAATAAAAACATCCTGGTATTCCGTCTGGCCAATCTCTCCACAGCTGTTACGTATTTCTACGTCAATGTGAGCCAGCATAGGGGGTCCTAGTATAGACGAGAACGTGTTTGAAACTTTATTTTACGACAGAGTTCACAAACAAATTTTCACTGCTACTGATATATATATATGTATATATATATACGCTGAAATACATTGTTTGAAGCTATGTTTTACGAAGACATTATCTAAAAATAGTAACATTATGTAATTCATTGTGACGTTTTCCGGTCTTAGAAGTATCAAACCCTATTTTAAACAAATTTCAAGAAAATTTTCCCTTGCTCTAATCAATTTAGCGTACGTTCTGAGCATGTGTACAATGCTTATGATATGATTTGCACCCATTCAAAAAAAAAATATATATATAACAATTCCGCCAATTAAATGTGTTTTATGTTTTTGTTGTTATAGCTGATCATGTGAGCATTATGATTTCTTCCTCTGTTATCTGAGAAATAAAGTTTATTGGACTGCCATACATTGAACAACTTCGACTCGACTTTTTTCATTTAAATATGCCTTGGAAATGAGGATACTATAATATATATATATATATATATATATATATATATATATA
>CAXITT010000041.1:1731837-1757278 GCA_964033795.1 Lymnaea stagnalis
TTTTTTTTTTTTTTTTTTTTTTTTTTTTTTTTTTTTTTTTTTTTTTTTTTTTTTTTTTTTTTTTTTTTTTTTTGTTTTTTTTTTTTGTTTTTTTTTTTTTTTTTTTTTTTTTTTTTTTTTTTTTTTTTTTTTTTTTTTTTTTTTTGTTGCTCAGCGTCGATGTGTTTCTCTTGGATAATTGGGTGCAATTTCATTTCATTTTTACTCAGCGAAAAGTGATGTTTTTTCCTTGCCTTTTATTTTTGGTTTTGTTTATTGTTCAGTAGACATTTCGTCTGTTAGCTGTCTCTTGTACTATGTCACCGTCAAAAAGGCTTTTATTTGCCCATCATTGGCTCTCCCTTTCATGTCTTCTTTTGTCTGTCTCAAAGATTATACTTTTATTTGAAAAATTAATATTGAAATATTTGTTATCATTTTAACTGATTTTTTAATTTTTTTTATACTGAAGTTTTCTATTCTAGGTCAAACTTATACGTCACTCTTCTACAACCAAGAATAGGCTCAAACTTCTTCGACCACGAATTGAGTCAATCTTCTACGACCACGAATCGGGTCAAAATTCTACCACCAAGAATTGAGTTGTATTGAACTTTTTTTTTTTAATTGGATCTAAAAAGTTCTTATTTAAAAGGACATCGATAAAATCCAATGAGCGCTCCACGCACTAAAATGCTGCTTCATTTTTTAATCAACACATATCCATTTTAGAGCCATATCCAAGACAAAGGTCGAACATTGAAGTAGGTCTGAAGGTCACCAGACAATCACTTTGCCATGGAGTCCACTGTGCAATCGAAAGAGCTGAGGACCAGCGAAATGATGTAGATGGGTGCTCTAGGGAAAAAAAAAAAATAAAAATAAAAAGAGTGGCTCAGAGTTGAGATGAATGGAAATATTCCCAGCGTGAATGACCTTTGCACCCCTATAGGCCAAAATAAGGCACAGACGACGACGTCTCATATCTCTTCAGTGCGCTATGAAGCCCTAAAACTGCTTATAAAACTTACATTGTTGACAACTTCAATAAAAAGTATTATAATATAATGACAGTGCATTAATTTTTTTTTAATAGAATGAAATCCCAATTTCAACTCATCTTGAGACACAATGAAAACAAAGAGTCTCATCCATTGCATGCTTTCTGTATCTTTTCTTTTCTTTTTCATGTGTATGCAGAAAGGTATTCTTTCTTGTGTGTTATCCTAAAATAATGGGTGTCGTAGACTTAAACTAAGACGCCCTAACTCAGACATTGAAAAGGTTTCAGTGTGACATGTCCTCCTATAAAAAAAAAAGGGGGGGGGTATGGATTAAATAAAATTAGTAAATTAAAATAGACGCCTGATCCAAGAATAATCCGAATTAAAATGTCACAGATTTATCGCCATGCCGTGCGGTGCCCTGGAACAATCCAGATTCCGATGTTACCGGGACAGAGCGGGAAACCCGTGGGTACACAGGAGAATCGCTTCTAACAAATAATAAATAGCTTCCCTTACACGGGGGCAATGCAGAGGAGCAATAAAGTTGTAATTGGAAGATTACACGAATACAGCACTGTAAGGGGAGACAATCAGGAGGTCCCCCACACAAACGTTACTGTAAAGCGTTGCAAAATTTGATTCGTTTTACGCGTTAGGATATTTATCGAAGAAAAGTAGTTTAATTAACATTTCTCTGGAAGGTGGGTGCATAAGCTGTATTTAAATATTAAAAAAAAATTATTTCCGAAAGAAATCAGCATTATTTAAGGTGCATGATGAAAATTAAAGGAGAATTTTTGTAATTTATGCTCATTTGTTTTGTTTTTTTGTATAATGATATTTAAATAATTTTGAATGGGTTTTAAGGCAATGATAAAAAAAATATATTCTGGGATTTATAGAAGTTGAACTAAGTAAAATTGACAGTGGCAAGCTTTAGTAATAAACAAGACATAAGTGAATGGGATATTGTCAAAAATGACTGTCCTGATCGAGGATAGAAGGATGAAGGGGATCTCGTCAACAATGTTGTTTTGTTGTTCGTCCGTCGAGGATCGACGATGACCATTGAGTCGTCCGGGGACTGATGACTTGCGCTAGTGACTTTTGTTTAAAGCGAGGAAGAGTTGCGCGGCGTCAAACTCACTCTCTCGTCCGAGCCCACCATATCCAGTGACAAGCCTCTACGTCAAGACGACCAAAGATGGGTACGGTTGCAGGAATTGTCACTGTATGCGCCTTACGGGACTCCAACTCCGGGTTTGAATTCAGAGTTTCCTTCTCTTAGATGAGTTGCCGACCAAGGTTAACGAGTCTCATCCACCCTGTGTGATGTTTTTGCTTGACCGGCCTTTGGCTGGAATTGAGGTTTGCTCAGTTTAGACCATTCGGGCACCAAGTCACCCATGCAATGAATGACCATGGCGTTCTACTGATTGGGGGGGTAGGTAGATGTATGGATATCGTTAACAAGGACTGTCCTGACTCCTGATTGGTGATATGAGGATGAATGGATATCGTTAACAAGGACTGTCCTGACTCCTGATTGGGGATAGGAGGATGAATGGGATATCGTTAACAAGGACTGTCCTGACTCCTGATTGGGATAAGAGGATGAATGGATATCGTTAACAAGGACTGTCCTGACTCCTGATGGGGATATGAGAATGAATGGATATCGTTAACAAGGACTGTTCTAACTCCTGATTGGTGATATGAGGATGAATGGATATCGTTAACAAGGACTGTCCTGACTCCTGATTGGGGATAGGAGGATGAATGGGATATCGTTAACAAGGACTGTCCTGACTCCTGATTGGGATAAGAGGATGAATGGATATCGTTAACAAGGACTGTCCTGACTCCTGATGGGGATATGAGAATGAATGGATATCGTTAACAAGGACTGTTCTAACTCCTGATTGGTGATATGAGGATGAATGGATATCGTTAACAAGGACTGTCCTGACTCCTGATTGGGGATAGGAGGATGAATGGGATATCGTTAACAAGGACTGTCCTGACTCCTGATTGGGATAAGAGGATGAATGGATATCGTTAACAAGGACTGTCCTGACTCCTGATGGGGATATGAGAATGAATGGATATCGTTAACAAGGACTGTTCTGACTCCTGATTGGAGATAGGAGGATGAATGGGATATCGTTAACAAGGACTGTCCTGACTCCTGATTGGGGATAGGAGGATGAATGGGATATCTTTAACATGGACTGTCCTGACTCCTGATGGGGATATGAGAATGAATGGATATCGTTAACAAGGACTGTTCTGACTCCTGATTGGAGATAGGAGGATGAATGGCATATCGTTAACAAGGACTGTCCTGACTCCAGATCTGGGGTTAGGAGGATCGGGTAAAAGACAGAGAGTTTGGGGGGGGGGGGCTAATGTCGTACTGAAACTTCTAGTATACATGCTTGTATCAGAAGCTGTACAAACAGAGCAGTACATTTTTGTGGAGCTAAACAAAAGAGCAATAATTTGTTATAGAGAGAAGCAACTGAGCAATACAAATAAAGAGATTAGTAATAGAGCAATAAATTGTTAAAGAGGAAAGCAACAGAAGCACATTAATGAGTAAAAAAACAATAATAAATTGAGATATAGATACAAATAGAAACAAATACAGAATATCACAAAGTGAGACACACATAGAGTATCACAAAGTGAGACACATCTATACAGAATATCACAAAGTGAGACACACGCACTCCCATTCCCTGCCACAGGAAAGAGACACACGGTCATGTCAACGGTCACCACCCCTGTGTTCTAGGAGATGACTTTAATAAAGTCATATTTTCGTCCGCCAGAGTCATATCCATTGTAGACCGAAATCTAAGCTAAAAAATGCCTCCCATAGGACATACATCCCAGACTTGAAGATATAGGCCTTGAGATGAAACCCTCTAAACGACTCCCCGAAAAATTGCCTGACAACCCGGTCCCCAAAACCTTACTGATGCCTGGCAGGAACTTCAGGGCGGTCACCCCTTATCGTAGCACAGCAGAGGGGGGCCGGCAACCCAATCTCCGGGGAGATTGAAACATTAATCCGGGTATCGACGGGACAGGCTTACGTGGTGCGCAGCACAGTGTCGTAGACTTACGTCTGGTGTCAGGCATAAAACAAATGGTTGCCGGGGCTTTAATTACAGCAGTCAGAAGTAAGATGTCAACAGCGTTGGGTTTGTGACGGAATTTCGTTTTTATTTATTTTTATTTTTATTTTTTTTATTTTTAGGGTAGTGGAAATAACAAAGAGTACCAACATATGCCGGTTTAGATCACTGCTTCTCAAATTTGTTTGCTGTGAATTTTCAGCAGGAATTGTCCACATTTCAACAATGATCTACGACCATTTTATGTATGAATAGGGCTTATTCGGGTGCAGGTTTTTTTGCACACTGGGTCCGGGTATTTTGATGAAATCACCCTTGGGTCCAAGTGTTTCAAAAAAGTGCTAACTTCTCATTTTCTGTAGTACAAGCCAGCCTTTAAACAATCGGCTTACAGACAGTCCTATGCCCTACCTACTGCGCTTTAAACCATCGGCATACAGGCATTCCTATACTCTACCTACTTGCCTTTACACAATCGGCCTACAGACAGTCCTATACCCTGCCAGCTGGGCTTTAAACAAAAGGCCTGCAGACATTCCGACGGTCAACAGATAGTCCTACACCATACCTGTGGTTCTTTATTTATTAATATAGCAGTCTCTCCCCCTCCCACCCCCAACCCACCTAAAGGAAAACAATCAACCTATTTACCAGAGTTCAAATGTCACGCGTTTTTGAAGAGGAAGCAGGACGCACCAGAAGCAAACTATATATAAGACATTGAGCCGTTTCTATTTGTATTTATTTTTTTTTGTTCGTTAGTCGCAACATATTTCTGTAGGCTCGATGTTCAGTGCCGGGGCCAGGACCAAAACTTTGAGCTTCACAATGTACGATGGCGTCAGGTAAATATGCATAGTTGGCTTTTAATTTTTGTAGTCCCATATTTCATTTTTTAAATGGGTTTTCCTCCCTTAAAAACAAATGTTTTTAAGTGAACGTGGTAGCTCCCATTAGTACAGCCAAGGATTCGCCCCTGAAACAAGATGAGACTGTGTTCTTAAATTGATAGATTAAAATGGAAATTACGTTACATTGAGAAATACGTGCTCTCGCGGAGATACTGATCTTCCATCGAGCGCCTCCCCAGGTGGCGGATAGGGGAAAGCCCACCAGATGTGGACGGTACCAGGGAAATAAAATACCTGGGGCGGACCAAACTCAGAACCTACTGCCTTGTAGGAAGTGGAGGGATCCACAAAGGCTAGGGAACCTTACCCAAAAACTAAGGCAGATATCCAGAGAGCTGTAAGGGGCAACCCTCCAGATGGTTGTGCGCAGGGTTAACAACTCAGCCACGTAAAAAAAAAACAACGTTACGAAAGCCAAGCAACTGAACAAAACCTGGACTGATACCAATGGAAATCGACCTATGCAGGGATATGGACATGATTTTTGGTTTGCGACTTGGAATATACTAAGCCTGTTTAGAGCAGGAGCCTTAGCCAAACTTGTAAATCAGCTGGTCAAATATAAAATATTTATTGCTGCATTGCAATAAATTCGATGGAAAAATTCAGACATCCTCAAGACAAAATAATACACCATATTTTATAGTGGTAGCAACACCAACACACTAGGAACAGGATTTGCAGTGAAAAAAGAAGCGGTCAGTGCAGTCATAGGCTTCAAACCAGAGAACGAAAGATTGTGTTCTTTGCGTGTGCGAGGAAAAATGTTCAATATAACACTAATAAATGTACATGCTCCAACGGAAGACACGGAAGATCAGGATAAAGAATCCTTCTATGAAACACTGGAAAAGATCTACGAAGAGGCACCACGACATGATATTAAAATAGTGATTGGAGACTTCAATGCCAAAATAGGAAAAGAAAAGGTGTTCATGCCAACTATTGGCAAGGAAAGTCTGCACGAAGAATCCAATGACAATGGGATCCGACTCATAGACTTTGCGGTAAGAAAAGGGATGTCAGTCAGCAGCACCAAGTTTCCGCACAAAGATATACATAAAGCTACGTGGAACTCACCAGATGTAATCACTCGCAATCAAATCGATCACGTTTTAATAGATCTAAGACATGGATCAGATATATTAGATGTGAGAAGGCTTAGAGGAGCAGATGCGGACTCGGACCATCTACTTGTAAGGGTGAAATATAGACAGAGGATAAGCTTAGTTCACAATGGTCGTAACCAAAGAGAGAAACGATACGATTACCAAAAGCTGCCCAAAGACCCATAAACTGCAAAAGTTTACCAGAATGAAGTAGAAGCACAATTAGAAGCATCGCACGAGGAAATAAACGGGGAAAACAACATAAATGATCAGTGGGATAGGATAAAAAATGCCATTAAAAGATCAGCAGAAAACGTAGTGGGATTTCAGCAAGCTAACAATAAAGTCGGCTGGTTTGACTATGAATACAGAGAAACTGTGGAAGAAAGAAACAAAGCACGAATGATCATGTTACAAAGGGTAACCAGAAAGACAACACAAGCTTACAAGGAAGCCAGAAGGAAAGCAACAAAAATGTGTAGGAAGAAAAAGAGGGAATGGGAAAAGGATAAACTAAAGGAAATAGAAGATTTATCAAGAGAGGGAAATATAAGAGGAATGCACATGAAGATAAAAGATGAAAAGTATGGATACCAAGCCAGACCGCAAATGTGTGAGAGCCACAATGGAGAATTAATCACGGAAAATAGTAAAGTATTGGAGAAGTGGGCTGAATATTTTGAGGACATACTAAATGCAGACAATAGACAAGAAGAAGATTATCAATTCCCACAAGGAGGACCAGACCTGTTTATACAATGCCCAACCCTAGAAGAAACCAAAGAGGTAATTAATTACATGAAAAATCACAAAGCCCCAGGACAAGACCTTATCAGAACTTATTAAATATGGAGCAAAAGAACTACACAATCAGATACATAAACTTATAACTAAAATTTGGCAAGAGGAGAAAATCCCGACAGAATGAGAAACAGCATTAATAAACCCAATACACAAGAAAGGCTCCAAACGTCAGTGCACAAACTACAGAGGAATCTCCCTATTAAATGTTACCTACAAAATACTGACGAAACTTATTGCCAAAAGACTACAACCTTACACTGAAGAAATACTAGGTGATTATCAATGCGGATTCAGGCCTTACAGATCAACGACTGATCAGATTTTCACCATCAGAAGCCTATTAGAGAAATGCTATGAATTTAATATACCAGTACATCAACTCTATGTCGACTATAAAATGGCCCATGACAGCATCAAAAGAAACTATTTATATGAGACTCTGCAGGAGTTTGGGATACCCAACAAACTGACAAGGCTAATACATTTAACACTAAACAATTCAAAATCAAGATTCAGGGAGAATATTCAAGGGAATTTCATATTAGACGAGGCCTAAGACAGGGAGACTCACTGTCTTGTATGCTCTTTAACCTAACATTGGAGAGAGTTATTAGAAACATACACATAGACACTCCAGGAACGATAACAGGATACTTTCTGAGGGAAACTCAAGACCCACAACCAACGGCACACTCTACAACCAACCACTTCAGTATCTTGCATATGCTGATGACGTAGCACTTCTAGGGAAAAGTATAAAAGACATATCAAAATCCTTTATTGAATTAGAAGACGCATCTTTACAAGCAGGGCTGGAAGTTAACAACCAAAAAACAAAATACAAGACCATGATAAGAGAGGGACAAACAGATGAAACAATTAAAATTAGAAACCAAACTTTTGAAAAAGTAAATCAATTCAAACACCTAGGATCCTTGTTAAATGAAAGAAACGATTTACTAACAGAAATAAAAGAAAGAATATAAGCCGGAAACAGGGCATACTTAGCAGTAGTCAGAAAATGCTCAAAAGTAAAAACATTACAAGAGAAACAAAGAAAACTATTTATAAAACTGTGATCAGACCAGTTGTAACATATGCAAGTAAAACTTGGACCCCAACAAAAACAGTAGAAAACCTATTAAACACATGGGAGAGGAAAGTTCTCAGGAAAATATATGGGCCAACAAAGGATGAATATGGATGGAGAATACGAACCAACCATGAATTATACAGTCTATATCAGGATCCTACGATAGTGGCAGAAATAAAAAGAGGCAGGCTACGCTGAGCAGGACACCTAGAGAGAATGCCAAATGACAGAGGAACGAAGAGAGTACATCACCAATACCCCAGAGGAAAAAGGCTCCAAGGCAGACCTGGGCTTAGGTGGATAGATGATGTAGAAAAAGATCTACAGCAGCTGAAAGTCCAAGCATGGAAGAGAAAGGCATTAGTTAGGTCTGAGCGGAAGGAAGTAGTGAGGCAGGCCAAAGCCCTACATGGGCTGTAGCGCCACAGGGATGGATGGATGAGAAATACGTGCAGTACTTGATGAATTGGAAATTACGTTATTTTTTTATATACGTCATGATAATGGATTGGAAATTACGGTATTTTGTGATATACGTCATGATAATGGATTGGAAATTACGGTATTTTGTGATATACGTCATGATTAATGGATTGGAAAGTACGTTATTTTGTGATATACGTCATGTACTTAATGGATTGGAATGTGCGTTACATTGAGAGATACCTATAAATACTTAATGGATATGAAAAGTTTACGTAATTTTGATTAATCAGAATGAAAAAGTATCACATGATTTGAGCTCAAGGTGGACGCGTTACCCGGATGAAACGATTTTTTTCAATGCACATCGACGCTAGACAATTTTTTAAAATATAATCATCAAGAGTTTCCGTGCAATTTCCATTTCTTAAAATGTTTCCACTGGTCCACATACTTTCCTTAAACCTCTGTACCCCTTCTCCTTACTTTTTCACCATGATCACCATTTCTCCTCAAACTTGACAGATCTGCTTCCTTCTCAATACATAAGTTTATTTTTAATTTTTGATATCATCCTTGTTCGCCTAAGAAGGCTTTTGGCCGACGCATTCATTATTTTTTGTATGTCCTTTCTCCAAGTTTTCCCCTTGTCCCGTGTTCTTTATTTCTACATTATGATGTGCGTTACATGAACGTTGGCTAAAAATGACGTCCTTATTTCTTCATAGTGATGTACGTTACAAGAACCTCCGCTAAAGATAATGTCTTTATTTCTACATAGTCATGTGCGTTACAAGTACGCCCGCTAAAAAGGACGTCCTGGTTTTTTTCATAGCGATGTACGTTACAAGAACGTTCCGCTAAAAATGACGTCTTATTATTACATAGTGATGTATGTTATAAAAACGTCCACTAAAATGACGTCCTTATTTCTACATAATGATGTGCGTTACAAGAACGTCCTCTAAAAAGGACGTCCTTATTTCTAAATAGTGATGTACTCACAAGAACGTCCGATTAAAATGACGTCCTTTTTTCTATATATAATAATGTGAGTTACAAGAACATTCACTAAAAATGACGTCTTTATTCCGACATAGTCATGTGCGTAACAAGAACGTCTGCAAAAAATGACGTCTTTATTACTGCATAGTGATATAAGTTACAAGAACGTCCGCTAAAAATTACGTCCTTATTTCTACATGACCACATGATGATGTACGTTACAAGTGATTTACGTTATAAAAACGTCAGCTAAAATGACGTCCTTATTTCTAAATAGTGATGTACGTCACAAGAACGTCCGCTTAAAATGACGTCCTTATTCCTACATAGTGATGTCAGTTACAAGAACCTCCGCTAAAAATAATGTCTTATTTCTGCATAGTCATGTGCGTTACAAGTACGTCCGCTAAAAAATTACGTCCTTATTTTTGCATATTGATGAGCGTTACAAGAACGTCCGCTAAAAATTACGTCCTTATTTCTGCATGGTGATGTGCTTTTCCAGAACGTCCTCTAAAAATGACGAGAGTTGATTTTGGCACTGGGGAAATCATCGACGTCAGGGGGTAGTAGGGTGGGTGTTGAAAGGTAGGTTAGAAGGAAAAAAAAATTGCATGGTCATCAAAACTTTGAATCAGACACTGAGAAATTATCCATCTAACTTCAATCGGGATTATTATCCATCTGTCAGGGTCAACTTTCTGTCCTTAGACGCAAAGTGATCCAACTACAATGACATTTAATGCAAGAAAGCAATAAAAATAATATGTCAGTTAAAATGAAAGTGAAGTTTTTTCAGTGGTGTCATAGTGGTCTAAAGTCAATGAATCTTTACCGTCTCAGCCGTTAGATATAAGAGCCATTTAAAAGAAAGAGCTGGACCAGTATGTTCATTATTTTCAGAAAAAGACATTCTTCCCACAATAATCGCATAGTTTTGTACTTAAATAGGGCTGCTTATTTTGATTTAGGAGCTACCTGTACGCCATGGGCTTAGTGGTGTCTATTCACATTCAGTCGCCTCATATAAAGTGCCCTTTATGAAGTGCCCTATATGAAGTGCTTTATCGGGTTTTTGTTTCCCCCTACCAAAAACTAACCAAAAATATTTTACCCTAAATACTCGCCTGAATTTAATGTATTGTGATAACACCAACATAAACATAAACATAAACTAGGATGTGTTCAAAAATATTTAAAGACCTAAAAGAGCTAATATGTTTAAAAATAGTTTTAATGTGCTACATTTTTGTGTTTTTTTTTTTCAATTTAAATCACGTCTCAAACATTTCTGAACATCTCTCAAATTTACAGATAAATAGGGAACCATTTCTGAAAGAAACGAAATAAGAACTGAAACTTATTTGTTAGAAACACTGTGTTCAAAAAATTATTTAAAAAAACAAAAACAAACAAAATTAAACACTTGGCGACAGTTATCCATTGATGCATTCGTATTTTTTTCCCCTTCCAAGATTATTTTTTTTTTGTTGGTTGAAAAAATGGTTTCGCCATGAGCATCATGGACGTTGGTTCAGTTGTGACTTAGATATTTTGGATCTGCTGAGATCAATCGCCCCTGGTTAATTTATTCCCTCGCTCTGCTATCGATGATTTGACAACGTGCGTGGCGCGCCAGTGTGTCGGGCCGAGACATAAAAACACAAGATGCGAATCACCAGCAAATGTCTTCCGGCGAAATAGGACGACTTGCACAAAAAAAAAATTTAGACATCCAACCGTGGTACAAACGACCGCCAAGCAGGCGGGCCACCGTCAATCTTCAAGTTTGCCGTGGCGTGGAAATGTTAGACTCGCTTGACTTGGGAGGTATGATGGGGTCGTGGTACACAGTCATATTATTTAGCTTTATGTCGGGGAGAAGTATGCAAAATAGAAACGTTTATTTTTATAAACAAAAGGATCAACACAGTGTTGGATGACAATTGCTCTAAGTGCTTTTGTTGTCCAGCCACTTGATGCAACATCCAACAGATGCACCTTCTAGACCAGGGTTCTTCAAGCCTTTTTTTTTTTTTTTTAACAGGGGGTTGCATCTATGACATCAGTCGAAAGAGACGTGTTAGGACTTGAAAAAAAAAGGACAGCGCCATTAGTTAGGATGTTTCCAACAGACAAGATAAAGCAAGAAACAACTAGTAAATTACACTACCGCCCCCCTTTTTTGTTATACCACCTAGAATTCAGTCACGGGTGATCCATTAGCATTAAGTTAGATTCATGAATTTTAAAATATAATTTACCATTAAATGAACACTTTCTCCTTTTCAAAAACTCGTTGTGGTTGTTTTAGCTGATTGATAATTATTTATTATTATTTATTATTATTTATTATTATTTATTATTATTTATTATTATTTATTATTATTTATTATTATTTATTATTATTATTGTACTTATTCAACTTGTGAAACCATCTGATTAAAATGCTTTATTATCGTTTCCTATTTTAGATATATCGAATCAGTGCAATGTCTTGGGCCGCAAGTGTCACCGGCCTTCGCCCTTCAGTTTCTTGTATCTGATTCTCGTTCCTCCTAGATTTGTGTTTTGTTTGTTCCAATGAAGCCGCAACTACATAAGGCGTGCCAACGACTGATTTACCGACCTGTGACTTCTCGCCTTTACTTACCCGCCCTGACAGTGAGCCTGTACCCTGGCCGGTCCCCCCCCCCCACACACAAAGGAGTGCAGAAAAAAAATAATGTTATTTCAAGATGTCACCCGTGCAGCCAGACGTTATACTGTCAAGAATGGCATCATGATCCAAAGAAGGCAATTGTCAGCAAGGTGTGGTTGTTTTTTTTTTTTTTTTTTTGTTTTGGGGGTGGGTGTTTTTTTTTTGTTTTAATACAATGGTGAGTGAGTCTCAGCTGAGTTTGTCGTTGTACATACAAATATCTGAAATAAACATTGTGTTAGAATGACCGACTGCGCAGTCATGTACATATGTCATATTTTATATCAGGTAAATATGATATATATTATATTATTTAAATGTGACATATCATTATGTCATGTAAATAATATAATTTTTTTTTTTTTTTTTTTTTTTTTTTGGGGGGGGGTGTATATTTTTTGTTTTAAAACAATGGTGAGTGAGTCTCAGCTGAGTTTGTCGTTGTACATACAAATATCTGAAATAAACATTGTGTTGGAATGACCGACTGCGCAGTCATGTACATATGTCATATTTTATATCAGGTAAATATGATATATATTATATTATTTAAATGTGACATATCATTATGTCATGTAAATAATATATATTCCTAATCGCAGCAAACTATTTGGGTTTCGACTCCACGTGGGTTACTTCTTTTGTAGTTGAAGATAAAAACTTCGATTACTTAATGACGACTTCGATCCCGCCTGTGATTTTTAAACTCAGTGGCTCCGATAAAGAAACAATTCGTGTATATTAAAATGCATTATCACGTTGCCTGCGTTCCTTCCATTTAAAAAAAGAAACAAAACAAATAAACTTAAGGATTTAGTTGTTTGTTTTTTTAAATACTAATTAAGTGAAACATTAAAAATGTGGATTTGCGATTACAAAGTTAGATAAAACGAACAAGAAGATTTTACAGATTCCATTTCGACTCCTCCGAATGGGAAACCAACCGAAGGTTTGTTCAAGACTCAGTGCCGCTTCTGTACGCCGACTATTTGGTGTGAGTCACACTGTCATTGTTTTTTTTTTTTTTGAAGAGCAAATGTGGTATGTGGGTTTATGAGATGCTAAAAGGTTACGGTATTAAATTTCATGCCATTGCTTTCGACGAATATAACGAGAAAAAGACACCAGGTTTTACAACAACCTACACTGGACTGAAACGAAACCAAGTCTATCCCCGCCCGTAAGGCTGGAAAAAAAAAAGAAGCAATCAAACCCCGCTAATAGTTGCACGGAGATTGCATAAATATTTATAGTTTAAAATAATAAATGAAAACACAGAGTTCTTGAAGTTCTTGGGTTAAACTTTGGCTAAACTTGAGTCACGAGCGACGCCCCTGAAAGTTATTATAAATACGGCTCCTCTCCCCCAGCGACTCCAAATTTACGTTACCTTCAGCGACTCCATCTTTACATTACCTCCAGCGACTCCATCTTTACCTCACCTCCAGCGACTCCATCTTTACCTTACCTCCAGCGACTCCATCTTTACATTACCTCCAGCGACTCCATCTTTACATTACCTCCAGCGACTCCATCTTTACCTTACCTCCAGCGACTCCATCTTTACCTTACCTCCAGCGACTCCATCTTTACATTACCTTTAGCGACTCCATCTTTACATTACCTCCAGCGACTCCATCTTTACATTACCTCCAGCGACTCCATCTTTACATTACCTCCAGCGACTCCATCTTTGCATTACCTCCAGCGACTCCATCTTTACATTACTCCCAGCGACTCAATCTTTACATTACCTTCAGCGACTCCATCTTTACATGGCATGGTTACAATTTCTTCCCACCCAAGTCAGCAAAAGTCTAAGCCTTAGTGAATGCAACCACCGTTACGGGCCTAATTAGAATTGCATTTTTTCTTTAAATAAATTAAAACGAATTTTTTGAGTATCTTTTTTTTTGTTGTAAATGCTAGCGGGCCTTGTGGAATAGCCTCAGTGAAATAAAGCTCTATTTTAGTCTCTACCCCCCAACCCTAACACACTGGTGTCTCCCCCCAAGCCACACACTGGTGTCTCCCCCAACCCACACACGTTGACTGTCGCGTTTCGACAGCGGTAGGACCGTGTGAGACATCCAGGCGAGACGGGCCGTAGCCAAGTTGGGACGTATCTGCCTGTATCTATCATAAAGCGACCATAAAGATCTGAAAGAGTGTGAAATGCGACTGTGGCGCCGCCTTACATTCGTAGCCTCGAGCCCGAAAAACTTCCCGGCCCGGAGTCCGAGGGGAGACCGTGTGCTGGAGATACGTCTTTAGGAGTCCCCCCGGCTCCGGTTTAGTCCCCCCAAAAAAAACGTAGAGCGTCCCGCGCACAGACTTCAGATCACGGTGGTGTTAACGCTAATCTTTCATCAAATGCTAATTTTTGACAACTGAATCCAGTGTGAAAGGAAACTAGCTTTTTTTTTTTTCTTCTTTTTTTATTTTCTTTTTTTTTTATGTGCAGTCAACGTTTTTTAATTCGATTTATTGGGGGTTTAAAAAAAAATTAAAATGACAGTGCTTCAGTGCTTGTTATAAATTTGTCATTAATAGTGCTCGATCAACAATATTTATGTGGGGAGGAAGTGCTACACAAGAGTATGTGGGGATAGATGGATACGATTTTCATCAATTCTTCATCGGATAATAGACAGTCTATAATTATATTAGAAAAGTTTATCTACACATCATTCAAATGTTTAAAGTTAAATCTATGGGAGGTTTTGATAGTCAAATAAAGTTATTATTGAAATAGAAAATTTTATGAAATGTATAATTTTATATTAAAGGCTTAAACATTCTTATTCATCTCTTTTTTTTTTTTTTAAATTCAAGTCTATCGAAATCTATGGGCTGTAACGCATGTATGATACCCAGAAGCCCAGGGTCGGCGCTAGAAATTTTAAGGTTGGGTGAAAATAGGCAATCGTCACCCTCTTGGAAATAATGGGAAGAGTTCAGAATTGTTTAAATTTTTAATTTAACAAATTGTGTACCTGCTTTGAGCCGGCCCTATAGAGGCCCACTAAGGATGGTAAGCCTAAAATATATTTTACCAGTTTACAAATAATTGAATATGAACGAAATCACACACAAATATTCTCTCCAAATTTATACAGTTTAATTTGTATCTTTTTATGGAACTATTTTTATGAGAATGTTTACAACATTATTGATACAAAATAGAAGCATTTACGTTAACTCCGTCGTGTTTGTGAACTGTGAAGTACACACAAAAGTGTGCTGGGTGCACAATATAGAGAGACTAACAGATGAGTGATTCATTGCAATGTGTAGAAGTGTTCTCGGTTCACAATATAGAGAATCTAAACAGTGAGCGATTCATTGCAATGTGTAGACAGAGCTGAGTTCATAATGTAGAGAGACTAACACGTGAGTGATTCATTGCATTGTCTACACGTGTGCTTGGTTCACAAAATAGCGAGAATAACATGTGAGTGATTCATTATAGCAATATGTAGACGTGTGCTTGATTTACAATAGACTAACACGTGAGTGATTCATTGCAATGTGTAGAACGAGCTGAGCTCTAATCAGATCACAGATGTTCGATGTGTTAACGCACGGCTATCAACGGTGCTGTTTGCTCGGGGTCCGCCCAATGCGTCCAGACTCCCAGAGTGCCTGACTTCCGGTTTGAAAGAAAAGCCCCGTTGCTATCAATTACCGACTTGGTTACAATTTCCACTCTGCCTTCCCTGGGAGCCACCTATGTCAACCTCGTATCAAAATGGTCAGGGGCGAAAACCATTGTGAACTGCTTTAAAGTGTCTGCATGTGGACGATTCATTCCAGTGCTATATAACTATATCTAAGTTGTATTGAAAGTCACGGCTGACCGAGATCACTCAAAGGGCCCTACAACCTTGTGCTTAGATTTAAGAAACGCCTTCAAACAAAACATAGATATAGAATGCATGCCGCGCAGTAGTTGTTCCCAATCTTTTCTACTCGAAAATGAAATGGTATATTTGCGTAAAATTTCGGCGAATTACACCAGTTTTCAGACGAAGTCTGCATCTTAAATTACCTCTGCCAATCAAAAATGCCACCACCTTCACCAGGACTTTCATCAACACGTGTCAGCGCTTTTCCTCGAGACAACCACGTGACATCAGTGTGCAGCAGGAGTGACTGATAGTGACTTCCCATGTCTCCACACATATTTGAAATGCTTATTTTTAAAAAAATATATATATATTATTAAAGAATGATTTTATATAGTTTATGATTTTTATGGCATCGTCCAACAAGGATTTTTTCTCGATGCTAGAACATGTCAATGAAGAACGCAATGTCTTCTGATAGATGTCTTTGCCTTTTCTTTAATTTAGACCATGGCACCAGCAATGTTACCAAATCATCGCCTATTCTCTATCAGTATACTATATTTATGCACAGTTCTCCATGGTATTTCATCAGATGAGAACAATTCATCCAAGAGATCAATACGTCAATCTCTGTTGTGTTGTTGGTTGGTAAGGTGAAGGTCCTCGTGACAGCGTTGTAGGTAAACAGAAGTAGTGTTAAAATCTCCTAGTCGTTGAAGTCAGCCGATTTGTAGTGTACATTTCGTAACAAGCCTCCTTTTATAAGGACTTATGTTTCGAAACACTTTCAGCGGTCTCAGGGAACTTGGGACAATGTTCGTTCTTTTTTATATTTTGTGGAACTTTTTGTTTGTTATTCTTTTTTGCAGTGCGTAGTGCTGAAGACAGAGAGGAATGGATTAGGATGGTTCACATGTCATCTGTGGCGCCCCAACGGTCCAAGGACTAAGAGACATGAGGATGAGGATATTCTTTTTAATTTATTCATTTTTTAAAAATTGTATTTCCTGAGTGGCCGTGGAGCACTTGAGAGGTTGGCACAGAATCCTTAGGCTCCCCTGAGAACCGATTGGGAACCACTGCCTTACAATTATACATAATGCGGCGTCATCTTGAAATGGAATTTCTCAGCAAAGTGCAGAGTAGACGAAGTCATTTTGTGCTCCTCACGGTATTATAAATATGATTCAGCACTGGATAAATAGTTTCAAATCACTATTTCAGATAACTTTAACATATTGTTTTAGCTCTATAGCCCGTGTTGAGAGTAAAAAGAATTACGGGTACTTTGCTGTAATGAAACTAGATAAATTCAGTTCTTCAGTGACTTTTTTTAAACTTGTGACATAATATCTGTGCTGCTCACCCTATTTCGGCAGTCACATGGTGTGATTGTTGGAGGTTCCTCCAGGCCAAATCAGTTACCCGTGCTATGAGACTCTCTATTCATACTTTTATTTCGTTTTCTTACAATAAGCGGACAAGAAATGTAGCCAAAGAAAAACAAAAAAAAACAGAACATTCCCCGACGGCGCTGAGCAGAAGACAAGAGGGACCGGTTTGCCAGTGTGACGGAGATTGTCCTCATTGTGGCGGAGATTGTCCGCATTGTTACGTCGACGATGTGGGGGCAGAGATTTCACGACATTCAAGACTTTACGAAGTTAAAACGATTTAGAGTTCTCGTGTGAAAACGGCGTCGCTACTGTGGGCCGTGTGTGTATGTGTGTGTGTGTGTGAGTGTGTGTGTGTCGCGCCTGTGGGCCGTGGTGTGTGGGTGTATGGATGTCTTCTGGACAGACCTCATCGCATCAGTAGCGATCTCACAGGATCATTCGAAAAAAGTACAGTTGCTTGAATGGGGATGCAGTCCTGGTTTGTGTTTAAATTAAAATTGGGTATTTTATTTAGTACCGCTAAGCATAGCGGAACAAGTAAAGCTAAGCATAGCGGAACAAGTAAAGCTAAGCATAGCGGAACAAGTAAAGCTAAGCATAGCGGAACAAGTAAAGCTAAGCATAGCGGAACAAGTAAAGCTAAGCATAGCGGAACAGGTAAAGCTATTGAATCAATTGAAGAACGCTGTTTGGTGTCTTGTGGAAATGAACAAATGACAACTGTAAAAATTATTTAAAAAATTAAATCAATTATAATGTGTATACGGAGAGTAGTGATGGGGCTAGGGATGGGGGTAGTGATGGGGGTAGTGATGGGGTTAGTGATGGGGTAGTGATTGGGTTCGTTATGTGGTAGTGATGGGGGTAGTGATAGGTAAGTGATTGGGCTAGTGAGGAGGGTAGTGCTGGGATAACTGATAGGTGTATTCATAGTGGTATTATTGGGGGTAGTGATGGGGTTATGATGGGAGTAGTGATGGGGTTAATGATGGGGTTAATGATGGGGTTAATGAAGGGGTTAATGATGGGGTTGATGATGGGGTTAATGAAGGGGTTAATGATGGGGGTAGTGATGGAAGTAGTGATGGGGTTAATGATTGGGGTTAGTGATGGGGTTAATGATGGGGTTAATGATGGGGTTAATGATGGGGTTAATGATGGGTTTAATAATGGGGTTAATGATGGGGGTAGTGATGGGGTTAATGATGGGGGTAGTGATGGGGGTAGTGATGGGGTTAATGATGGGATTAATGATGGTGGAAGTGATGGGGAGGGGTTAATGGTTGGGGTTAGTGATGGGGTTAATGATGGGGTTAATGATGGGGTTAATGATGGGGTTAATGATGGGTTTAATAATGGGGTTAATGATGGGGGTAGTGATGGGGTTAATGATGGGGGTAGTCATGGAGGTAGTGATGGGGTTAATGATGGGATTAATGATGGAGGAAGTGATGGGGTTAATGATGGGTTTAATAATGGGGTTAATGATGGGGTAGTGATGGTGTTAATGATGGGTTAATGATGGGGGTAGTCATGGAGGTAGTGATGGGGTTAATGATGGGGTTAATGATGGGGTTAATGATGAAGGTAGTGATGGTGTTAATGATGGGGTTAATGATGGGGTTAATGATGGGTTTAATGATGGGGTTAATGATGGGTTTTATGATGGGGTTTGTGATGGGGGTTAATGATGGGGTTAATGATGGGGTTAATGATGGGTTAATGATGGGGTTAATGTTGGGGTTAATGAAGGGGTTAATGATGGGGTTGATGATGGGGTTAATGATGGGGGTAGTGATGGAAGTAGTGATGGGGTTAATGATGGGGTTAATAATGGGGTTAATGATGGGGTTAATGATGGGGTTAATGATGGGGTTAATAATGGGTTTAATGATGGGTTTAATAATGGGGTTAATGATGGGGGTAGTGATGGGGTTAATGATGTGGGTAGTCATGGAGTTAGTGATGGGGTTAATGATGGGGTTAATGATGGGGTTAATGATGGAGGTAGTGATGGGGTTAATGATGGATTTAAAAATGGGGTTAATGATGGGGGTAGTGATGGTGTTAATGAGGGGTTAATGATGGGGGTAGTCATGGAGGTAGTGATGGGGTTAATGATGGGGTTAATGATGGGGTTAATGATGGAGGTAGTGATGGTGTTAATGATGGGGTTAATGATGGGGTTAATGATGGGTTTAATGATGCGGTTAATGATTGGTTTAATGATGGGGTTAGTTATGGGGGTAATGATGGGTTTAATGATGGGGTTAATGATGGGTTAACAATGGGGTTAACGATTGGGGTTAGTGATGGAGGTAGTGATGGGGTTAATGATGGGGGTAGTGATGGAGGTAGTGATGGGGTTAATGAGGGGGTTAATGATGGGGTTAATGATGGGGTTAATGATGGGGTTAATGATGGGTTAATGATGTGGTTAATGATGGGGTTAATGATGGGGTTAATGATGGGGTTAATGATGGGGTTAATGATGGAGTTAATGATGGGGTTAATGATGGGAGGGTTAATGATGGGTTAATGATGTGGTTAATGATGGGGTTAATGATGGGGTTAATGATGGGGTTAATGATGGGGTTAATGATGGAGTTAATGATGGGGTTAATGATGGGTTTATGATGGGGTTAATGATGGGGTTAATGATGGGGTTAATGATGGGGTTAATGATGGGGTTAATGATGGGGTTAATGATGGGATCAATGATGGGGTTAATGATGGGGGTAGTGATGGGGGTAGTGATGGGGTTAATGAGGGGGTTAGTGATGGTGATAATGATGGGGTTAATGATTAGGGTAGTGTTTGTGTTAATGATGGGGTTAATGATGGGGTTAATGATGGGGTTAGTGATGGTGTTAATGATTAGGTTAATGATAAGAGTAGTGATGGAGGTAGTGATGGGGTTAATGATGGGGTTAATGATGGGGGTAGTGATGTTGTGAATGATGGAGTTAATGATTGTGGTAGTGATGGGGTTAATGATGGGGGTAGTTATGGAGGTAGTGATGGGTTAAATGATGGGGTTAATGTTGGGGTTATTGATGTTGTTAATGATGGGGTTAATGATGGGGTTAATGATGGGTTAATGATGGGGTTATTGATGGGGTTAATGATGGGGTTAATGATGGGGTTAATGATGGGGTTAATGATGGGTTTAATGATGGGGTAGTGATGGAGGAAGTGATGGGGTTAATGATGGGGGTAGTGATGGAGGTAGTTATGGGGTTAATGCTTGGGCTTAGTGATGGGGTTAATGATGGGGTTAATGATGGTGTTAATTATGGGGTTAATGAAAGGGTTAGTGAGGAGGTTAATGATTGGGGCTAATGATGGGGTTAATGATGGGTTTATTTATGGGGTAATTGATGGGGGTAATGATGGGGTTATTGATGGGGGTAGTGATGGGGTTAATGAGGGGGTTAATGATGGGGTTAATGAGGGGGTTAATGATTGGGTTAATGATGGGGTTATTTGTGGGGTTAATGATGGGGTTAATGATGGGGCTAGTGATTGGGTTAATGATGGGGTAGTGATGGGGGTAGTGATGGGGTTAATGATGGGGTTATTGATAGGTGTATTCATAGTGGTATTAATTGGGTTAGTGATGGAGGTACTGACGCTATTATTGATGGGGGTAGTGATCAGGGTATGTAAGGGGTAGTAAGGGGAGTAGTGATGGGGTTAGTTTTTGGGTTAGTTATTGGGGTTGTGATGGGGTTAATGATGGGTATAGTGTTTTGGATAGTGATAAGGTTATTGATGGTTGGTAGTGATGGTCGCAGTGATGATGGTAGTGATGGTGGTTGTAATGGTTGTAGTGATGGTGGTACTGATGGTGGTAGTGATGGTTGTTGTAATGGTTGTAGTGATGGTGGAAGTGATGGTGGTAGTGATGGTTCTAGTGATGGTGGTAGTGATGGTGGTAGTGTTGGTGGTAGTGATGGTGGTTGTGATGGTGGTAGTGATGGTGGTAGTGATGGTTCTAGTGATGGTGGTAGTGATGGTGGTAGTGATGGTGGTAGTGATGGTGGTAGTGATGGTGGTAGTGATGGTTCTAGTGATGGTGGTAGTGATGGTGGTAGTGTTGGTGGTAGTGATGGTGGTTGTGATGGTGGAAGTGATGGTGGTAGTGATGGTTCTAGTGATGGTGGTAGTGATGGTGGTAGTGATGGTGGTAGTGATGGTGGTAGTGATGGTGGTAGTGATGGTGGTAGTGATGGTGGTAGTGATGGTGGTAGTGATGGTGGTAGTGATGGTGGTAGTGATGGTGGTAGTGATGGTGGTAGTGATGGTGGTAGTGATGGTGGTAGTGATGGTGGTAGTGATGGTGGTAGTGATGGTGGTAGTGATGGTGGTAGTGATGGTGGTTGTGATGGTTGTAGTGATGGTGGTAGTGATGGTGGTTGTGATGGTGGTAGTTATGGTGGTAGTGATGGTGGTAGTGATGGTGGTAGTTATGGTGGTAGTGATGGTGGTTGTGATGGTTGTAGTGATGGTGGTAGTGATGGTGGTAGTTATGGTGGTAGTGATGGTGGAAGTGAACTTTAATTTGTGGACTCAAAAAGTTTGTAAAACTAAAAAAGTAGGCTACCATAAACTGTTATTTTCTTTAAACTTTAAAAGTGGTGTGTGTGTGTACGTCTGTGAACCTTTATGTGATTGTGTGATTATGTATGCATGTGTGTGTTTATAGTTTGGGGCTGTGTGCTGTATCTGCAATTGTGTCATCGTTTTGTGATAAACATTTCTTTTGTATTAAAATATATATCTTACATGTTATGTTTCATTCAAATGTATATTTGCCTTATGCATTATAAAATATCTTAGCTCTCATTATTTTATCACAAGCACAACATTGATGGTTGTTGGATATGTGGCGATGTCTATAACACAGAAATATTTCAGATTTTTTTGGAGGGTACACATAATTTTGGATCGTGACTTCTGGGATACATTTCAGGAAATTTTTAAATTTAAAAGAAAAATCAACTATTGATTAAACTAGGTTTAATGAATTGAGTCGCGTTGAAACTGAAGTTAGGGGGAGGGTTGGCACTGGGGGGGGGGGGGGAGCACTATCACCTGGATATATGTTCAACCTCACAGCAGGTAAATTGTAACAGATGAAACGGTTGAGGCCCACACAGAGACGAGGGATGTGACTAGCACACAAGAGATGAGTGGGAGACAGGTGTATGGATCGGAAGACACGGGTGTGGATTTGGAATTTGCTTTGTCAGTATTCAAGCTATAGTGTTTGTCTGACATGTCAGTAGTCTAGCTGCATCGTTTGACTGACAGTCAGTAAAGTCTAGCTGAAAGTCAGAAGAATAGTTATCCGTTTTTCTGACAGTAGTTTAGTTATAGAAGTTGTCTGTCAATTAGTAGAGGCTGCTTACTATGTCTGTCTGACAGTCGGTAGAGTGTGGCTATAGCAATTGTCTGGCCTCGAGTAGAAAGAGGCTGCTTACTATGTCTGTCTGACAGTCAGTAGAGTGTGGCTTTAGCAATTGTCGGGCCTCGAGTAGAAAGAGGCTGCTTACTATGTCTGTCTGACAGTCGGTAGAGTGTGGCTTTAGCAATTGTCTGGCCTCGAGTAGAAAAAGTGGTAGAATTTTGTTTAATGTCCAGAAGAATGTAGCATTGAGCGTTTTTCTAACAGTCAGTATTAGAAGTGGTCAAATAGCTAGTAGTCCAGATTAGCAATGCAACATCTAAACAATGGACGCTCTGCAAAATGATAGGAGCAATAGCGATGGAGTATACAATTTATGATGAAATAAAATAAAAAATCTTATTGAAATGTTACACAGCTTTTCAATACGGTAAGTCTCACAAAGAGAGATTCCAAATACGCGCTGCATTTTAAAGAAAGAAAAAAGAATATCCCATGTCACGCTCAGTGCTATAGTCGAGGAAGTTATTCTAAACATTCTAACATTATAAAATATAATGTGGTGATGGTCACTTAACGTCGTTCAGCAGGTGACATACTATCTGTTACATCTGGCGGAGATGTCGTTGTCATGGTGTTCTTACAATGGAACGGAGTAGTCGATGCTGTGGTATATCATGCAAACAGATAGTGTTGTAGTCGATTTATGTAACATATTGTCTAGATTGCGTAAATGTTATTGTCCGTCCATCGCACGCGATGATGACCAAGGCTTCGACCTGAGTAGTGACCGTGACTTGAGCTGTATCTTGTTTACCTTCGTCAGCTTCACGCTCTCGTCCTGGCCTATTCGTTCCGATGCGTAGATAAAGTAATCGAGGACGTGGCGTCTGAGGTAGACCACGTAGTAGTCGGTGCCAGGATATTTTATGCATGTGTTGTAGTAATCGGTACCAGGGTGTCTGACGTATGTGCCAGCTTGTGTGTAATCCGAGGGACGGCTGTGAAATAAGATAGGATCATCTTTTTATCCGCAGCACGGTGAGATCTCCGAGAGACGGTGAAGTCGTCCTACACTTAACAGTAGAGGTCTTCTGGGTAATATGAAATGCCAGGAGGAAAAAGGGGGGTGGGTGGGTTGACGTGAAAAGGGTGTCAAAAGTTACTAATGGAATTCAGGGAATTTAAAGTTGTTATTTATCATGAACGCAATCTTTTCTTTAAAAAAAAAAAAAATTCACACATTTTCCCCCAAAAGCCTGTGATTAAATACAATTCTTTCACTTGATCAAGAAAGCAAAGAATTAAGGTTTCCCTTTTGGGCAATTGTTACAGACCTCCGTTCATTTTGTAATACGGGTTTTTTTTTGGCCATATTGTATTTACTAGGTATGACATGGTGATTGGCTCTTGTAGAAGATATTTCTTTAGTTACTTAGTTACGGGACAACCATAACATTTCTTAAGTCTGGCCTGATTTTAAAACCGCATTTAAAAAAAAAACAAACAAACAAACAAAAAACTATTTAAGGACCGTAAAAAGTAGTGGAAAAAAAAGGGGGGGTGGGGGGGGGGGAGGAGTGGAACTATTTTAATTTAATAATTTTTTTATTTCCTTTTTTCCCAAAATGAAAAAGAAAAAAAAAAAAAAAAAAAAAAAAAAAAAAAAAAAATGAGAAGAAAAAAAAAAAAGAAGAAAAAAAGGGGGGGGGGGGGGGGGGGGGGAGGAGTGGCACTATTTTAATTTTATAATTTTTTTATTTCCCTTTTTCGCCAACTGCAAACGTTTTTTTTTTATCTTTGGTGGAAAGGGGCGGCAAGATTCTTTTCCAGCCCCTGACGGAACTGTCCTCAGCTACGCCACAGCCCGAAAAATATATTTCAGTTTACTTTACTATGACCATCGGATAATTTTAAATAGTTGTGTACCCACATAGATCGCGAGTCCATAAGCTGGGATTGTTTCCCCTTATGCCTTATGGTGCAACCGCTACCCACATGGCTAATGTGAAACTGTGGAAAATGAGGCAGTTGTTGATTTAAACTCTACGGTTACACAGGAATTGATGCGTCTGCATCCAGTCTTCTCTGGGTTGAAAATGATTTGAAAAGTCTCTACTAACACCATTCCAGAACAAGGGTAGGTTCAAGTTAACTACCTGAGAGAGAGAGAGAGAGAGAGAGATTGAGAGAGAGGGAGAGAGAGAGAGGGGGAGAGAGAGAGAGAGAGGGAGAGTGAGAGAGAGAAATCGAGACGGAGGAGAAAGCGAAAGAGAGGACAAGCAAGAAAGAGGCCAAAACAGAACAAAGCAAAAAATTAGAGAGAGGAGAACGCGAGAGAGAATGGATGAAAGAAATAGCAGAAAGCGTAAAAGAGGAGTAAGTTGGGAGAAAGAAAGAGGAGAAAAAGAGAGAAAGATGATGATGATGATGATGGAGTAAGAGGATTGAGGAGAACTTAGAGTGATAAAGAAGAAAGTAAGACAGAGAGAGAGAGACAGAGAGAGAGAGAGAGAGAGAGAGAGAGAGAGAGAGAGAGAGAGAGAGAGAGAGAGAGAGAGAGAGAGAGAGAGAGAGAGAGAGAGAGAGAGAGAGAGAGAGAGAGAGA
>CAXITT010000041.1:1757912-1837026 GCA_964033795.1 Lymnaea stagnalis
AGAGAGAGAGAGAGAGAGAGAGAGAGAGAGAGAGAGAGAGAGAGAGAGAGAGAGAGAGAGAGAGAGAGAGAGAGAGAGAGAGAGAGAGAGAGAGAGAGAGACAGAGAGAGAGAGACAGAGAGAGAGAGAGAGAGAGAGAAGAAACTGAGAAAAGTTGAGAAAGAGCGAGAATTAAAAGAGAAAGATATGGAGAGAAGAGAAAGAGAGATATATAGAAAGAAAATAAAGAGGAAGCATAATAAAGAGAATGCATGTTTTTAATCATAATGAAATACACGTTCATATTACCGCTTACATATGTTATCTATAAAGTTTTGAAAAGAAATAGTTCAACAAATACGAGAATCACCAATCCATAACTTTTAATTAACTATTTTTTGCTATTGTTGGCTGCACGTGATAAATAATGTCATTATAACTTATATGCCATTATAATGATTATGACTTTATAAAATAACTTAAGTGTCCTTTAAACGTGTACGTTCTTATAAGTTATATGTTCTAGAAACGTATATTTTGTTATAAATAATATTCCCTTATAACTAATATGTCCTTATAATCTATATATTTTAATAACTGAAATGTGCTTATAAATTATATTTTTGATAGCTTATATGTCATTATAACTTATATGTATTTATAACCTATATGTTCTTATAACTTATATGGCCTCATAACGTATATGTTCTTATAACTTATATTCCTAATAACTTATATGTCCTTATAACGTATATGTTCTTATAACTTATATGTTCTTATAACGTATCTGTCCCTAGAACTTATATGTCCTTATAACTTTCTTGGCATTACAACTTATATGTCCTTTTAACTTATATGTCGTAATATAACTTATATGGAGTTATTTGTTTAAAAAAAATTACAGCCAAATAATTCACAGACTTTAAGGCAGTGAAATCAGCTAAATAGCCATCACCGAGGACACCAAGGAATAAATGAAAGAGTCAATGCATTGCTGTGTGGTTGTTACTCTTTCGTTCCTTTGATTTTTGTGGATCGTCAATACCAAGTGTGATTTGCCATCACATTCATAAAGTGTTATTTTGCAATTACATCCAACTGCAATTTTTCCATCACATCAAAGTGGGATTGTGCCATCACATCAAAGTGGGGTTGTGCCATCACATCAAAGTGGGGTTGTGCCATCACATCAAAGTGGGATTGTGCCATCACATCAAAGTGGGATTGTGCCATCACATCAAAGTGGGGTTGTGCCATCACATCAAAGTGGGGTTGTGCCAACAATCAAAGTGGGGTTGTGCCATCAAATCAAAGTGGGATTGTGCCATCACATCAAAGTGGGATTGTGCCATCACATCAAAGTGGGATTGTGCCATCACATCAAAGTGGGATTGTGCCAACACATCAAAGTGGGATTGTGCCATCACATCAAAGTGGGGTTGTGCCATCAAATCAAAGTGGGGTTGTGCCATCAAATCAAAGTGGGGTTGTGCCAACAAATCAAAGTGGGGTTGTGCCAACAAATCAAAGTGGGGTTGTGCCATCACATCAAAGTGGGGTTGTGCCATCAAATGAAAGTGGGGTTGTGCCAACAAATCAAAGTGGGGTTGTGCCATCACATCAAAGTGGGGTTGTGCCATCACATCAAAGTGGGGTTGTGCCATCAAATCAAAGTGGGATTGTGCCATCACATCAAAGTGGGGTTGTGCCATCACATCAAAGTGGGGTTGTGCCATCACATCAAAGTGGGGTTGTGCCATCACATCAAAGTGGGGTTGTGCCATCACATCAAAGTGGGATTGTGCAATCACATCAAAGTGGGATTGTGCTATCACATCAAAGTGGGATTGTGCCATCACATCAAAGTGGGGTTGTGCCATCACATCAAAGTGGGATTGTGCTATCACATCAAAGTGGGATTGTGCCATCACATCAAAGTGGGATTGTGCCATCACATCAAAGTGGGATTGTGCTATCACATCAAAGTGGGGTTGTGCCATCACATCAAAGTGGGATTGTGCCATCACATCAAAGTGGGATTGTGCTATCACATCAAAGTGGGATTGTGCCATCACATCAAAGTGGGATTGTGCCATCACATCAAAGTGGGATTGTGCCATCACATCAAAGTGGGATTGTGCCATCACATCAAAGTGGGATTGTGCCATCACATCAAAGTGGGATTGTGCCATCACATCAAAGTGGGATTGTGCCATCACATCAAAGTGGGGTTGTGCCATCACATCAAAGTGGGGTTGTGCCATCACATCAAAGTGGGGTTGTGCCATCACATCAAAGTGGGGTTGTGCCATCACATCAAAGTGGGGTTGTGCCATCACATCAAAGTGGGGTTGTGCCATCACATCAAAGTGGGGTTGTGCCATCACATCAAAGTGGGGTTGTGCCATCACATCAAAGTGGGGTTGTGCCATCACATCAAAGTGGGGTTGTGCCATCACATCAAAGTGGGGTTGTGCCATCACATCAAAGTGGGGTTGTGCCATCACATCAAAGTGGGGTTGTGCCATCACATCAAAGTGGGGTTGTGCCATCACATCAAAGTGGGGTTGTGCCATCACATCAAAGTGGGGTTGTGCCATCACATCAAAGTGGGGTTGTGCCATCACATCAAAGTGGGGTTGTGCCATCACATCAAAGTGGGGTTGTGCCATCACATCAAAGTGGGGTTGTGCCATCACATCAAAGTGGGGTTGTGCCATCACATCAAAGTGGGGTTGTGCCATCACATCAAAGTGGGGTTGTGCCATCACATCAAAGTGGGGTTGTGCCATCACATCAAAGTGGGGTTGTGCCATCACATCAAAGTGGGGTTGTGCCATCACATCAAAGTGGGGTTGTGCCATCACATCAAAGTGGGGTTGTGCCATCACATCAAAGTGGGGTTGTGCCATCACATCAAAGTGGGGTTGTGCCATCACATCAAAGTGGGATTGTGCCATCACATCAAAGTGGGATTGTGCCAACACATCCACGTGGTATTGTGCCATCAAATCAAAGTGGGGTTGTGCCATCACATCAAAGTGGGATTGTGCCAACACATCCACGTGGTATTGTGCCATCACATCAAAGTGTGATCGTGCCATCACATCTAATTGTGATTGTGCCTCGCTATTTTTTAACTTTAAAAAAAAATGTATGTCTTTTTGAAATCAATGGCTAGTGAAAAAAAAAAAAGAACCCCATATAAATAAAGCGGGAGAACCCGACACATAAAACAAACACACCAGCAACTCTATCCACGCCTTTTTTGTCATAGGAAGCCCGCCAAGACGCCTCCATCAAACCGCTCCTTACTCACTCGGTCCAGTCCTGCTCCTGGCGCTCTGCTTTCCCCCCGTGCGTTTGTTGCCAAAACATCCACGGGTCTATTGTGACATAGACTTGACATAGGAAAACACGTGGAGGCTCCCGTGAGTTGGACGTGGAGCTGAGGCCCCTACGGGGGGCGCGCCGCTGCATCTTCTAAAAAAAAAAAAAAAATTGTTTTGCTGGTAGGGGATGATGGAGTCGCACGGTTAATTGATGGTTGAGTCGGAGGAACGAGTGCCGCCAAGACGCCTGTCGGCGCTTACAATTTACTGTACTTGTTGATTTTAAATATTATCTTTCGTCTTTTAGCGCTCCGTGCGGCAACAAGGTGGGTTGACCGGTTATGACGTAGATGGGAGCGGGGGAGGGGGGATTTTTGATAGCGCTAAAAGTTTGATTGAACGCCCCGTGTAGCCGGGGATCACGTGGAGTCGTAGGCGTGGACTCGATTGCGTTACAGATTGACTTAACTAACTTAAGTAGTGTGATCTCTTGTTGAACAATTAGCCGGGCCGTAGGATTTAGCCTCTAGCCAGATAACACGTGTTTAGTAGAGCAGAGATGGGTGCTAACGAAGCAAGTCGGATTATTTCAGAAATCCGAGACCGCGATGCGGGAGTAATCCTTAAATTCCACCGGGTACAGAGCAGGGAGTAATTGTCTTGTTGCTGTTCTCAAAACTGAACAGCTGCCTGCTGTCTGACTGCTGTATGGCAATGGTGATGTGTTGATGCATGACTCAAAAAAAAAAAACGTTTCTGCTCTACGCACCCAATCAACGTTCTCATTAAAAGTATGCTTTGATTTAGAGATTATAAATAAGATCGCACTCATTAACAGACTCCTAATAAAATGTTATCGGAGAACTGGGAAATATTCCTAGTGCTGTTTGAACGTAGAGCTGTTTGATTTCACACTAGAGGTCCTAGTAACAAGACAAACTGGAGATTTTGGGGTCCCAGTTAGTTTTTAGTGGTTTTACACTAGAGCTCCTAGTAACATGCCAAAGGGGAGATTTCGGGTCCCAGCTAGAGAGCAGTGGTTTTACACTAGAGCTCCCTGTAACAAGTAAAAGTGGAGATTTCGGGTCCCAGCTAGAGTGCAGTTGTTTTATACTAGAGCTCCTAGTAACATGCCAAAGTGGAGATTTCGGGTCCCAGCTAGAGTGCAGTGGTTTACACTAGAGTTCCCTGTAACAAGTAAAAGTGGAGATTTCTGGTCCCAGCTAGAGTGCAGTGGTTGTACACTAGAGCTCCTAGTAACATGCCTAAGGGGAGATTTCGGATCCCAGCTAGAGTGCAGTGGTTTTACACTAGAGCTCCTAGTAACATGCCAAAGTAGAGATTTCGGGTCCCAGCTAGAGTGCAGTTATTTTATACTAGAGCTCCTAGTAACATGCCAAAGTGGAGATTTCGGGTCCCAGCTAGAGTGCAGTGGTTTACACTAGAGCTCCCTGTAACAAGCAAAAGTGGAGATTTTGTTTCATCGTTAAATTACAGTCATGTTCAACAGCTGGTCTTTTAACCGGTGAGAGTCTGATTAAATTTACAGTCGTCCGAACTTCTTGCTTGAATTAAATAATGCTGTCTCCTGAGTCTTTGGCGCTCTAAATTAAAAGTTTCAGTTTATAGTTAGATTGTCAGTTATTTCAAATCCCTTTAATAGACTTTACATTTTAAATCTTTACAACGACAATACATGTCTGCGTAATGTTGCGATTACTTTCACAAGTCTGCTGATGAAATAAGGGTGAAAAAGAATTGAATTAGACAATAAATACTATTCTGGAGTAAACACAATTGCTTTAGTTATCTTAACCCTCTGTATTTTAATTGTAAAAAAAAATCCTAATTAATTCCCATATTTGAAGTTAGAAACCTGTTTAAAAAGATTTTTTTTCCAAATTTTATCGTTTAATTGTAAAATGTTTCACCAATGGATAAACATTTAAAAAATGGCAAAGTATTTCATTTAGGTTCAAGCGTATTGGCCTCCAATGAGAACATTTTGAAGTTAATTTCAGGCGTATGGGTTTCATATATGCCAGTTAGGGACCGTGAAGTTTGTGACAATAAGTTGTTAATAGATGTTTGTTGGCACTTCCTGCGCACAGCGGGCAGGATGTCGATATTTCATTATGTCATTATGTGGTTACATCCTTAGAAAGTGAACTTTAAATTTAAAAAAAACTCATCTTTACATTTCAGCACTCTCAGAATGTTGGCTAACTGCACATTCTTGCTTGGGACCATTCAGTTACCTAATTCCGTTTCACTTCATGTTTTCCAGGCAGTTCTAAATTTGTGTGTGTCGAAAAATGAAACCTTTCTTTTTTCTAAAGGACGTTTTGTTTTGTTTTTGTCATTATTAGCAGCACCCTACACCTCAGACTCTGACCTTCTAAACCTTTCTTCTCTACGTTTCCCCGTTCTCTCTCTCTCTCTCTCTATCTCTTTCTCTCAAATCTCTTTTTCTCTCTACCTCTATCTCCATCCCTCTCCTTCCATCTGATCTGACATTCCCGGGGATCAAAGACGTCAAGCGGAACTCTTTAAAAGTCGAATTCTTCCAGAGACAGCCTGTCCGCCAGTCCGCCAGTCTCAGTGCCACGGACAGAACGTTTCGCCAGTCGAGGGTTATTAAATTTCGAGGCGCGCTTCGCCCCCATGTTTAATTAGTGTCATTTGTGTAACGAATTTTGACAGTTTTCTTTAACCCTTGACAGTCCTTGCACTGCCACTCAAGTCAAGTTTTAAATCACATTCTATATGGGGCAATTAGCCAATTCTCGTCGGCCTATGTTGTTGTTTGCTTCCCACCTTCCCCCACCCCCCTTGTCTGTCGGTTTATTAATATTCCGTATAAGTATTATTATTATTATAATTATTATCATTATTATATTTCAGATTTTTGCAGACGAAGACAAGCGGCAGGCCAATCATATATATGTTCTGTCCCTCCACGGAAATGTCATCGGGTGTCGGCGAGAGATTTGCGACACAGTCTAGGAGGTCAGAAATTAAACTGAAAGTAGTGCTGTGGAGCGACACAAAGGAGGTTTGGTGGCGACAGCGTCGGACAAAGCATTCGGTCAATTTACCAGCGAATAGCACGAGGATTCGAAATTATTTCAAATATCATTTTTTAAAAATATCATTTAATTCATTAAAAAAATTTACTTTCGAATTTTCGATCCACGAATAGAAACACAAAAACAAACGATGCTCACCTCAGCCAAAGTACATCCAAAATTATTCCTCGAGTTCTAATTCGATTCCACATAGGACTCCACATTCGACTCAACGGTTCCCGTTTAACGAGATTTTCGATTCAAAACAGTTTGAACACTGAACTATGACATGGGTTAACGGGGATCTAGACTAAGCTTTAACAAAAAATGACCGGCTGATTTGAAATAATGCATATTTTCTTAACATGTCAAACGTGTTTTCCTCGCACCGCTCTCGCGTGAATTCGACGAGAATCTATAATTGGTGAGCCTGATCTGAGGGGATTTGCTCTTTTCGAGTTCATTATACAAGAGATGCTTTTTTTTTTTAGCTTCTGGGTGCCAGGGGTTCTCCGGGCTGTCTAAGGTCAGAGGTTAATGCCTGCCTCGTCATGTTCTCTGAGAGTAATACTAAACAACGTGCTCACTCAATGAACCTGAGATCGACTGCATGAAACACACATCGCGACTGTTGAATCAAATGTGTATCCTGTATCTGTAGTGAGGGTACCGTCACTGTACACGCAGTGATACACAAAGGTGTGTATTAGAATCAATATTTGACTTTCCCTTTGAGATGAAATCGAATATCTTGTAAACAACTCCCCTCCCACATTTTTGAATGAATTTCGAGCCAAAAACTTTACTTGGGATATATATACAAGAAGAGAAAATGGATAGGCCGCTAGACGCAACCAAATGCAGGGAATACAGCAGATGTCGACTAGTGTCTGAGTTTTCTATGAGGACTTCCTGTAACTTGGACAGGTTACTGCATATTGTACTGCGTCTTCCTGTGGTGTCTTCCTGCTGTGTCTTCCTGCGGTGTCTCCCTGCGGTGTCTTCCTGTGGTGTCTTCCTGCGGTGTCTTCCTGCGGTGTCTTCCTGTGGTGTCTTCCTGCGGTGTCTTCCTGCGGTGTCTTCCTGTGGTGTCTTCCTGCGGTGTCTTCCTGTGGTGTCTTCCTGCGGTGTCTTCCTGCGGTGTCTTCCTGTGGTGTCTTCCTGCGGTGTCTTCCTGCGGTGTCTTCCTGCGGTGTCTTCCTGCGGTGTCTTCCTGCGGTGTCTTCCTGCGGTGTCTTCCTGCGGTGTCTTCCTGTGGTGTCTTCCTGCGGTGTCTTCCTGCGGTGTCTTCCTGTGGTGTCTTCCTGCGGTGTCTTCCTGCGGTGTCTTCCTGCGGTGTCTTCCTGTGGTGGCTTCCTGCGGTGTCTTCCTGCAGTGTCTTCCTGTGGTGTCTTCCTGCGGTGTCTTCCTGTGGTGTCTTCCTGCGGTGTCTTCCTGTGGTGTCTTCCTGCGGTGTCTCCCTGCGGCTCTTGTTGGTATCTAAGAGAAAGTTTATATCGTGAACAAAACGCTACAGCAAAGTGTGTTTGCCACCGGGGATCCAACTATGTGTTGAAAATTATAGTAGTGAGGCATTGGTGAGGAAGTATTGAGATATTGGCGAGGAAGTAGCTAGGCAATGGTGAGAAAGTATTGAGGCCATGGTGAGGAAGTAGTTATGCAATGGTGAGGAAGTAGCTAGGCAATGGTGAGAAAGTAGTGAGGCAATGGTGAGGAAGTAGCTAGGCAATGGTGAGAAAGTAGTGAGGCAATGGTGAGGAAGTAGTGAGGCAATGGTGAGGAAGTAGTGAGGCAATGGTGAGGAAGTCCTGATGCAGGTAAAAATGGGCGGCTACTTGAATAGTAAAATATTGTTTTCTTCTGTGGAGAAATGGTGTCAGAAATCAGATAAAGGACAAATAATGGTGGCAATTTTTTCCCAATTAATATATGTAGTCCGTTGAGTCAGCCCAAAAACTTGATATCTTATATTCATATGAACAGGTAACCGAAAATTCCGGTCCACGTCTTTGTTGGTGTTTTTGAATAATTATTTATTTTTTGCCGAAACACTAGGTTCACTCCGTGTAATAAAGTGGTTAACTCGATGTGCGTCATAGGATCATTTATGTAGTTGACATCATTCCAACATGTTACTTTTTGTCCACGATCCTTTGTTTATCATTTAATTTACATCACCTTCTGTAATAAGTCGAACATTTGTTAAACGGTGAAATTCTATTGTTTTTTTTTAAAATTAATTTTCCACTCGACCAAAAATAAGGACGCCATATAAGAAAGTGTAGCTACTCAAGTTGATGACTGTGGAGCTACCTGTGGTGAAGACTCTGGAGCTACCCATGGAGAAGACTGGAGCTACATGTAGTGAAGACCGTGGAGCTACCTGTGGTGAAGGCTGTGGAGCTACCTCTAGTGAAGACTGTGCAGCTACCCCTTGTTGAAGACCATGGAGCGACCTGTAGTGAAAACTGTGGAGCTACCTGTGGTGAAGACTGTGGAGCTACCTGTGGTGAAGACTGTGGAGCTACCCGTGTGGAAGAATGTGGAGCTACCCGTGGTGAAGACTGTGGAGCTAACCGTGGCGAAGACTGTGGAGCTTCCTGTGGTGAAGACTGTGGAGCTACCTGTGGCGAAGCTTGTGGAGCTACCTGTAGTGAAGACCATGGCGCTACCTGCAGTGAAGACCATGGAGCAACCTTTGGTGAAGATCGTGGAGCTACCCGTGGTGCTGACTTTGGAGTGTGGGAGAAGTGGTTTCAGACCGCCATGCTCCAGTCAAACGAAAACTTTTAACTGAATGAAGAGAAAAATCATATCCGATAACTCTGTGTTTTTTTTTTTTTTTGTTTTTTTTTCACCGTTCTTGCCAGACCAGTGCCTGACATTGGATAGCCCTCATTAAAACAGAATATAATTGACCCCCGTACTCACCAGCGCGTAGTCTTGGCAGCACGCGCCTTTGCCTTGATGGTGTGAGTAATTGTCTTAATCTGACAGACGTCTGCCTCAATAAAAAGACGTAGGTCTGACTGGGCCGACACGACCCTGGACGGCACGGGTGTCTCATTTCTTCGGGCTGGCACCTTCCGCAATTTGCATGTTGTTGTTAACTTTGAGTGCTGTCTTAAAGAAGAGAGGGGGTGTTGGGCCGGGTCGAGGGGGGGAGGGGCGGGGGATGGATGCGGGAGGGCATTTTGAAATATACGTTTTTAATTTCCCTTTCCTTCGGGTTGTTGTGTAATTAGTTTTCATGTAGATAATTATCTTAAAGAACGTGACAATTTAGAAAAATAACAAAACGTATTGTCTGACGTCACTCATTCTTGTGTAAGGAAAGGATTATTATCAATGCATGTTGTTGTGGTGTTTTTTTTCTAACAACTCTCCACAGACAGAATCAGAGTATTAAAAATGTCGCACAAAAAAGTGTTTCGCGACTTCATGCTCTTTTTTATTTTAACCGAATCCTTAGCCATGTGTTTGAAATTATGGATTGATTTCCACGGCGGCCTCCATGTTGATCAGCCATCTTTTTTAATGCCGAATGCCTTTGTAATCTGTTGAAGAAAACACCACCTTAAAAAGTAACAATGCTGTCAAGATATGAAAAGTCATAATGTCTATAATATTTCTCTCTATAAATAAAGCTATCAGAATAGTAACACAATCTTTACAATTTTGCCTATTGCACATGGCTTCAGGCAAGCTTGTCTTAATTTTAGGCAAACTCGTGTATTTTTTATATTTTTTTTTGAATAGTTAGCCTTGATTTTAAATAATGGCGACGTTGTCCACTACATTCACCTGTCCGCGTATATTTTTTTTTTTTTTTTTTTTTTTTTTTTTTTTTTTTTTTTTTTTTTGCTGTTGTTGTCTCTTATAAGCCCAAAATAGACATCGAATTCCCATATACGACAGCGTCTCAAATTTGTTTTAATGAAGTTAACCGTTTAAAAAAACAAATATGTTTAGGCTGCAACTTTAAGTGAGGTAAGGAGATTAGATGCAACGTTTTATCTTTCATGGTTTTTGAAGGGGGTGCGCAGAGAGCTCTTGAGCGTTGCATTGAATTAATAGGGCGACCCTAATGTGTGTGTCCGTCTTAAGAACTGGATTTATACCAGAAGAATATGGCAAAGAACTCCCACATTGCTGCCCACTTCAATTTGATTAGTGTTAAGTTTTTTCCTCTTGTGCCTACCACTTGCGGGCACTTCAAGCCCCCTAGCCTATAAGCAGTGATATGTGGGGGTGTTAATCTAAGGCTTTTCGGGGATCCTCAAATTTTCAAAAAATTTTTTCCTTATTGTAAATATAATTATGAAATTCAAGTTTATTATTTACTTTATGCCTCATAAACCGAAATTCTAAAATTTGAAGAAAAAAAACGTGCAGTTGCAGTCAGATACATTTATTATTTTTTTTTGCTTAAATCTTTTTCAAACAGGTGTTTTTGCTGTTTAAAACCATTCATATGCTTTGCTGTCGTATACTTTGCTGTTAAACTAAATCCATTTTTTTTAGATCATTAAGCCAGAGGTCAGCAAAATACGGCCCGTGGCTTCGGTTGATACGGCCCACGGCTTCGATTCATCCGGCCCGCGGCTTCGATTCATCAGGCCCGCGGCTTCGATTCATCAGGCCCGCTGCATAGCTTCTTCCGGCTTGCAATCAGTTTATAAAGTTAAATTTAGATTAACTTTATATATGTATTAATTCAGTATTAACATAGATGAGCATTTGTTTGAAAACATTACGATGACGTATTCTACCCCATTAACTCGAGAAGATTCCGATTCTTGCTTTAATTCTAACATTTTCCAATGAAAATTGTTATAGTTTAGATTAAATAATAAAATCATCTAACTTTAATCCCGACTAGAATTGAAAAAAATATAGAACTTTACGGGTTTATCAGTTATGGTCGCAACAAGGTATTTCTTTCACTAACTGAGTTAACTGAAATCTCCTGAAACGGCTGAAGACATATGTCCAGAAAAAGTATACTAATTTAAGTATTCTCTTTTGCATATCTCAGTTGGTACATGATAATGTTTTTAATTGAATGTTCCACCAATGCATGAGACGAACCATTAAGAAACATATTGGAAGATTTTTTAGAGGCAGAAAAATCCTTTGCTCCAATTAATTTGGAATCGGCAAAACAACAACAACAACAACAAAAGAAAAAAAAAAGAAAAGAAAAAAGAAAAATCCGCTCAACTTAAGTAAGGTAACTAACAACATATCGTGGTCAAAATGTGCGGCAAAGGAAAATAATTGAATTGACCGAATTTAGCAAAGCTGTGCTTTAGGTTAGCTGTTCCGTGTCTCTTGCCATTCCGTGTATTTTTCTTCAACATACATTGTGGTGGAAATATCTGGAAATATCTGGAAATATCATGTGTGATGGAAGCTGGGGTTTCAACAGTGAAGCTCTCGTGGTCTAAATCATTGTCAGTTTTAATGGTCTCAATCATTGTCAGTTTCAATGGTCAAAATCTTTGTCAGTTTCAATGGTCACAATCTTTGTCAGTTTCAATGATCTCAATTATTGTCAGGTTCAATGGTCTCAATCATTGTCAGTTACAATGGTCTCAATCATTTTCAGTTTCAATGGTCTTAATCATTGTCAGTTTCATTGGTCTCACTCATTGTCAGGTTCAATGGTCTCAATAATCGTCAGTTTTAATGGTCTCAATCATTATAAGTTTCAATGGTCTCAATCATTGTCAGTGTCAGTGGACTCAATCATTATCAGTTTCAATGGTCTCAATCATTGTCAGTTTCAATGGTCTCAATCATTATCAGTTTCAATGGTCTCAATCATTGTCAGTTTCAATGGTATCAATCATTGTCAGTTTCAATGGTCACAATCTTTGTCAGTTTCAATGGTCTCAAACATTGTCAGATTCAAAGGTCTCAATTATTGTCTGTTTCAATGGTATCAATCATTGTCAGTTTCAATGGTCTCAATCATTGTCAGTTTCAATTGTCTTAATCATTGTCTTTAATGGTATCAATCATTATTAGTTTTAATGTCTCAATCATTATCTTTAATTGTCTCAATCATTGTAAGTTTTATTGGTCTCATTCATAATCTTTCATGGTCTCAATCATTGTCAGTTTCATTGTCTCAATCATTGTCAGTTTCAATGGTCATAATCTTTGTCAGATTCAATGGTCTCAATCATTGTCACTTTGAATGGTCTCAATCATTGTCACTTTAAATGGTCTCAATTATTGTCAGTTTCAATGGTCTCAATGATTGTCAGTTTCAATGGTCTTTATCTTTGTCAGTTTCAATTGTCACAATCTTTTACAGTTTCAATGGTCACAATCATTATCAGTTTCAATGGTCCCAATCATTGTCAGTTTCAATGGTCACAATTTTTGTCAGTTTTAATGGTCTCAATCATTGTCAGTTTCAATGGTCTCAATCATTGTCAGTTTCAATGGTCTCAATCATTGTCAGTTTCAATGGTCAAAATCTTTGTCAGTTTCAATGGTCACAATCTTTTTCAGTTTCAATGGTCTCAATTATTGTCAGGTTCAATGGTCTCAATCATTGTCAGTGTCAGTGGGCTCAATCATTATCAGTTTCAATGGTCTCAATCATTGTCAGTTTCAATGGTCTCAATCATTATCAGTTTCAATGGTCTCAATCATTATCAGTTTCAATGGCCTCAATCATTGTCAGTTTCAATGGTCTCAATCATTGTCAGTTTCAATGGTCACAATCTTTGTCAGTTTCAATGGTCTCAATCATTGTCACTTTCAATGGTCTCAATCATTGTCAGATTCAAAGGTCTCAATTATTGTCTGTGTCAATGGTATCAATCATTGTCAGTTTCAATGGTCTCAATCATTGTCAGTTTCAATTGTCTTAATCATTGTCTTTAATGGTATCAATCATTATTAGTTTTAAAGTCTCAATCATTATCTTTAAATGTCTCAATCATTGTAAGTTTTATTGGTCTCAATCATAATCTTTCATGGTCTTAATCATTGTCAGTTTCATTGTCTCAATCATTGTCAGTTACAATGGTCCTAATCTTTGTCAGATTCAATGGTCTCAATCATTGTCACTTTCAATGGTCTCAATCATTCTCACTTTAAATGGTCTCAATCATTGTCAGTTTCAATGGTCTCAATGATTGTCAGTTTCAATGGTCGTAATCTTTGTCAGTTTCAATGGTCTCAATCATTATCAGTTTCAATGGTCACAATCTTTGTCAGTTTCAATTGTCACAATCTTTTACAGTTTCAATGGTCACAATCATTATCAGTTTCAATGGTCCCAATCATTGTCAGTTTCAATGGTCACAATTTTTGTCAGTTTTAATGGTCTCAATCATTGTCAGTTTCAATGGTCTCAATCATTGTCAGTTTCAATGGTCTCAATCATTGTCAGTTTCAATGGTCAAAATCTTTGTCAGTTTCAATGGTCACAATCTTTTTCAGTTTCAATGGTCTCAATTATTGTCAGGTTCAATGGTCTCAATCATTGTCAGTGTTTCAATGGTCTCAATCATTGTCAGTTTCAATGGTCAAAATCTTTGTCAGTTTCAATGGTCACAATCTTTTTCAGTTTCAATGGTCTCAATTATTGTCAGGTTCAATGGTCTCAATCATTGTCAGTTACAATGGTCTCAATCATTTTCAGTTTCAATGGTCTTAATCATTGTCAGTTTCATTGGTCTCAATCATTGTCAGGTTCAAATGTCTCAATAATCGTCAGTTTTAATGGTCTCAATCATTATCAGTTTCAATGGTCTCAATCATTGTCAGTTTCAATGGTCACAATCTTTGTCAGTTTCAATGGTCTCAATCATTGTCTGTTTCACTGGTCTCAATCATTGTCAGTTTCAATGGTCACAATCTTTGTCAGTTTCAATGGTCTCAATCATTATCACTTTCAATGGTCTCAATCATTGTCAGATTCAAAGGTCTCAATTATTGTCTGTTTCAATGGTATCAATCATTGTCAGTTTCAATGGTCTCAATCATTGTCAGTTTCAATTGTCTTAATCATTGTCTTTAATGGTATCAATCATTATTAGTTTTAAAGTCTCAATCATTATCTTTAATTGTCTCAATCATTGTAAGTTTTATTGGTCTCAATCATAATCTTTCATGGTCTCAATCATTGTCAGTTTCATTGTCTCAATCATTGTCAGTTACAATGGTCCTAATCTTTGTCAGATTCAATGGTCTCAATCATTGTCACTTTCAATGGTCTCAATCATTGTCACTTTAAATGGTCTCAATTATTGTCAGTTTCAATGGTCTCAATGATTGTCAGTTTAAATGGTCGTAATCTTTGTCAGTTTCAATGGTCTCAAACATTGTCAGTTTCAATGGTCTCAATCATGATCAGTTTCAATGGTCACAATCTTTGTCAGTTTCAATTGTCACAATCTTTTACAGTTTCAATGGTCACAATCATTATCAGTTTCAATGGTCCCAATCATTGTCAGTTTCAATGGTCACAATTTTTGTCAGTTTTAATGGTCTCAATCATTGTCAGTTTCAATGGTCTCAATCATTGTCAGTTTCAATGGTCTCAATCATTGTCAGTTTCAATGGTCAAAATCTTTGTCAGTTTCAATGGTCACAATCTTTTTCAGTTTCAATGGTCTCAATTATTGTCAGGTTCAATGGTCTCAATCATTGTCAGTTACAATGGTCTCAATCATTTTCAGTTTCAATGTTCTTAATCATTGTCAGTTTCATTGGTCTCAATCATTGTCAGGTTCAATGGTCTCAATAATCGTCAGTTTTAATGGTCTTAATCATTATCAGTTTCAATGGTCTCAATCATTGTCAGTTTCAATGGTCACAATCTTTGTCAGTTTCAATGGTCTCAATCATTGTCTGTTTCACTGGTCTCAATCATTTTCAGTGTCAGTGGGCTCAATCATTATCAGTTTCAATGGTCTCAATCATTGTCAGTTTCAATGGTCTCAATCATTGTCAGTTTCAATGTTCACAATCTTTGTCAGTTTCAATGGTCTTAATCAATGTCACTTTCAATGTTCTCAATCATTGTCAGTTTCAATGGTCTCAATGATTGTCAGTTTAAATGGTCGTAATCTTTGTCAGTTTCAATGGTCTCAATCATTGTCAGTTTCAATGGTCTTAATCATTGTCTGTAATGGTATCAATCATTATTAGTTTTAATGTCTCAATCATTATCTTTAATTGTCTCAATCATTGTAAGTTTTATTGGTCTGAATCATAATCTTTAATGGTCTCAATCATTGTCAGTTTCATTGTCTCAATTATTGTCAGTTTCAATGGTCCTAATCTTTGTCAGTTTCAATGGTCTCAATCATTGTCACTTTCAATGGTCTCAATCATTGTCACTTTAAATGGTCTCAATTATTGTCAGTTTCAATGGTCTCAATGATTGTCAGTTTCAATGGTCCTAATCTTTGTCAGTTTCAATGGTCTCAATCATTGTCAGTTTCAATGGTCTCAATCATGATCAGTTTCAATGGTCACAATCTTTGTCAGTTTCAATTGTCACAATCTTTTACAGTTTCAATGGTCACAATCATTATCAGTTTCAATGGTCTCAATCATTGTCAGTTTCAATGGTCACAATCTTTGTCAGTTTTAATGGTCTCAATCATTATAAGTTTCAATGGTCTCAATCACTGTCAGTTTCAATGGTCTCAATCATTGTCAGTTTCAATGGTCAAAATCTTTGTCAGTTTCAATGGTCTCAATCCTTGTCAGTTCCATTGGTCTCAATCATTTTCAGTTTCAATGGTCTCAATCATTGTCAGTTTCAATGGTCTCAATTCTTGTCAGTTTCAATGGTCGCAATCTTTGTCAGTTTCAATGGTTTCAAACATAGTCAGTTTCAATGGTCTCAGTCTTCGAATGTTTCAATGGTCTTTTCAGCTCTGACTCCGTCGCTCTGACAATACATAACAATGCAATCCTTCCTGTCATGGAGCCCCTTTTAGGGTATAAGTTTAGTCTTAACAAAAGATGTATTCTTTGCAATTGGATGAAATAATTACCCCTACTTTTAAATTTATTTTGTGTGTGTTTTTTTGTTTATTTGTTTGTTTTTTTTTTTGTTTTTTTTGTTTTCTAGCTAAATAGGAAGTGTGTCGGTGCTGCCACCCAGTATATACTCAAGTATAATCATTAACTTTTTTGCACATATTTGACATTCGTTACTTGCAAGTTCTGAAATATACAAAACAGAAAACAAATTCTGTTTAAACCTTAATCCCCATCCCACCCCAGCTTACCACAATCCTTAGATGTTTATTTTTTTAAATTGACATATGCTTCTTTAGCTATTACTATCCCCCCCCCCCAAAAAAAAAAAAAAAAAAATAAGTTATAATTTATTTAAAAATCCCAAAACCTATTTACAAGAACCTCGATAGCTGTTTGTAACCATAGATCAGCGGTTCTCAACCTGTGGGTCGCGACCCTTTTCGGGGTCGCGGGATCCTTTTCCAGGGGTTGCCTAAATCCATCTGAAAACATATATCCTTACAGCTATGAAGTAGCAACGAAAATAATTGCGTGGCTGGGGGTCGCCACGACACGAGAAACTGTATTAAAGTGTCGCGGCACTAGGAAGGTTGAGAACCACTGCCATAGATGTTTGTAACCATAGATGTTTGCAACCATAGATGTTTGTAAGCATACCTGTTTGTAACCATATATGTTTGTAAGGGATTTTAATAGCACATTTAATTTTTTTTAAAGTTATGTACCTGAACTCCAACATCGCAAAAAAATAAAAAAATAAAATTATAAAATATTCTAGTTGTAAATTCTAAGTCTGGACAGCAAAAAACATTCCCCATATCAATCATAGACTAACTTTTATCTACCTGAAGAAAAGATTTGCCCATAGCTATCATAGACCAACTTTTAGAAACCTGGGAAAACGCATTGCCTATATCTATTATAGACAAACTTTTATCTACCTGGTGAAACGCATTGCCCATCTATCATAGACCAACTTTTAGCTACCTAAAGAAACGTACTCCCCATATCTATCATAGACCAACTTTTAGCTACCTGAAGAAACTATTTGCCCATATCTATCATAGACCAACTTTTAGCTACCTGGGGAAACGCATTGCCCATATCTATCATAGACCAACTTTTAGCTACCTGAGTAAAGGCATTCCTTATATCTATCATAGACCAACTTTTATCTACCTGAAGAAACGATTTGCCCATATCTATCATAGACCAACTTTTAGCTACCTGAGTAAAGGCATTCCCCATATCTATCATAGACCAACTTTTATCTACCTGGAAACGCATTCCCCATATCTATCATAGACCAACTTTTAGCTACCTGGATAAACTCATTCCCTATATCTATCATAGACACACTTTTAGCTACCTGAGTAAAGGCATTCCCTATATCTATCATAGAGCAACTTTTAGCTACCTGGGGAAACGCTTTGCCCATATCTATCATAGACCAACTTTTAGCTACCTGAGTAAAGGCATTCAATATATCTATCTTAGACCAACTCTTATCTACCTGGAAACGCATTGCCTATATCTATCATAGACCAACTTTTAGCTACCCGAGGAAAGGCATTCCCCATATCTATCATAGACCAACTTTTATCTTCCTGAAGAAACGCATTGCCCATATCTGTCCCAGGGAAACATTTAGCTATCTAAGAAAGAACTGTCTATCCGTGTCTCTGAACTTTACGGCTTGAACAGAACGTTGTTGTTCCTAAATACAGTTTTTTTTAGAGAATCTTTTAGTGACATATCTGCACTGTTCTAGTGTGCTCTATCTTCATACTATTAAATACCTCACTGCAAGGGTGAGTCCCATCATATGAATGGGAAAGGAACGGAATGGGCTTAAAATTAAAAGAACCCATATTTAGTGGCAATGTTCTTAACAAACCTCTTATGTAGAAAAAAGATATGCATTTCAAACATAAGAAGCGTACAGCATACGTGTGGCTGCACCGTATCCGGAAATAATGGAAAGAAATTTCGTCGACGGTAAATTGATCGACGGTAATTTGATCGAACGGAAATTTGGTCGAATCTTTTTTTCAGTCTTTGCGTTAAAAATTTGCTTCAAATTTCTTTGTGAACGCATTATTTAGTTTTAGTATATAGTTTAGTGCGTTCAAAAAGAAATTTGACGAACATTTTAACGAGTGAACTAAACAAAATATGATTCGACCTAATTTCCGTCGGATCAAATTACCGTCGATCAATTTACCGTCGACGAAATTTCTTTCGATGAAATTTCCGGTAACCTTCCTGCCCCATCCCGCTCCTTTGTTTACCGACGCGGTTCCGCCTCTGTAGTCTGTGACGCAAAAACGCAATATCTCAGTTTCAATTACTCCACAAGTCAAAGGCTGTTTTAAAAAACCACGTACGGAATCGTAGCAACATTTTTTTTTTTTTTTTTCATGTTTGTAACTGTCCGTGTGCAAGCCGTGGGCTTATCGCCAGACACCTGCTACTTGTGGGCCGCCCCGGGAACGTTCCGCAGAAATGTACAATCGGCTGTCAGCAGTTTGACGACCACATCTGTACACTGCCCCCCCCCATGAAGGTCTTGTTATTTTAAAAACCCCAGTACGGAATCGTGGCAACTTTTTTTTTTTTTTTTTTCATGTTTGTAACTGTCCGTGTGCAAGCCGTGGGCTTATCGCCAGACACCTGCTACTTGTGGGCCGCACCGGGAACGTTCCGCAGAAATGTACAATCGGCTGTCAGCAGTTTGACGACCACATCTGTACACTGCCCCCCCACATGAAGGTCTTGTTTGTACGATATCGCACGGTTTTTTTGTTCCATCCGTTGTTGGCCATTATTTAACGTGATAGGTAACCAGACAGCGGTGCAGATGTAACACAATACATGGCGCGAGACGTAGCTCTTGAGATAACACTAGAATCATAAATACCTCCTGTTTTATGCGCCCGTTTCTGGAATGTGTTGTAAAATAAGTTATAGGCAAGTTTAGATTCTCGCATTCACAGCAATAGGTAGTTAACATCTACAACAAATCTTAAATGACAAATGTAGAAAACGAACAGAATCAAACGGAGACACAAATGATTTACAGATGAAAGACAGAGGGCTAAAAAAAAAAATGTATTGCATTGAATAATAACGGGAATTAAATTGTAACATGGAAGATGGCAGGACTAAATAAAGTAACAACGCCAAACATTAGTTAGAAAGATTATCTTCTTTGTAACACATTAAAGTTTTGATATCAGAATAGAATGGCACGATTTTAAAAAAAAAATATTTATTTTATTTCATTTTCATTTTTTTTTTTTTTGGTGGGAGAGGGGGGGGGGTACATTTTGCACATAAATGGATACCGTTGAAACTATTGGTGAGTTTAAACGATTTCTCAACAAATAATATGAATGTTTTTGAACGTCATATGAATGTTTTTGAATGCAATATAGGTGTTTATTAATGTAATAGCCATTTTATGAACATAATATGAACGTTTTTGAATGTAATATGAATGTTTCTGAATGTAATATGCATGTTTCTGAATGTAATATGCATGTTTCTGAATGTAATATGCATGTTTCTGAATGTAATATGAATTTTTCTGAATTTAATATGAATGTTTCTGAATGCAATGTGAATGCAATATGAATATTTATGAATATAATCCAGGTCTGAAGTGATTTAGTCAATACATGTACCTGGTCATTATTCAACTGTCGATTTCATCGATAAGAAAACTTTGGTAAATTGAACCTATTAATCAACTAATTTTTTTTTATAACTACACAACACTTTGATGTTATTCAAATAAGAAACAAATAAATAATAGCTAGCCATCTATTTATTACATTTTTATGTAGAAATTACTTCAGTATCTTGCCACATTTTCCAGTATCCTTGATGGTTCAATTGATTTTCTATCGGCTATCGGTAAAAAAAAAATTCCTTTGATTCCGTCAATAAAACAGATGGCCACGTGATTTTCCCGTTGGTAAACATTTACCCCTCCCCACAGTGTATTAAAAATTTGCTTCCCCCTGATGTTTTCTAAGATCGCACCGTAAGACTCAATATTGTATGGTGGCCTTTAATTTTAAACCACGGAGAATCGGATAGGGTACCTGACAGGTAGAAGTTAAAAGCTTTAAATATTTTAACTTACTTGTTTTAAAGCTTAAAATAGGAAATCTTTATAGATGTGTTTGTTTTGTTCCATGGTATGGCTAAATTGTTCATGATCCCGTGTACCAAAACTTGCTGATACAGCACTTCGAGTTCAAGGTCACTAAGATTCTGACGACAAATTCTTTACTGCTTTTAATGTACGAGATCAAGTGTGTATAGGAAAATCAATATTTTTTTTGTTGAAAATTTCAAAATCTGTTATCAAAAACCAGTGTTTGTTAAAATGTCTTGAATTCTTTTGCTTGATGTTGGGTACAATTTATAGTCAAAAATCAAATTTGTCTTCGAGTGAAATAGACACTAAAATTTCTATGTAATACATTTTTGAGCTTGCTACATAACTAATGAAATATAAGAAAAGGTATGCCAAACTTGAATTCATAGACAGGACAAAAGATTTGGACGTTTCGGCTTAGAGCCTTCATCAGCAAAGATGACAAAAAGAAGTAGAGCAAGTATCAGATCACAGTAAAAAAAAACTTTAGAAATTTTCTTTTGTTGCCGGAAGTAGGGTTACAGGAAGTGAAAAATATAAATATTGGTACTGTGAAAAATAAGGTGGAGAATCTTAACGGATCAAAATATTTCGCATAAAATCCAATGAGTAAGAAAAACAAAAAAAAGTACAGAGAAATTGAGAAACATTAGTAAGCGAGCGCATTTGATTCATATCATGTGGAGATATGGTGCCGAAAAGCTGAATAAACTTGTTTTACATAACTAATAAAGGAAAATAAATGACAGGACGGCATTCAATCATTCAAGCCACTTGAAAAAAATGGTGACACCAGATATGCCTAGTGCCTAGGCTTGAATGGTCTAAGCTAAATTATTTGAAAATTTCTAATGAATAAACTATAAACTCTAATCTCTAAACATAACTTTAGAGCTAAAATTATTATTATTATTTTTTTTTCAATCAACTTAAATGACAATGTCTTATGAAAAGAAGAAAAGGGGTTGTTGTTAGCTCTCGTACGTCCTGTCACATTCCCTTTACACACAACGCTCCAGTTACCTCGTCAAGATTTCCGTGTTGAATGAGTAACTGGCAGTATTTGCCGAGATCAACTGATTAGGTTAGGTAATGGGTTCATTGTATTGACTTTGAGCTTTCCTGGACCCGCTGAGGAGATAAGATCATCCCAGTGATTCACACAGCAGTCTGCCACACCAACAAACAAGCGGACGGGTTTCCCCCACAGTTAATTATGGTGATTTCAACTTAACAACAATGTCTGGGGACCATTAAGCAGACTTATAAGTCTAGCCGCATTAACACAAAAAATAAACTGAAACTGATACACGAAAAATAATAAAGTTATGGGGAAAAAAAAAACAATGTGTCGCGTAGGACACGGTGGATCTCAAACGTTCACAAATAGTAGACTTTTGAAGCTGGAGATTCCAGGTAACGCCACATCATACACATTTGACCATTCTTCTTTAAAAGTAGCTAACGATTTCATGTACATGTGTACGCCTTAACCCACACTCAGCATTTGATGATGGGCGGTTAGCTTTGTGTTGTATTCTGCATTCTAATCTAGCCGCCATCCCTGACAGGCTAGGGATCTTAAATGAAAATCAACATAATTCCAATGGCAGCTTTCCCCGAATTCCTTCAACCCTGCCTGTGTAAGAACATATTGCCTAGGGTCGTCTACACAGAAGGGGGGGGAGGGAGGAATGTATGCAACTGCTTCCAATCTGAGTACCAGCACCCCCCCCCCCAACCCAAATTACCTCGCCTGCCTTTGAATCTTTTTCAGGTAACAAATAAATATGAGCAAGGAGAAATAACAAACACTTGAAATGTTTGATTAATTTATTTATCATTAATTAATTTCATTTTTTTTATTTCGGTTTTTTTTTTTTTTTTTTTTTTTTTTTTTTTTTAAATTTTTTTATTTTTTTTTTTGGTTTTTATTTTTTTTTTTTTTTTTTTTTTTTTTTTTTTTTTTTTTTTTTTTTTTTTTTTTTTTTTTTTTTTTTTTTTTTTTTTTTTTTTTGTAATTCAAATATTGTCAATTTTTTTGTTGGGCTTAGCTTGGAATTGAACTCTGTTCTACAGGTATACAATGCCACTTGCTTTGACCACGTAACTATAATAACACAAAAAAGTCAACGGACACTTGAGTGTAGCAATCAGTTTATGGACACCTGTGTTTAGTCATGAGTCCATAGACACCTGTGTGTAGTCATCAGTCTATGGACACCTGTGTATATCAATGAGTCTATGGACACCTGTGTTTAGTCATGAGTCCATAGACACCTGTGTGTAGCCATGAGTCCATGGACACCTGTGTTTAGTCATGAGTCCATAGACACCTGTGTGTAGCCATGAGTCCATGGACTCCTGTGTTTAGTCATGAGTCCATGGACACCTGTGTTTAGTCATGAGTCTATGGACACCTGTGTTTAGTCATGAGTCTATGGACACCTGTGTTTAGTCATGAGTCTATGGACACCTGTGTTTAGTCATGAGTCCATGGACACCTGTGTGTAGTCATGAGTCTATGGACACCTGTGTTTAGTCATGAGTCCATGGACACCTGTGTGTAGTCATGAGTCCATGGACACCTGTGTATAGTCATGAGTCTATGGACACCTGTGTTTAGTCATGAGTCCATGGACACCTGTGTTTAGTCATGAGTCCATGGACACCTGTGTGTAGTCATGAGTCCATGGACACCTGTGTTTAGTCATGAGTCCATGGACACCTGTGTTTAGTCATGAGTCCATGGACACCTGTGTTTAGTCATGAGTCCATGGACACCTGTGTTTAGTCATGAGTCCATGGACACCTGTGTTTAGTCATGAGTCCATGGACACCTGTGTTTAGTCATGAGTCCATGGACACCTGTGTTTAGTCATGAGTCCATGGACACCTGTGTTTAGTCATGAGTCCATGGACACCTGTGTTTAGTCATGAGTCCATGGACACCTGTGTTTAGTCATGAGTCCATGGACACCTGTGTTTAGTCATGAGTCCATGGACACCTGTGTTTAGTCATGAGTCCATGGACACCTGTGTTTAGTCATGAGTCCATGGACACCTGTGTTTAGTCATGAGTCCATGGACACCTGTGTTTAGTCATGAGTCCATGGACACCTGTGTTTAGTCATGAGTCCATGGACACCTGTGTTTAGTCATGAGTCCATGGACACCTGTGTTTAGTCATGAGTCCATGGACACCTGTGTTTAGTCATGAGTCCATGGACACCTGTGTTTAGTCATGAGTCCATGGACACCTGTGTATAGTCATGAGTCCATGGACACCTGTGTATAGTCATGAGTCCATGGACACCTGTGTATAGTCATGAGTCCATGAACACCTGTGTATAGCCATGAGTCTATAGAATCTGAGTGTAGTCATCAGTCTATGGACACCTGTGTATATCAATGAGTCCATGGACACCTGTGTATAGTCATGAGTCCATGGACACCTGTGTTTAGTCATGAGTCCATGGACACCTGTGTATATCAATGAGTCTATGGACACCTGTGTTTAGTCATGAGTCCATGGACACCTGTGTTTAGTCATGAGTCCATGGACACCTGTGTATAGCCATGAGTCTATAGAATCTGAGTGTGGTCATCAGTCTATGGACACCTGTGTATATCAATGAGTCTATGGACACCTGTGTGTAGTCATGAGTCTATGGAAACTGTGTGTAGCCATGAGTCTATGGACTCCTGTGTGTAGCCATGAGTCTATAGACATCTGTGTGTAGCCATGAGTCTATAGACACCTGTGTGCAGCCATGAGTCTATGGACTCCTGTGTGCAGCCTTGAGTCTATGGACTCCTGTGTGTAGTCATGAGTCTATGGACACCTGTGTGTAGCCATGAGTCTATGGACACCTGTGTGTAGCCATGAGTCTATAGACACCTGTGTGTAGCCATGAGTATCAAAAAAATCTAATAGGCAATAAACAATTCATTCTAAGGAGATTTTTCGAAGAAATATTTTTAAAAAGATATGGAGGTAAAAAAACCGACAGTCTAAGTGGTAAATAATTGGATTTTGCCTATTGTGTGCTGTACCCCGCATATTGTTAGCATTGACGTAAGAATGTCCTGCAAGTCCACCATATCGCATCAAGCCATAACAGTTTCTGCAAGTGTTTACAGCAGCGATCGACATACTCGTCCCGCGGTAGTGGAGACCAGCAAGCTTGGAATGCGATTGGGGGGCCCTCCAGCTGATTGTTTGAAATTGTTGTTCAACTTCACATGCATTACGCCAGCGACCACGTCAGTGTTGATTCCAGCGCACCACATGATTTAATCTGGTTCAAGGTAATTAATTACCTGGTGTCTGGTGAAAAATGATCGGCGCCCGGAGCATGGGGGGGGGGGGGGGGGGGGGGGCTCGTCCGAAGTACGAGCGTATGGCGTTGTTTGCTCCTCTTTCGAAATTAAGGTCTCGTGTTTGTTGACTCAATGAAACAATTGGACGGGGATGATAAGAAAATGGAGAGATGCGTTCGTTGCTCGTGTGAAGTTCAGGGTCGTTTTGATAAGGATTAGAGAGTACGGGGGTTGTTCTTTTTAAGAGACGGTGGCATAATTAGCCTTCCGAGTAAGATTTGATTAAATAACTGGATACGAATTTTAACTTTTACTGGAATTTTGGTGGAGAAAAACTAAACAAACCTTAAAAACTAAGTTTTTCGTATCAAGCGTTTATAAAATGTGATATAGAGCAATGGGGGTGGGGCAAAAAATTTGACTAAACATGCATACAATAACGCAATTTATAAAAAAAACCAATTAGTGCCACCAGCACCCCCCCCACCCCCGCCAAGGCTCCAAATCGCACATTTGTTTCATGCTCTTTAGCTATATTAATATTCAAAGTACCAACCCCGTTTTACACCGCAGTTAGCCGTCCGAAAATTTTTCCAGGCACCCAGCCACCCACGAGAAAAAAGCGAAGTTTATATACATTTTTGAAACTTGAAATGTCCTACACTTAGTACAGTCAAATCATTTGTGCCAAATAACGGAGTCAGCGTTAAGTTTTTAAATCAAATTGGATGTTTTAAAAAAACAACAAAAAAAAACAAATTAGACCTACTTTATTCCTTGTCTTTGATAAAACTGTTGAGACCCTCAAAAACAATTGAACACTTCCTAAGATCACATAAACATTTATTAATCATTTATTAACACGTGATGCTTCCAGGGGCGCAGCAAGGTTTTGCAATACCAGTGGGTGGCAAACATTGTCACCGCCCCCACTTACACGATAAAAAAACTCAGCTGGCCGAAAATACCACCCCTCATTATTTAGAAGAAAGCGCCGGACACCCCCCCCCCCAGTGGCGGAACCCATTCGCCCCACTCATCTTTCGCCACTGCATGTTTATAACGACGGAAATGAATAATTGATTTGCAATACCAGTGGGTGGCAAACATTGTCACCGCCCCCACTTACACGATAAAAAAACTCAGCTGGCCGAAAATACCCCCCCTCATTATTTAGAAGAAAGCGCCGGACACCCCCCCCCCCCAGTGGCGGAACCCATTCGCCCCACTCATCTTTCGCCACTGCATGTTTATAACGACGGAAATGAATAATTGGAGTGTTGAACTAAATTTCACTAGTCAAGTCATCTCCAATTTTTTTGTCTGGAAGAGTTGGATCAAGGTTTTAAACAAAGAAATAAATCTTAAGAATGACATTTCCTGATTATTCACAAAATTTGGCATTTGTCCTTTTTTTTTTTCTCTCTCTCTATCAGGTCCAACGCTAATACAATAGTATTTTTCATTTTTTTTTTTTAAATTTCTTCTGTTTGCGAAAGAATATGTCCCATCGAAAATCCATTTTCCTGCAAAGTTCTTCCGCTTAAGCATCATCATATATTTTTTTACAAATTTCCCCTTCAAGTAATGTAGTCCAGGAATTCGGAAAATTAATTCAAATATTTTTTATACTGTTATTATCACTTATTTTTTATCAGGATTATTTTTTGGGTGGGTGGGGTGGGTGGTAGGCGGGAGGCCTTTGGAGGATCGTTTGGCTGCAGTGAGGGGCATCGCCTAATCGCTCTTTACATGTTAATCTTATTTTACTTACGAACACATCGATATGACTTAAGTAAAATGGTGAGGATAAAGGCTGACTAATCCTGGGAAGGTTTTGGATTCAATTTGCGTTGTAACCTAGTTTCCATTTCCATTAAATTTTCGTTTGTCATCTTTAGACTAATAACAGTGTCGTGAGTGTGGCAAGGTGCCACTTAATGGTAATAAATTAACTCACGCAATGGGTGTTACTTTGTCAGTTAAGGGTAAACCACCAATGCGCAACCACGCACACCCAGGGAAATTGAGAGTAGCACAGTGCTGTGTGCCGGGCGAAAAACTGCTTGAGTGGACACTCATGCGCGGCGAGTGACCAGCCAGTTAGTAAGACACGTGACGCTTTTGCCCTTGTTCCCCGTGAGCCCTATACACCAGGTGGTTCCGAAGAGAACTGCTCATGTTGGAATAATAGAAACATCTTGTAGCAAGCAACATTCGTTCTTAGTCGTTTCACCGGTCTCCTTGGTCGCATCGCAAGTAATAACGCATATCCGTATTGCAGCAGAGCACATGGTTTAGTGGTGGGCGTTTCCTGTTCAATTACTGATCATGTTAAGTGGTGTTTTAGTTTGATTATTTGTCAAGCTCACTTAATGTACCCCTTATCAATGATGTCACCAAAGTTAGTCAAACGGGCGCGCGCAGTGTCTTTTTATAGACCCACGTGTATGTTCGTTTACAACTAAAAGCTATTAATTAAACCCAATATACCCGGCGTTGCGCAGGATCCCATTCGAAAAAAATAAAAAACAAAAACTTACAGAGATTTAGTTAAAATCGAAATTAACTTTGGACAAGGTAAAAAAACACGTCACTTAAGTAAAAAAAAATCTTAATTTTTCTTCGTAAAAAACACCTTTAAAATATTTGTGTAAACATTTCGATCCCGATAAGATACGTACCAACGAAAGGATACCGTTTTCCTTTAGAATCCCGTTTTAAGATGTGATCCCGTTCCCGGTGGAATCCAGTTTCCTGATGGAAACCCGTTCCGCACTGGGATTTCATTCCTTGTTGTATCCTGGTTTCTCGGTTGGATCACTTATCCCGATAGGATTCTGTCCCCGAATTGATACCATTCACGACCTTTCCCAGTTGGGCTCCGTTCAGCGGATAGATCCATTATCAACTGTGATCCCTTTACAAAGTGTGATTACATTTTCTCAGTTGGATCCCGAATCCCGGACAGTTGCTTGTCGGTGGGATCAAATTCCCGGTGGGATCAAATTCCCGGTGGGATCTTCTTCCTCTTATATGTACCAACTTTGGCTTAGATACATCACCACACGCGTCCCACTTCACTGATGTATCTAGGCATCCCGTCATAATGAACAATTAATTTGGAACGTTTCTATAAACGTTCAGAAGTGTCATATTTCAAAAGATTCGCTCAACTCATTGAACGTTATGGAACATAATAAACATAATAGGGACATTGAGATCGTCTTAAAACGATTTTAGAAAAAATAATAAAAGCTTCTTCAAAAATCTAGAACATTTATGAAAAGATAATTCGGCAATACTGAGAGAATCCTATGGAAAGTAAATAAATAGAACTAATTTTAACATTTTAATAAGCTTTTGAGATCCGACTAACTTAGGTAACATTTTAGTTTTTTTCCGAAATAGAGGGCCTTATAACAAATCTTTCCGAAAAAAAAATGGAGTTATAATGTTAAATTTGCGTCATTAAAATCGGTTTAAAAAAATTATAATATATATATATATATATATATATATATATATATATATATTTATTATATCTTATATATATATATATTAAATAAATAGATATATTTTTAACATTTTAATAAGCTTTTGAGATCCGACTAATTTAGGTAACATTTTAGTTTTTTTCCGAAATAGAGGGCCTTATAACAAATCTTTCAGAAAAAAAAATGGAGTTATAATGTTAAATTTGCGTCATTAAAATCTGTTTAAAAAAATTATAATATATATATATATATATATATATATATATATATATATATTTATTATATCTAATATATATATAGCTTAAATGTTTGTCACTTGTACTATGTAATATAGCTTTTCAGCTATTAATCTCCCTTTTCTTAGATTTTTTTACCATACTCTTGGAGCAAACAGTTTTCAAAAACCTCATTTCTTTCCTTGCATTTTTAAGTTACATTTAAAGCAGTATTGCTACCAACCCCTGACCAACTCGGCACACGATAACTTAAACATTGGCTTAATGTTAAACCATTAAAACCAATAATTTTAAAATCCTATTTCAGTTTTGCATTGAATCAAACCCTTATCGGCTCTTATTGTTGTCTCTAAATGACCAGCCCCTCCCCCCCCCCGATCCCCACACACACATATTTCATATAATGACCAAACTGAGTATAATTTCATATTCATTTTGTTTAGATATATGATTTAAACGAAATGTTCGAAGGTTTTCGGAATAATTTTTTTTTTCCAGAAATATCGCCAATTTATTAGGCAGAATTCTTAACTTTTTTTATATTTCACCCAAGCTGTTACAAGAGCATTTCTGTTTTTATTTATCCACAACACAACTATGAAGTGTGTACATTAATTATTTGCTTCGCTCTTAGCCCTTTCGGATAGGCATGATTTAACAATAACATGATTTCCACATTCATTTGAGACAAACGTACTACAAAGGTGTTCACATCCATACAAAGGTGTTCATCCCATCTATTTCAATGTCTTACCGAAGGCTGTCGTTTGTCTAGAGATCTTCTCGTTCGGAGATCTGTCTTGTATAGTACGACGTACCGTCCGTCTGGAAGAAGAGCTCAAGACTCTCATAACCGCGCAGCCAATCATTGCATTGTAGCTGTCTATGGGGAGTAAGTAAGAGGAACTTCCATTACAAAAGATGTCATCTCCCCTTGCCCCGCCATTGTTTGCACCCGAGTTCTATAGGAATATCCTCGAGCTTCACCAATTGTCCTTCGAAATTCAATTTTGAAATCATCGCAGTTGAGCGAGCCCCGGCAAAAAAAAAAAAAAAGCAAATAATATTTGGGGGGAAAAATATAATGGCGATAAAAGAACCAGGGGGGGGGGGGATTGCTTTTACGTATCTCGAGCTGCTTGTACTCATTCTAAACATAGCTCAAATCGAAATGACGATTATGTGTGTATGGCTTGCTGTTATAGCTAGACCACCTTTAAAAACAAAACAAAAAACAAAAAACATTGTCTGTGGTGTTCACGTTTCCTCATTGTCTGTGGTGTTCACGTTTCCTCATTGTCTGTGGTGTTCACGTTTCCTCATTGTCTGTGGTGTTCACGTTTCCTCATGGTCTGTGGTGTTCACGTTTCCTCATGGTCTGTGGTGTTCACGTTTCCTCATGGTCTGTGGTGTTCACGTTTCCTAAGCTCAGACTAGGAGTGAGCACGGGCTGATCATTGATACGAATTGCGAAAGGGCCAAGTAATCGGAATGTTGTTTTGTACCTGCGACTAGTTGATAAAACGAACACTTTTGTAGAAATTGGCTTGAGGACTTTTATACGACAACACTCTTAGACAATATTTTCTTTCATCTCCTCTCTTTGTATGTACATATCTCTCTCTGTCCTTCTTTCTCTTTATCTCTCTCTCTCTCTCTCTCTCTTTTCATTATCGTAATCTTTCTAATTGTCTCTATCTTGTCCCCTCCTTCTCCTTATAAATTATCTCTGCTTTCTCTCTCTCTCTTTTTATATATCTCTGTCTGATCTCTCTCTCTCTCTCTCTCTCTCTCTCTCTCTCTCTCTCTCTCTCTCTCTCTCTCTCAGAGAGAGAGAGAGAGAGAGAAATTTATCGTACTCTTTCTATTTGTCTCTATCTCGTCCCCTCCCTCTCCTTATATATTATCTCTGCTTTCTCTCTCTCTCTCTTTATATATCTCTCTCTGTTCTCTCTCTCTCTCTCTCTCTCTCTCTCTCTCTCTCTCTCTCTCTTTCTTTCTCTCTCTCTCTCTCTCTCTCTCTCTTTATCTCTCTCCCTCTTTCATCATGGGACATATCTTTCCAACATCTATATATATATCTTCCTCTTCTTTCTCTGTATCTTCTTTTCCCCCTCTCTCTCTCTATCTACCCCTCTCTATCTATATTTGCCCTCCACTTTCTACCCTTTCATCCCCCCCCCAAACCAACTCCCTTCAACTATTCATGTATATCCCGTGCCAGTGTGATCGAATCTATCAAACCAACACACAAAGCAGCCCCGACTAGAAAGTGACTAGGCTCTAATGCATTCAGCTGACGCCAGCCTTGATCAGTGGGCCGTGGCCGACCGTGCCGTCTGATTTCTGGCTGTGATGTCAATCCGTTGGGTATGAATTCCACCAGACGGCGCTCTTTTAAACGGTCAAATCGTATGGACACCCCCCACCCCCGGGGCTGTCAAACAAAAGTGTGTGTGTGTGTATGTGTGAGTAACCACATGCACATTCGTGGTGAGTTATCGGTAATATAATAGTGATCAGTTTTGAATTCAAATGCATTAATTTCTCGCACATCATGTGGAGGGCGATTCCTGTTCATTGGTGGTCACGTTAAGTTGTGTTTTACGGACGGCGTCCGATGTGAAGTTCATAATTAATCGACAGTGAAATATCGATAGGCCTGGAAGCAAATACACTGGATTTCAATTTATGTGTGAGTTTAATTCTTCAAAAAATAATGATTTAACTTTCATATTTAAAAAAAAAAGAAATGTAACTAAATTATTATAAAAATATTTGCTAGATAAAATAATGATAATAATTCCTACTCAATTGTTTATATTCCTAATATTGAAATATCTATTCGAGACACTAGCTACTCTTTAAAAGTGCCCTTCTAATTTAACGTAGAAATGTGATGTAAAATTTAAAAAATCGAAATATTTGCACAAGATCCTTTATTGGACATCCTAGCGCTCAAATTGTTGGTATCGTTACGTCCTGAATAACTTCATACCCAGGCAATAACAGAAGTTAATGGCTCATCTTAACGATGCTTTCAATATAAAGCAACAATAGATTCTATTTTATTGGAACAAATGTATGGTCACCTGGTATAATACCAAAATGAGACCCCTTCTAGTAATAGTATGAGATATTTTTACGACTTTCATTCTTATAGAAACATATACATTTTAAAATATTCATGTAACAAAGAACTCAGTGGAAACATCATTGAGAAAATATATTGTTCAGATCATGTCCACTAGCCAACGCATATTCTCGGATACACGTCCTCTCTTCACTCGCCTTCTATCAAGTTATCTATCAAGTTATCTATCAAGTTATCTATCAAATTATCTATCAAGTTATCTATCAAGTTATCTATCAAGTTATCTATCAAGTTATCTATCAAGTTATCTATCAAGTTATCTATCAAGTTATCTATCAAGTTATCTATCAAGTTATCTATCAAGTTATATATCAAGTTATCTAATCAAGTTATCTATCTGGTTATCTATCGGTTACCTGCGGCTTTTATGTGTTTGCGGTTACTCGCCAAATCTCAGCCATCACCATCCAGATCACATCACCATCCAGATCACATCACCATCCAGATCCATAAGCCATTTTGGGCATGCGCTCTTCAGCCTCTAAAAATATGGACCGATTCACGAAGCTGCGTGCCATTCTTGCGCATGCGCAGTGTCCAAATATCACAGATGCGTAAACGTGTACACCAGTAGCTATGTACACTTACCAGTCCATTTACAAGCACAACCTGATGTGAATCATAAAATTTTAAAACAAATCAATTGTGTTATTGACGAGACAGCCAACTACCCTCAGCCTAATGATATTTTTGGTAACATTTAATGTTTACAATTTTGGACACTGATATGAGTCTTCACTTCACAAAGAGAATGTTGCTCTAAAATAGAAATCAAAATGCATTATGACAACATGCTATATATATATAGGCCTACCTAGAGATATCTAGAAGTAAAATTAAGGCATCAAAACTCAGAGCTGGATCTTGAGGGTGGCAGATGTGTGCCCGGTCTGTCTTTCAATTTCAAATATTGACACGTGATTGACAGACAATATAATGTTTACTAAATGGTGAGCTTAGATATCTGAGTTTTAGGCTTAAATACTCAGAACAAGGGTTTTTTTTTTTTTTTTTTGGTATGATTATGAGGCGAAAGTCTTTAAAGGAGACTATGTTTGATACTTTATAATTGACACGTGATTGACAGACAATATAATGTTTACTAAATGGTGAGCTTAGATATCTGAGTTTTAGGCTTAAATACTCAGAACAAGGGTTTTTTTTTTTTTTTTTTTGGTATGATTATGAGGCGAAAGTCTTGAAAGGAGACTATGTTTGATACTTTATGATGATCATTATGTGATACTAGAAATAACTCACCAAACCAATGGTGGCGGCAATGCTTGAACTTCCCATCAACTAAAACTTCTTGAACTAACATGTCGTATTCAAATAACGCACTTCATAAGAATACCAAGGTGTGCTAACTTATGGTAATTTTATTTTGCTCGCCCATTGAACACAGCATTACAGCCATACATACATACCTCGAGAATTGTTATTTGGGATGGTTTGGATTTTGGCGTGGGGGTTGGGGAATAAAACTTTTGGGAGAAATTTTTTGGAAAAGTTCATCACATGAAATAATTTAAACTTATTGAGTTTTCTTGTGAAGTGATATTTTAATGCTATAATAACAATGATATACGCAATTATAATCTACTAAATGTAATAAAAGTAAAACTCAAATTAAATATGAGAATCTCGCAAATTCAAGTCGACATTATAATCGAATCCACATCACATCCACAAATTCCTTGATTGTGATGGCAATTAATCTCAGATTTACACTTGTGTGATTCCGAACAAAGGGATAATGGACTCGACTTGAAGATATCCCCAATTGTAGACCTTCTCACTCAATTCTGGGAGATTAGGAGCTTAGTCCCAAGACGAAAAGAGAGCTTAAAATAACAACGGAACAAATCCGCCTTCCTTTCATTGTCCAGAGAAGTAGTTATCTCGGTACGCAATTTTGGATAACACGTGATCTCGCCGCATCAACCATTCAATCTCAAAATATCAACCATTCAATTTCGACTGAGTGCAAAGATCTATTTAATACATCTCACAAACAATGGCATCCTCAGAAATGTGGGGCGATAGCATTAGTTGATATCTCTCAAGGTTTACGTAATATTTTCGTAACCTGGCATGTGCAATTATAAGGGTCTCAACATTTCGTAACCTGGCATGTGCAATTACAAGGGTCTCAACAGTCCAAGCTGGAGTGGCTCGCATTTTGTTTATGGTAAAGCAGAGAGGAATGGAGAAGGATTGTTTTCATGTCATCTGTGGTGCCCCCAACGGTCCAAAGACTAAAGGACGTGATGATGATGAAAACAACCAGCTCTCAAAAACTATAACGAACTATCCACACGCGCAGCTGTTTTCGCGGAGAAGTTCAGCGAATCTCTAGCCCCGTGGCGACGACTCTGAGGTCAACCGTATACAATTTTGTAGCATTGGTCTCTTACATTGTTGAATTGTGGCCATTGACTGACTATAAATCACAATACAACACACATACTCGCTGGAAGTGGACGGTCAGAAGTGGACGGTCAGAATTTGACGGTCAGAAGTGGACGGTCAGAAGTGGACGGTCAGAATTTGACGGTCAGAAGTGGACGGTCAGAAGTGGACGGCCAGAAGTGGACTGCAAGAGACGCATATGTTTTCATTCGAGTTATGGTAAGTAGGCCTTAGATGGGTATTTTCCTATTATTTTTTAAATAAAAAAACTAAAACACTTCAAATCATACAATTTAGGCCTCACCTATGTATTTGACACCTGGTCTCATGTTGTGTGTTTGTGTGTGTGTGTGTGTGAATTATTTCATGAGATTACTTTTGTTATGTTTTGATATCTTTTGTTTAGCACGATTTGAGAGAGCAAAGTTATGATTAAATAATTATAATGTTTTATCAGCATTCCAAGAAATTCAGTTGCTTTAAAAGTTGCTTTATAAAGGTTTCTCCGTGAGGAAAAAAAAAAACGTGTAATGTACACTTGGTGTTAAATACTTGGAGGTTCCCATTAGCACACAGAGTTCAGGGTTATACAGGTGTTGCTTAGGATACCATGCGTAGAGCTTTGGTTCCCACACATAGTGCTTAGTGTCCCATAAATAGTGCTTAGGATCCCTATACATAGTGCTTAGGGTCCTATACATAGTACTTAGGGTCCCATACATAGTGCTTAGTGTCCCATACATAGGGCTTTGGGTCACAGCGAGCATGTTTAGCGCCTCATAGAGAGATCGTAGGACCCCACAGAGGGGGCTTAGTGTCACATACATGGTGCTTAGGAACATGCACACAGGGCCGAGAGCCTTACATGTGGTGCTTAGGGCCAACGCAATGCTTGGGCCAAATACATGGTGCTTAGGGCCCCAAAGAGAGCGTTTAGAACCCCACATTGGACGCTTAGGGCCACATATATGGTTCTTATGGTCATACACTCGGTGCCTATAGGCTCACATACACGAAGAACAATTAATCTTGTTTTTAAACTGTTATATTTCAATTTTTTAAAAAAAAACAACAAAAAAAACAAGGAATCGTATACGTTGTTCATGTCCAACAAGTATCTCGTATAATACAATTTTGCAGGTAAAAAAAAAAAATTTTGAGTAAAAATAGTTGTTCCACCGACCGTTGGTCTTTCATCTTTCAACAACTAACATGCGTGCCTAATCTGCCAAGCCGTGACTCCGCGTCTATGACCAGGTGGGCCAGGGAAGAAAACATGCCAAATAAGTTTATTGAATTTTTGAACATAAGTTGATAGAACTTGGGTTATCTCTCTCTCTCTCTCTCTCTCTCTCTCTTATGTCTGGACAGCGAGACGGTGGCCACACATAGTGGCAGAGGGAGATAACTAAACGCCAAACGATGTCTTAACGTAGATCACTTTGCCGGACGCGGAAAAGTCACTAGATGCCATCAAGACGAATTCGCTATGTCAATTGTCATTGACGGGGGGGGGGGAAACAAAGAAAATCTTGAGTTGACAAAACGTGTAAGCATTGACAGTTGGCTCGTTGTCTCCAACATATCGAATATGTTGTTCACCTTGACACACCGGATAAAATAAGCTTCCTTTCAAACCTACCACGTACTTACAGCGTCGGCTGCTTGCAACAAAATATATGTCGTGCCGCTGACCCAGTCTGGCTTATCATTTGATACGTTAAAATTTTATAAAGGGCAATCTGCACCGACTGTGTCCATGGGACATTCACAGTTAATGTTCGTGTGTTGGGATCAGGGGGTAGCAAAGGCTGCGTCCGGACAAAGCATGAATTTCGGCAACTCTCTCCTTACCAATACATCAACAAATAAAGCATCAATTCACATGAATAATGACAATGTTGGAACCCTCTTGAAGCGTGCGTTGTCTTCACACCCCCCACACCCACCCTGCCCACCCCCCCCCAATCCCACTCCTCTTTTCAAACGGCCGGAAGTGGAGTTGCGTATACGCAATTAAGTGCACTCTGTATATACACACATATGTATAGTCTGTATATTCAGAATTATGTCTGTATAATCCTGAATTATGTGTAGTCTGTATATAAACACTTATGCATAGCTGTATGTAGAAAACTATAATCAAGTATATAGTTTGTTCTCGCCACTCTTTTCAACCGTCCTTGCCCCTCTCTACAACAACTTGGCGTTTCCCTACTGTAAGGACGATATCACTTCCGGATGTCTCTCTCCCCCGTTAGTTCCCACTGAATTTTTATTTTTTTATTTCTTAAACTTAAATAAAAAATTTTAAAAAAATTTAATAAAATAAAAAATAAATCAAAAGTCTTGTGCTCTTTATTTCTTGGCAAAGATGGCCGCCAGGCATTAGTTATTGATGCTGTAATAACTTTTTGTCACAAAGGATCCGCGTTTTAGAACCTCCGTTCCTTTTGCTCGCATGCCGTACATAATAAATGATAAATCTCCCATTATTACATTAAATTTTAAACAACTCTATATTATGACGTAACATCTGTTGGCAGGCTCTAGCTGGTGTTAAGACTACATTACAAAAAACTATACTTTTTAAAGTTTCTTTAACGGATTTAATTATGGCTGGGTGATTTAAAATTTAAAGATTTAAAGATTTTTTTAATAATGTTCCTTGAAATAAATGTTTGGAACCATTTAATTGCAGTGACAGGGAGTGACAGGGAGTGACAGGGAGTGACAGGGTGTTAGTTTCATGCTCCGTTCTCTATTTTTTTTTTTTTTTTTTAAATTTAAGAAACACCAAATGTTGTAAAGGTTAGCATGCCTTTATAGGTCAGTCTACAACACAGAGTCTGAGGACCTTCTTTGTTCAATGTTAACTTACATGATGTAATGATATTGCCGAAGTTATGATCTCGGCGGTGTTATGATTTTTTGGTTGTGTAATAATGTTGGCGGTTTTATGATATTGGTGGTGTTATGATGTTGGTGGTGTTGTGATGTTGGCGGTGTTAGGATTTTGGCGGTGGTATAGTGTTAGCGTTGCTTTGTTGTTTGTTGTGATGTTGGCGGTGTTATAATATTGGCAGTGCTATGATGTTGATGGTGTTATGATGTTGGTTGTGTTGTGATGTTGGCGGTGTTTTGATGTTTGTGGTGGTGTGATGTTGGTGGTGTTATGATGCTGGTTGTGTCTTGATTTTTTGTGGTGTTGTGATGTTGGCGGTGTTATGATATTGGTGGTGTTATGATTTAGTTGGTGTCATGACGTTGGTGGTTTTCTGATGTTGGCGGTGTTATGATGTTGGTTGTGTTGTGATGTTGGTTGTGTTGTGATGTTGGTGGTTTTATGATGTTGGCGGTGTTGTGATGTGGGTTGTGTTGTGATGTTGGCGGTTTAGATCTAATCAAGAAATTTATTGAGACAGAAAAAATAATACGTTTTTGTTGGGAAAAAATAGTTAGTCTACACTTTAATACAAAGCAGTAAAATAGATTATATATAGGTATCTTTAAAGTTATATATATATGTATATATATATATAATATTGTTATGCATGACACTTTTTTCCCGTGCGAGAACTTTGCTTGAACCCTAGCAAACATGCTCCGTTCATAGATTAGCGTGGCCTATTCGTTTGATGTATCTTGTTGACTACCGCCTTTCCAATTAAACATGGTTAGACTGTTTCCTAGTATTTTGTAGAATGTTTGCGATTGTTCTATAAATGTAAACAAATGCTGAGTAGTTTCTGGAAGGCAGGGCTTACGCGTCGGTAGACCCACATATATAAGGGATTTACAGATACGGAGAGACGGAGATTCAGATAGATTTTTTTTTTACCTTCACGAGAAGTGTATTATTCTTTGTGTGCTTATATGTGTTTAGTCGCATTCTTCTTTCACCATTATTCATTGGCAAAATGTACTAACTGTGTTAACTGTGTACCGCTACAAGATCTACCATACTGTAAGTTGATGATTTATAATTATATTTCTTTTGTTTAATAATTATATAAATACTGAAATAAATTATGTTAATTATAATAAATACTGTATTGGGTGTCGTAATTTTGTTATTGTATTTATATATGGCATCGTCCTTTGTTAGGCACTGTTTGATCGAGCCATAACTTAAAACAAGAGATTAATTTCTCCCAATACAAGTCAGTGTTGAACAAATTGGGTTGCTCCTTCGGATATAGCGGACTCCATAATATTATTTAAATCGTAACAAATTGGGGTAGCTCGTCCGAGGATATTTTGAATCCATAATTTGTACTACACCAATAATAATTTGAGTGTTTTTCTGTGGATTTTGACCCACTGTTTCCCTTAAAATACTCAGACGAAATTTGAGTACACGATACCATTTTACGATAACAATAACAGAGCTAGTTAAAATTTTCTTTAATTCAATTAAATTAGTTTGTTCACTAAACTTAAATTTTTATAAAACGTATTGTTATATTTTGCCGTTGTCAAAATGGATTTTGATGTTGAAAACCTATCAGTAGAGGCATTAGACAAATGCTGTAGAAAGGAGCTATTTTCCATTGCTAAAGATTTAGGAATAAATGTAGCTCATTCGGCAGTAAAAAAGACCGTTCGAGATATATAAGCGTAGTCCACTTAGTGGATGAGGATGTGTTATCTGAGGACGAACTGGCCTCAGTCACACAACCGCATGATCCTAGTATGGAGCTCCAATTGAAGCTCAAACAAATGGAGCTAGATGCTCAAAGAGATAAGGAACGAGAGCTTAAACAAATGGAGCTAGAGGTACAGAGAGAGAAAGAAGAAGAAGATAGAGAGATAAAAATAAAATTAAAAGAAATGGAAATAACGGCCAATTTTGGAGCAGTGGTAAATAGACTCACGGCTCCAGTCAGTCAGGGTTGCAATGCAATAAAATTTTCAAAATTCATCCAGAAATTTGCAGAAAAAGAGGTGGACCAATATTTTGCACAGTTTGAAATAACTGAACACAATTTTAAAATTCCTGACAATATGTGGTCTACATTACTGCAACCAGATTTGACCGTAAAGGCAGCCGAAGTCTTTGTGTCATTGAACGCGAAGCAGCGCGGGGACTATTAACTTTGTTAGCCACTGTCTGATCGAGCCATGACTTATAACAAGAGATTACTTTCTCCCAGTACAAGTCAGTGTTTAACAATATATATTATATATATTTATATATAGAAATAGATGTCTCGTTAAAAGTGTATAAGCGCTATATTTGCAATAATTCATTTCATGGAACAGCCATGCTGCTTATACAATTAAATACTAGATCTAGATTTGCATTCTAATAAAATTATGATCCACATATAGCAAACATTACATAATTACAATGATATAAATAATAAAATGCAATAATTTTAACTAGCTCTTTGCCACGGCAACGCTCCCATTGATTTGCGGACTTTGTACAATACTTTTAATAAAAAATGTATTTATTTAAAGCTCTTGAAAATCTAATGTAGCTTAATGTCATAACGTAAGAAGCAATGTGTAGTTTTTAGCAGAATATTGGCAGGGCCTTTTGGCATTGTCAGAGCCTGTTTGCATTGGCAGAGCCTGTTGGCATTGGCAGGGCCTTTTGGCATTGTCAGAGCCTGTTTGCATTGGCAGAGCCTGTTGGCATTGGCAGGGCCTGTTGGCATTGTCAGGGCCTGTTGCTAGGAAGACTAAGACAATTATTCGTCATAGATTACCCCTTTCCCCACCTTTAACCGTGTGGTGTTTCAGAAAATGGCCACCCCAATGAAGGATTTGAAAACCCATTTCAGGTCGTAAAATATCCGCTTCAAAGTTATAGTTATCCTCATTTAGAGAGTATTTTTGGGAATTTCCGATAATCCTTTCTTGGTTTATCCCTATGGGTCATTGAAAACCATTTAATTTCTGAGGTCACTATCCTGTGACAAAGAGTTGAAAGTGTTCGTTGCAGAGTCAGTCTGTCACTCAGTCTGTCAGCCTGTCAGTCAGTCTGTCAGTCAGTCAGCCTAGCTGATATGTATTCCTTGATTTACTTTTTAGGTTAATAAATTCGTCTAAAATTTTTCAAAAATAATGTAAATAACCAATTGTATAAGTAGTTAATAGTTTCATTTCAAACAATAATGTTACGTACTAGTGCGGTAACAATCATGCTCTGTAATAATGTGGTAACAATCATGCTCTGTAATAATGTGGTAACAATCATGCTCTGTACTAGTGCGGTAACAATCATGCTCTGTACTAGTGTGGTAACAATCATGCTCTGTACTAGTGTGGTAACAATCATGCTCTGTACTAGTGCGGTAACAATCATGCTCTGTACTAGTGTGGTAACAATCATGCTCTGTACTAGGGTGCTAACAATCGTGCTCTGTACTAGTGTGGTAATTGGGTTTATGTTTGTGCTCTCGTCATTCTACCATGAGCAGAGCTGGCGGGAGCTCGTGCTGGCTTGTCTCCACCAAATCCACCACATTGTTGGAGGGTTCTGATAAGCGGTTTCCTCTTCTTTAACCCCACCAGAAGGAGAGAGGTTTTTGGTTAATCGCCGTAAATCCACCACAGAAGGACTGCGGTGAGGTTCCAAGACTTTGTATGAAACTAAAGACCCTAAATTCTTGTGAAATAAATCTCGAAAAATTCACCTCTTTTTAATAAACCTTATAGACTTAGGATTGGCAGTCACTTGCATTATTGTAGACTTATCATTAGGAGTCACTTGTATTGTTGTAGACTTATGATTGCCAGCCACTTGTATTGTTGTAGACCTATGCTGCCAGCCAATTGTATTGTTGTAGACTTATGATTGACAATCACTTGAATTGTTGTAGCCTTATGAGTGGCAATAACTTGTATTGTTGTAGACTTATGCTGCCAGCCAATTGTATTGTTGTGGACTTATGATTGACAATCACTTGAATTGTTGTAGCCTTATGAGTGGCAATAACTTGTATTGTTGTAGACTTATGCTGCAAGCCAATTGTATTGTTGTAGACTTATGATTGACAATCACTTGAATTGTTGTAGCCTTATGAGTGGCAATAACTTGTATTGTTGTAAACTTATACTGCCAGCCAATTGTATTGTTGTAGATTTATCATTGGCAGTCACTTTTATTGTTGTAGACTTATAATTGGCAATCACTTGTATTGTTGTAGACTTATAATTGGCAATCACTTGTATTGTTGTAGACTTATCATTGGCAGTCACTTGCATTGTTGTAGACTTATAATTGGCAATCACTTGTATTGTTTTAATGAAAAATTTCATGTTCTTCTATAAAACATCCAAAAGACATCCACCTCCGATGCGGCAAGACTAAAGTTTTCCGTGGCAGTGCCAGCAATGGGGCTCTTTTATGATTGTACAACTAAAACAATAAAATAGTACAATCATGTATATTTAAATCTCAGTTCATATGAATTTTCCGCTTGAGCATACAAATTTGGCTAAATTAGCCTCTCATATTTAAAATTTTAATTACATTTATTTTTAAAAGGAACAGATTTCTAAACATGGATTAAGTTAATTGGACTAATTTTATTTTGTACAAAAACTGCTAGAGGCTCAAACTTGATATCGTTTTAAATTCAACTACCTCATGAATTATTGCACGCGGAAGGTGGCCAGCGTTGATCTTGAAATAAAGAAATAAATAAAACCGTGATGAAAAGAAAGATGTGGAGATTAACAGATTATAAGAGTCAAACTCTCCGACTTAACAAATCTTTCAGTGGCCGATAACAGTATTTTACGCGCCCAAAATCTCTCCGTAAATCAATGGACGTTTGACAGTGTGAGTTGAGTGGTCTACTTAGGACCAAACTCGGCGGTTCATAAGTTATTTTGTACGGTGCTGACGAAACATTCTCATGAGTTACAATAACTCCACATAACTAACTCAGCCGTTTATTTAAAAAAAAAAATAATAATAATGACTGCCATGAAAAGGGGCGGGCATTCATTTTGTAGCGTGTGTGCGCCCGCCATGCCCATACCAACGACCATTGCATTAACCGTCTGCCCTCTATGCTCCAGACTGAGAACCTCGAGACTTCAACTCGAAACTCGACAAGTAGTTTAAAATTGTGGTCAAACGTGTGGGCGTGCTTATATGTTTTATCAGCTGGGATAACAGTGAACCTACCGACCCGACATAACTCAGGGGTCCCTGACAAGACCGAACAAAAGCTCAGCTTCTGGTCAGAGAGTGCACCGCGTCACCCGGGGGGGTATTGGTTTTGTGGGTAACTAGGCACGTGAAGTGCACACCGCGGTCATTTCGGTGCACTTTTCTGCAAAACAAACGAAAACTTAAAATGATCCGGTGTCTCGAATATAAGAAGTGCAACGATAAATAATACTAAAAATGTTATGCAATAGTTAATATACTGGAGTCAGTTGTCAAAGATTTGACGGGTCATAGCCGACAAGAAGGAAATTAATGAAAATAAAAGGGAAAGTCTCACATCTTTCATTTCAATGTATAATCTCCCCTTATTAAAGGTACATTAGACATACTGCAACAGTTCATTTAAAGACAATTGACACTTTGTGCCATTAAACAAAAAAAAAACAAAAAAAAACTGTTCTGTATAAAAACATAGTATTTTCATAACTTATGTAACTGATTTTTAGACCATTTAAAACTACTTGATTTCCCGTCCTTCTATAATTTAATCGATTGTGGCATCCGGTCGGAATTTGAGCCATTAAAAGTTTTTTAAATTTTTAATTTTTTTATTTTGTTGTAGTTGTCGAAAAGAAACATTAATGTTATTAAATTTATTATCCACAATCGCATGCTAAAAAAAAAAAATCACTGCGTTTTCCTATAAACGAATAAATTAAGTATCAGTTTTAGAATCCCATCCGATGTATGGCACAAATAAACAAACTCCTGTGTTGTCGTCTGATTATTTTCCATGAAATAGTATCCTATTTGTGTCCATAAAGGTCTTGTGTTCAATTCATTTGGCGATTTTGGTTTTAAGTTGAATCTCGGTGACGGTTTCTGTAAATGAAGTCAGAGTTTTCAAATCAGCGGTCAATAGGGAGATGGGATGGTCGTGTCCACGGAATCATTGATGGTTTCCCAATAAAAGTTTTCTAAAATGAGTTGTTTTGTTAAATTAATGGTTCATCCAAAAGAGGATTCGGCCAAAATAATGATTGTGTCAATCAGATGTGTACCATGATTGTGTCAATCAAATGTGTGCCATGGTTGTGTTAATCAAATGTGTGCCATGGTTGTGTCAAACAAATGTGTGCTATGGTTGTGTCAATCAAATGTGTGCCATGGTTGTCTAAATCAAATGTGTGCCATGGTTGTCTCAATCAAATGTGTGCCATGGTTGTGTTAATCAAATGTGTGCCATGGTTGTCTCAATCAAATGTGTGCCATGGTTGTCCCAATCAAATGTGTGCCATGGTTGTCTAAATCAAATGTGTGCCATGGTTGTCTCAATCAAATGTGTGCCATGGTTGTGTTAATCAAATGTGTGCCATGGTTGTGTCTATCAAATTTGTGCCATGCTTTTGTAAATAATAATCTTGTCCAGATACATTAGAGCGTCAGTTTTCTGTACGCTGATTACCTAAATCGTCGATTATTCCGAACTTCCCCATGTCTTTTTTCTATTACTGTCGTTCGCAAGTCCGATGTCATGAAACACTGGCCTATGGCAAACACAGTAAAACAATTAAGGTCCGTGTTGTTTAATCAAGGTCAAGTTAAGCTCTTGGTGCGTATGGCATATGCAGTGACCGGACTGGATAATGCGATGCGCAAACTTCGTCCTTCATATATTCATCGCAGAATACACGCTTGCATGAACAAAGTGATTTTCTTAACGAAGTGGCTATTGGGACCCGGGTCCGAGAAGCTAGAGGTTGGGATTAAAATTTAAAAAAAATAACAAATATTGCTGGGTTTTCATTTGTGGTAGTTTATTTTAGTTAAACTTAAGGAGTAAGTTTAAAAACATATAGTCCATTCCATTATCTTTTATTTGATACTAAATTTCGTCTTACAAACCCTACAATAATTTTTTAATATTTTTTAATAAACCCAAACTTTAACTTCTCGGACCCGGGTCCGAATAGCCGCAGCCTTTTCTTAAATTACCACTCTTCGATTATTGAAATCGACTACTTGTCGCCGAAACACGAAATCAAGTCAGTATCGTTTTTTTGTTTTTTTAAATTTCAAAACTTCCACCTGCTGCCCCAAATATAACACTGATTATAACTGTTACATAATTCACACTACAAAAAACTGCCAAACGTGTATAACTTAAGAATATATTGTATCCTACGACATATAACTTAAGAATATATTGTATCCTACGACATATAACTTAAGAATATATTGTATCCTACGACATATAACTTAAGAATATATTGTATCCTACGACATATAACTTAAGAATATATTGTATTTTATACAATAAACCGCCATATGTGTATAAGTTAAGATTATATTGTATCCTATACAACAAACTGACATACGTGTATAAGTTAAGATTATATTGTATCCTATACAATAAACTGACATACGTGTATAAGTTAAGATTGTATTGTGATCCTTTACAATAAATTGACATGCTTGTATAAGTTAAGAATATATTGTATCCTATCCTATAAATTGACATGCGTGTATAAGTTAAGAATATATTCTATCCTATACAATAAATTGAAATGGGTGTATAAGTTAAGAATATATTGTATCCTTTACAATAAATTGACATGCGTGTATAAGTTAAGAATATATTGTATCCTTTACAATAAATTGACGTACGTGTATAAGTTAAGAATATATTGTATCCTTTAAAATAAATTGACATGCGTGTATAAGTTAAGAATATATATGCAATAAATTGACTTACGTTCCAATCATAAGATTTGCTGATCATACCACCATCGTTGGCTTAATATCTGAGTGAGAAGGCTTAGACATCAACTTATAGCTTATCAATTAGTGCGATGAAAATTTTCTCTAACTGAATGTCTCAAAAACAAAGGAAATGGTTGTTGATCTCAGGAGGGGGAAACACCTGATTACAGATCTCAACATAAAAAATCAAAATCGAAGTGTAGAGAAAGTAAAGACATATAAGTACTTAGGTGTCCCCATTAATAATAAACTAACATGGCATGAGCACGGCCAAATTCTGTATTAAAAAATTCAACTAAAAACTTTTCTATATTTTAAAAAAAACTGTACAATTTCGGCGAAGACAGACAAGTCGTTAACTTATTCTACAGTGCAAAAATTGGAAGCCCACTTAATTTCAGTATTACCTGCTGGTGTGGGAATTAAACGTCTGATATTAAACACCGCATAAACCGACTAATCAATATATAAGGAACATAACACAAACTAAACACCCTTTACTGGAAGAACTATTTGAAGAAAGATTTTATTGTAAAACTAAACAAATTTTGGATGATACATCCCACCCTCTTCATCACAGATACTTAGGATCGGCCCGTTCAGGGCGAATTCTTTCTCTCAGGGCCAGGACTGAAAGATATAACAATTACTTTGTTCCCAAATCTGTACAAATTTAACAGAGGTCCGCCAGAAGTCACAAATCTAAAAATGAGAACTAATACGTCCCTAATATGGCTAAGGGAATTCAATGAATGGCTGTTCAAGTTTATGTAGATGTATTGTGTTCAAATTGTTTTATGTATGTGCTGAAAATGTACAATGTAATCAAAAAACTTTTCCATTTGTTTGAGTTTGGATCAATAAAATAATTTTATCTCATCCTATCTTATAGGTTAAGAATATAATGCATCTTATAAAATGAATCACTATACCTTTATAAGTTAAGAATATGGTGCATCCTGTGCAAAAACTTCTTTAACGCAACCATTGCGTGTGAGTGCTCACTTATCCGAATCACACCATTTCACAACTACTTCGGATAATCGAAGCTCTTCTGTATTGATGGTGACTAGATAAAACTTGTTGACGTGGTGGTCGCCATGGTAACAGTGATTGAAAAAAATACTCCCTCTAATGCAAACGTTATAGGACAATCCATTTCTTTTATACTCACGTCCACTTTGATCAAAAACCTACAAACTTTTCCGAGTAGTCATTGTATTTAAAGGTATCGTGGTTTGAATATGTGTTGCTATAGCGTTGTAATGGTCGCAGTTTGAATATGTGTTGCTGGCGTTGTAATGGTCGAAGATTAGAATGTATCTGTAACTAGCGTTGTAATGGTCGCAGTTTGAATATGTGTTGCTGGCGTTGTAATGGTCGAAGTTAGAATGTATCTGTAACTAGCGTTGTAATGGTCGCAGTTTGAATGTATCTGAAGCTAGCGTTGTAAAGATGTCAGCTTGAATAAACATTTCTTGTGTCGCTTTTTTTGGAAAATAATTGAATTTCATCTTAAATTAACTCCTTGTCATGGTACATCATCAAATACTACTAAAATTCATGTATTTCTTTTTTCTACATTGTATATTTCAATAACAGTTTTATATCTGATGTAAGACTCTCGGCCAACAGAGATTTAGGAATGTCGTCAGGATTTGAATACCGTTGGGCAATACTGAAACTTCCCACTCAGTAAATACGAGAAGCTTTTTCTTATATATGGGACATGGAAAACTTGGATGGGTTTTGCCATTGTTCTGCCTTTAAACTAGTATTGCTGATGTAGTTTGGTGGTCTAAGAACTAAGATTGTTGGTAACGTTTATCAGTCTAAAAACTAAGATTGTTGATATAGTTTCTAAGTTTAAAGACACTTATGAACTCATGGCACAAAGACAAACTGAATGACCAATCACGTGAGCGACAGTAATGAGCAAGATTTTTACTTCTAAATATTTCCATTTATCCATGTTTTTTTGTCTTCTTTTTTTTATTTTTTTTCTTTATTTTTTTATTAGTTGTTTCATTTATTTATCTGCGTGTAATAATAAGCTTCCACAAGAAAATGTTCTTAGCAGCTCTATAAGTCTTACAATGTACAAAAATTGTATCTTTAAACCAAACATACGAAACGAAACTAAAAACGGTTTCCGACCCCTGACCTAAGACAAAATGATAGCGCACATGTTCTATATAGTATACAATGTTTATCGAACGACATGCTGCAAAACCGGTGGCGTGATCTAAATGTTGTCGAAAAGTAAGGACACAGTTTAAGAAGAAAAAAAACATATTGACGAGTCCATCCTATAGGAACAGCGCATCTCTTCGTGTAGTAAGGGAGCCCCGTTAAAGGCAAGTCGGAATCCAGCTCAAATTATATTCTTTCTGACCAACGGAACTACTGCCGCCCGTCGTTCGTTTATACGCAAGTGGCACGTTCCCAATTAAACGATCCCAAACGCCCAAAGTCCATTGTCAACCGTTTCGGGGGGAGCACGGTGGTGATGCTCTCCAGACGTCCCAATTGCTGTTGCGGGGTCTGGGGAAAGTCGCCCGCAGGGTCAACGCTGTGACCATCTTCGGCTTTCTATCATACGTCGTGACGTCGTGCTCCGTCGGGCAGTGGTTCTAACTCTCAGGCACAAAAACTCTTCATTAAACTTTTTTTTTTTCGAATTTCTTAGGATATAGTTGAACAAGATATGGGGAAGCTTGAATTTATAACAAACAGGAGAATTCAAGCTTCCACATACCTTTTTCAATGATATCCTTAACACAGCTTGATCGAAGTCCTTCAATTATTATCGAATTTCTTAGCACGATACTTTAAAGTTCACAATTCAATATTCATTACTTTAATATTCAAAAAAATATAAAAAAGACGTTACACTTTTTATATTGTTTAGTAGTCGGTCGCTCCGATATTGTTAACTCGTTGAAGGGGATTCAATTTGTCATTGAACAATATCTTGGAATGAACATTTTCAATTCTGGTTTTTGTTTAGTTTTTCTTTTTAAGCAAAAAGATAAAAGAAAGTTTTAGAAATGAAGGTCTCTCAGAGCTTGTGTTCCACTACAAAAAAAACAAAACAGTTGCTTCGCTCTAACCCAAATCTTCAGAATGTATGGAAATATACAAGTAAAAAGGGTAAGGATTGTACGCCATATCAAAAAGACTCAAGAAATCTTCATTTATTTCAACAAAGTGAAATTTTGTTCATTGAAGCTCGTGTTATGTTCCCGAAATGAGAGGACGGGTTGGGGGGGGGGGGCTTTTTTAACTCGTTAGATAGTTATGAGGGTGAGAATAACTTTAGAACTGACATCAACAATATAAGGCTTTAGAGGTGTCATTGTAAAAAAAAAAATATTTAGTGAATAGGTGTCACTGCCGATAGATTTACACTCTTCGGGTGAATTTGTCTTATCCTGTTCACATCAACAGAAGTCTAGGTTCAAATGCTTCAATCTGATTCGCTGTAATTTGAAAAGGTCTGAAAAAATGACATAAATTAATATTAAAAGTTTCTATAAGTTCACCTGTTTCTTTCTTCAACACCCACACCCCCCCTTCCCCCTAACCTCTCTACAAAGAGAAGGGGCGAGTTTCGTAGTCTAGTTAATTGTTGGGCTAAATCCCCCTTGGATTTACGCGAGCTTCCTGGCTTGGGCCTGGCCTTAAGTCTCAAGCCTGGAGGCTTAGAGGGCAGCCAATGGCCTGGGCGCAGGAGGCTGTTGTATGCACACGGTCAAATCTGAAGAAAAGTTTAGTGGAAAACACGAAAAGTCCGAGAGGAAAACGTACATTTCAGAGCAGAGAAGTCAGGGGCCGTCCTGGGGGTAACAACGTCAACGCAGCGTGAGGCATGATGGGACGTAACCGTGACGGCAAGGGAGACAAAAAAACGAGGCAACAATTACACTTGACTAGAGCGGAAGTCGTCACGGGTCGTAGAGTGAGCGAGAAATCAATACCGAGTGTACCGGCTTTCTAGGACATTTTCAATGTTTCAGTGAATTCTGGAAATAGGAATCGTGCCTGTCTCGACAAGTTGACCACAAAAACTGATTCGATGTTAATTTCACTGGATGTGGTCTTGGCATATCAACAGTGATGGACATTGGTTTATGTGTGAATTCGACTGAAACTGTCAAAGGAATAATTGCCTCTGTGCAACACAGAACTACTCATCAGAACACTTTCACCCACATGGCTCACTAGACTGACCATTTCCTTTGACCTGACAGTCGGACAAGAAGATGGTCCAACACAGAGAATGAGTTATATCATAATCTTTTCAGAAGGCGTCATCTAATCAATGCTTTGTGCATCCTCATGGACAACTGAGAACCATTCAGATGTTCCACTTGTTTCAAGACCAAAAAAAAATTTAAAAAATGTAAACATTCATTGCCGATGTCAAAGTTTAGAATCGTCCATTTTTGTTGGAAGTCTGTGTCTTATAAAAGCATTTAGAATAAGAGTGTTTCGATGATCTACATCAACGAAGTTGTTTACTTCTTAAAATTGCTTTTCGTACAGACTGTTGAACTATACGCCAAGGACACGAACTATTCATGAATTATTTCATTTGACGAAATCTGAATCATCCACCCATTGTATCGAAGTCGTAAAAAAAAAAAAAATTATTGTCCCAGTTCATAGTTTAAACTGCAGACGAAGAGCTTGATTTACAAACAAGAACTGTGAAGATCTTTCGTGACATATTTCAGCGCCACCTAACACCTAAAAAAGTGACCTCTACCTCGGGTTAAGGAACAAGAAACCGGCTTAGGACGGGGAACAACGCGAGATTTCCCATTTCAACGTCATGCACTTCCGTCGTACACCATTTCTGTTGAATGATGGCAGCAGAGGAGTCTCGTATTCTCAACCAATTTTTCAGAGAAGCATTAGGGCCGCAGTTGGTGGTGACGTTAGTTTGAAAGCGAACGGGCCCCAAGTATCCAGGTATCCTAGGCAATGATTTCACACAGATAAGCCCTGGAGCAACCGAGGCGGCCATCTTGGTGTGACGGATGGGGTGGGGTGTCAGCGTCACGGTTTGAGCTCTCCCCCTCACAGTGCGGTAAGACGGTGGAGTATCATCATGGGAAATCTGCCAGCTGTGAGGATCTCTGTAACCAGGTAACTTTTAATGTGAGCTGTTTTTTTTTTGTTGTTGTTTGTTTTTTTTAATTGTTTTCTTTCTGCAACTACCTGGCCGTCATTGTTGTTCTTTTAGAATGATTTTTTTTTCTCCTTCATTTAAAAAAAAAAAAAAAATCTTTTTTTTTAAAAACTGGAAGTCTAGAGGAGCAATTTTTTGTTTTAAATTTTTAAAGCGCTTTATTTTTTTTTTTATTGTTTTTTTTTTAGAATTATTTTTTTTTTTCCTTTATTTAAAAAAAAAAAAAAATCTTTTTTTTTTAAAACTGGAAGTCTAGAGGAGCAATTTCTTGTATTAAATTTTTAAAGCGCTTTATTATTTTTTTTAAAAACACAGGAGGTAGATGGAGTAATATGAAATAGTTTTGTGAGCATCTGCCACACTTAAATAGTTATCTGCTGATTTAGGCGTTATAAATTTTTTTTTTTTGTTTTTTAACAACAATACCATGAAGAACCATTATTATCTGACAAGTTGTTACAGCTTGTAATCGTGTGCATTTCATTACCTTTTTAAATAATATTTTATATTACAAAATGTTGAAATTACTAGTGATCAAAACATGCTCAAAGATAACATTACACAGGTATAACATCTTATAAACCTCATCTTAATAGAAATTCACTTGGAAAAAAAATATGGGTTAGGTGGGCTGGGGGGGGGGGATATTTGTGACGAAACAAGACATTGAAAGCATATTGTAGAATTAGGTTTTTATTCAAGTTGCTATCTCCAATATCAATGAGACCGCTGCTAACCCTCCCTTTTTCAAACCCCCTCCTCCCCCCCCCCCAAAGAAAAATTAATAAAAAAATCCTTGATACCAGCAAACATTTGAAAGGGACCGAGACTGTGACGTTTGACCTCTTTATGATGCTAACCGGGCGCCATTTTGGCAACATGGCCGTCGAGACTTGCGGCACCACCAGGAGCGATCTCCAACTGTTATTGAAGATACTTATGTTTCCACAACGACACGCCAAACTCTTGTGTGATCAACAGAAGAAAAACAACGAATACCACGCCTTTCTGTGGGCCTTTTTTTTCTTGGTTTTTTTAAATATTTGTTTCCTATTGTCACCAACATTTCAAAGTAGGACTTTTTATGATGACCTGTGAGACGCGAACGGAAGCTCAACACTTAGGAAAAAAACAACAAAAAAAACAGGTGAATTATTTTTTTCTAGCTTGTGTTTTATTCATTTTTAAAATTATTTTCACGTGTCCGGATGAATCCCAGTAGGCGTCGGTTGTTTAGATTGAATGACTCCCAACCCAAAGTATTTCTTCATTGGATGCAGTGGTCGAGATTTTTGTCAATGTTACGATAACAAATGTTGTTATTTTCATGCACCAGTTTTGGAATTTTTTCTGATTGTTTAATGTGCTATTTGTTTGTTTCCTGTAGTCTTCCCCCCCCCTCCTCCCCGTAGCCTCCTATAAAATCTATCAAATCTGATAAATTGAAAGGTGTAAATACTGCGTCAGCAATGTCAGTCGTACGATGTTCCGTGTAAATTTTAGACTTAGAACCAAAAAATATCCAAATGAAATTGTTTGTGACTCGCCGTAAGGCAAACCAACTGTGCCATAATGCCTAGACTTCTGTTCAAATTTAAGAAATGTCATGACATAGTTTTAAATTATTTAAAGGGTTTTGAATAGACGATTGGCCAAAATGGTTTGCTTTTAGAAGTAAATAAAATCCACATCATTGTAGAGGGACAGATACGGTAGAGCTGAGGTGTTATTGAACGGTTTTCGTGTCTCCATCACATTCATGTCGTCATAAATTATTTCGTTCTGTAAAACTAATAAATTTATAATACTTTGGAGTATTTTTAAACATTTATTTTCCAATTATTTTGCATGTAAATATGTTAGGGGTCAGATCAGATCACGCGTAGAAAATGATAAAGTGACAATTATCGAAAGCAATTTATTGGGGAAAATAAATTCTATTTATAGATTGGAGTGTTTTGTTGCAAATGTTGACCCATTTCGATTACAAATATAAAATTAAAAATAATGCATTGAAAATAATTTCATATCTACTTAATGATTAAAAATTGCATTTAAGAAAAGTTTATTTTTACCCCCCCCCCTCAAAAATGTCTAAAAATTTACTTTATGTTAATGCCACCCTACCACCTCCATCTTATGGTCCTTATTATGTCTCCGTTCGCCCTGTGCGTTTTACAAAGGCCCCAAATCCTTGCCGGACGCCATCTTGATTTTTTTTTCTGGAGACTTTATTGGTCTCGTTCTGGCTGCTTGTCGTCTGCGCGTAGACGAGGACGGATGCAAAACACCCCAGCCATAAAATCTGTAAGTAATTCGTTATTTTTATTTTACAGTTGATGCTGCTAGGGCGTTTCTTTACTTAAAATCACGTCATTCTGTTAATAATTTATATTTAAATGACCCTGCTGGACCTCCGTGTGACATTGAAGTCAGTGTAGCTGTTCTATTTCTGTGCGACTGTGCACAAGATGTCGGGGTGGGGGATCATTTCAAAGATCATTTCATGTCATGAGACACTGTTTCCGCGTCTACTTTCTGTTGTAAACGATGCCATCTGAAGTCTGTGACGTCCATTAGTTTCACTCTAAGACACCGTGCTGCTAACGTTAAACCTGTCCGACGTTTGCTCAATGTTTACGTTAAAAAAATTACTGCTCCAGTTCATGCCAAGTTGTTGATGTTCAATGAAATCACAACAGCTTTGTGTTTCTTTTAAACTTGTTTTACGTTAACAAGTTTTTAAAAAGTGTTTATGAATTAATTTTGCTTGTAAACAGGTTAGGGGGGGGGGCAACATCTACTTTTCTTAGTATATTCAGTTTTATTTAATTCGTCTCATTTTCAGCTAATTAATATTTAATTGATAGATTTATTCTCTTTGCGAAATAGAAATGTCCTACACTATCAGGCTTTGCATCATCTTATCTTCATTATCAAATTAATCAGTTTCCCATTCCAAATAAATGAAATTTAGAATTATTAAAGGTTTATAAATATATATATATATATATATATATATATATATATATAATTGTATTTTAAAATATGACAATTTAAGAAATATACTTAGAAATGGAAATATGTTCGGACAACTTATTTGATGATAAGTTGGCTACAAACACGAAATACAATGGCACACAATGCTCAATTACTTATAAAACAATGACTTATCTCTAAAGGTATGTTAGATTGAAATTTGTTAAAACACAACAGCACAGAAAATCGACAGGCAGGTCTCCCACATTTCTTATCAGTCATACAAATTAAAACAAAGTCATAATTTTAAAATGTATTTTTGTAAATGAGCTGTACATTTTTTTTTAGCTCCAAATGGTGTCGAGTTGGCCCGAGCTCTCAAGTAGCAACTCTTTGTTAAAACACAGTTAAAATAATAGCAATGCTTAACCATGTATTTTCCCCCCTCACAATGGTAAGCATTAAGAAATACAGCGAATGTTGAATTAGCACCGAGCATGCATCATTATTATATTATAAACTTCATGTTGAAGCGAATGTAAGATGGTGACTTCTTTCTGTGCACCAATTGCTACCTCGCAGTATCTTTAAATATCACAACCTGGTTCTGTAAAGGCTCAAAGCTACTCAAATTAAAGCAACACTAATGTTTAAATGAATTATCTGGTCAAGAGGTTAACATTCGTGTTGACACATTAAATGGTAAAAGAAAGAAATATATTTTTTTTAAAAATAGTTGTTAATATTTCATCTGTAGAATTAATGATGCCTTCAATTTCAAAACAAAGTTCCTACTTCCATTTGAGACAATAAAAGAAGTAGGGGAAAAGGGGGGGGGGGGGTATGGTAAAGAAAAGGGGGGGGGTTGGTCTTAAAGGGCAAAGAGGTGGTTTGACTACCTGTACAGAAATCGCCGGCGGGTCGGCTTATGTAAAAATTAACGAATTTAATATTTCATCTGTAGAATTAATGATGCCTTCAATTTCAAAACAAAGTTCCTACTTCCATTTGAGACAATAAAAGAAGTAGGGGAAAAGGGGGGGGGGGGTATGGTAAAGAAAAGTGGGGTGGTTGGTCTTAAAGGGCAAAGAGGTGGTTTGACTACCTGTACAGAAATCGCCTGCTGGTCAGCTTATGTAAACATTAACGAATTTATTTATGTTAACTATGATGGTCTTTATGACCTACCCAAGTGTTGAAGTACTTTGAACAGTATGGTTTTGTTTATACTATACCCAAGTATATGATTACTTCAAATAGTATGGTCGTGTGTTTAAGAGACTCAAGCCCAAGTATAAATATAAATTACTTCAAATAGTATGTTTTTTTTAATAAATTACCCAAGTATATAAATACTTCAAACAGTATGATTTAGTTTATATTATACCCAAGTAAATTACTCTTCATTAAATTTTTAAAAAAAATATGTTTAATTTTTTTTTTTTTTTTAACATTTATGGACTAGTTTTTTTTTCTTCTAAAGTTGTATTCTTTCCTTATATTATGGTTGTCGCTCTTGCTTGAGGAATTATGTTTCTTTCCTTTAATATATCTCATATCCTTGAATTGATTTTGTAAATTTATAAATGGGCTAGGCATATAAGTCTTTCCTTGATTCATCAAAAGTTCAGTCCAAAATCATAACAGAATTCGACCCAGGTGGTAAAAGACATGAAATATATGGAAATGATAATAATGGTGTAGGGTGGATTGCAGTCAGCAGTAGGCCTACATGCCTGTGTACATGGAGTAGGCCTATAAATTATTTATAGGTAACCATGATGGTATCTATGGCAGTGTGCAACTTCTGACATGCTCAAACCCAGATAACTCGCATGTGACAATAGCCGTGTGAGACCGGTCTGTACCCGTGCTATCAATTACCTCTGACCTCACCGACTCACTTGAACCTTTCGGTTAGAGCGGTTCACTTTTCACCAACCTTCCCCCTGAACAACGATTACACCGTCCCGCTAGCCTCTGAGACCGGGTCCCCGATTGCAATTTAGGTGTCTGACCTCCTCCCCCCCCCCCCACCCCCGTCTGTCCTCCTGACCTTTACACAGGACGGTAGTCACACGCCATCACCGGTTGCCACCTTATCTTACGTCTGGTCAGTGCGGGACATCTGGGGGTATGTAATATGTAACGGTGTCCAGTTCAATGTTTTGTTTTATAAGTTATAGTGTCTTGTTGTTTCTAACTCATATGATATCGCACTTTTCACTTGAGATGACGTCATATCTTAATAATCATAATACATTTATACGTTCCTAGATTAATTTTTTTCCAACTTCACACAATGCTTTACAGCTTGTCTCAAAGTGTACAGGTATGTGTGTGTGTCAGGTCTGGTCGCTGGTGTGTAGGTATATGTCCTTTGGTTTACAGCCTGGGGTATGGTTGTGTGTTGTTATCGCAATGGGAATGAAAAAATAATTTTAAAAAACTTTTTTTTTTTTAAATTTAACTTTAATTACCCTTTTCTTAAAAGTCTTTAGTTGACATTTCTACTCTAAAACTTTTCATCATAATTTCCGAAATCCGTTTTCTTTCCCTTCACCACCGCTGACCATGTTTTAGACATCACTACTGTCAGTACTGTCACTACAGTCTATTCAAAGTCAAGGGGTAGTTTTAAATAGAGCTTTACTTAACCTAAATACGTAAACTGATTCATGACATGGTTTATCCTACCTAAATAATTGAAACTGTTCCCTGATGACTTTTTGTGCGAAAAGCCGTTTTAAAGTTGTTGTTTTTCTTAATTGATACTTTGATCTGAATATTAGAAGACTTAATATCTGAATATTAGAAGACTTAATATATATAGATCTATTGAATGTGTTTGACGATGACTGCCGAGTGCCAGTTTATTTTTTGACAAGTAGGTTTCCGTTAACCCTTTCAATCTTAATCTGAAATGTTTACAAACAGACACTTTCAGGATTTATGACAGATAAATGGGATCCCGAAATGGGATTTAAATGTTAATACACATTTTTATAACATTTCTTCATTAACATTTTAGTTTATGTAATTCATAAGTATCCTTTCTAAGTTCTCAATTCTCTTTTCAATTCATTAAAAAAAAAATGAAAACAAAATAATTTAAATGCAAAGAAACTTGTGTAAGATTGTAAGATTGTAAGATTGAGCTATGTTAAACATAGTAAAGTGTTCAGAAAGTAAAATTTGGTTGGGAAAGCCATATCTCATTCGTGAATTTAAGAGGGGAAAAGAAAAACTGATTGGCCATTGACCACAGGGACGTGTATATTTTTGGGAACTAAAGTTTATGGTACTGATTTATTTCTGATGTCAACATTGAACTGTGTATTTTTACGGTCACTGGAATCAATCCGACCGTGACTAAGTAAGCCAAGGGTTAAATCTTTCATTGCACTTAAAAGGCACATAAAGATTACTATAGACGAGAATAGACGAACTGCCTACACTTTGAATGTATCGTTAGTCAAGTGGTCTTCAATTATTCGGGATATGACATTATATCCGAAGACCAACACACGAGATAATAAATTATATAATGTATGCGTAATGTAAGTATAAGGCAAGATATTGCAGTCCAGTGATCCAGATAAAGTATTACATCAAATGTCAAGGGCCGATTGGTCAGTTGTGCACACGTGTAAGACTTCTTGACACGCGAGTTGGCTTGGACCACATCTCAATGTGGATTGCATTCCAATGTCATTTATTAGCTCAGATCAGTGTAAACATGATTCAAATGTGTAAAATATTCCAATAAGAACATATGTATATATATATATATATATATATATATATATATATATATATATATATNTATATATATATATATATATGTGTGTGTGTGTGTGTATTTAATGATTTTCTAAAAGTTCAAGTTTAGAAAGAAAAGTATTAAGATTTGTTGTTGAAGCTGAACTTTAATTTCTGAACATTTCTACTTTTCTTAGGGCCCTATTGTGCCATTTTTACTTTTGCCGAGTTTAGCATTAGTTTAACTCTTATGAAATGGTTTTCATAACTAATGAATTCCTTCCGTAAATGACAACATTTCAACAACGGTTAGACAAACATCAATACATAAAACAGTTTTTTTTTTTTTTTTTTAAATATCCCTAAGACATATTCATTGGCTTGATGCACACTGCTCCCAAGTCCACAAAAGGAAACACACATGGGATTATCTTTGTGGCTTCTCTTTGAAATGTCCAGTCCTCGAGTGTGTCTTGTGAAGTCCATCAGCTGAATGAAACTGAAGACTTTGAAGAAAAAAATATCCTATGTGAAATTTGACAATGATATTATAGTAATATGCATACAGGTAATAGAGAGGAGGTAGATGTCATTTTTAGCCATCAATTTTCATGTTTAAATGTAAGAAAATTCACAAATAAAATTAATTTTATTTAAATATTACATTTTGAATACATCCAATCTTTTAGAAATGACTTAATGCATCACAAAATCATATAAAAATCATTATACCTTAAAGAAAAAGATGTTAAAAAAAGGACACACATTTTGCCTTCTCTTTGTTTAAAAGAAACGAAACTACTAATCAAATTAAATGACAAACGAAGCCAATTTAATTGAGAATGTTCCAATCCCTTGTGACAGAAGCACCTGGGAGGTGGGTTAAAAAGGCACGGCTCGCTCACCTTCAAGATGCATCCTCATCTTGTATCGGACTGTGCGGCAAACATTAAAATTGGCTTCCTTAATGGGCGCACCTGCAGTGTGCGCACGACCGGTGCATCATTGCTCACACTTAATTAGAAGGAAATCAATACACAAACAAGGCAGGGCGAAGTTAACAAGCTTGTCAGTTATCAACAAAATAATCAGGATAAAAACAGATGGGTTTGTTTGTTTTTTTGTTCTATATAAATGTCAAATTAATGTAAGGAAGAAAAAAGTCAAATTAATTTAACTTTTGAAATAAGAAGAATATACTCCTATTATTCTAACATTTGAGGGTAAAATGCCAAATGTAGTAGACGGCTATTGGGGGTAAATTCAATGGCGTGCTTCTTGTCTGGTGACATGAGATACAATTATAATGTACAATTAGTTTGAATGAAATATTCTCCATTAAATTTAATACTGATGATATTGACAACTTGATATCACTTTTAGTATATCTATAGTATATGCATAATATGAAACTAACTTACAGAAATGCTTTATTGAAGAGCCTGTGAGATTATTCCAAAATGAATAGGCCTACCGGGTTTCTTATTTACCTTTTTTTTTTTTTTAAATTGGAAATGAAAATGGGTCCATGTGATTTGGAAATTAACTGGAATGCTTTTGTGTAAGAAATCCACCGAGCCTGAGAAATTATTTTTAAATAATTTTATTTCATCATCCTGGAATGCATAGAATGATTTTCAGAATCAGTTCAACTCCTCTATGAAATAGGAGAAGCTCTCTATGATAGACTCTAACCCATATCAAATAGGAAAAGCTCTTTAAGATAGAATCTATGCCCTATCAAATAGCAAAAGCTCTCTGAGATAGAATCTATGCCCTATCAAATAGGAGAAGCTCTCTGTGATAACTATGACCTATCAAATAGGAAAGGCTCTCTGTGATAGATTCTATGCCTTATCAAATAGGAAAAGCTCTCTATTTCAAGCGCTGTGTGGCACGTGAGCTCTTCTGGGGCGAAACATGTGTACTATTCAGCAGATGAATATTAACACTTATAAAAATAAATGAGCAAAAATATTTTTAAATAGATAATTACACTAAAACATTTAGATTTTAAAATGTTGGTACCAGCCAGTTTATGATATTGAACTACATGCCCCACCAGCCGACATTGAACTACATGCCCCACCAGCCAACCTTGACACATGATAGGAGTTAATCTTAACTAAACTAATCTTATCTCCTTTAATCTCGTCTAATCACATATTTTTTACGGGTGGGTGGTTGCAGTGGGGGGAATGTGAAATTCTGCTTAAACCTTTCTTCCCTACTTTGATGAGATTTAATCAGTCAACGTGGAGCTTTAGTTGGACTCAATAGCACAGACTAAAATTAACTGTAATGATTCTGATATTATAATAGTTATTAGTTTATGTATTATTTAATACAACAATTTTTTATTTGTATGTTTAGGGTATGTTAAGTCATTGATTACATAATAAGAAAGAAAAGAAAAGCAGAACGTCATATGGAATCATCTAATGCTCATATAACTTTCTTTTCTTAGTGAAGAAAAGTTTCTGGAGTTGTCACACAAGATTCCCTCAGCATTTTTAGCACTTAAGATGATATGGGGACCCAGATATGATTAGATGGGGGACACAGATAAGATGATATGGGGAAACATATATTATGGGGACACAGATATTTATATGGGGCCATAGATATCTATATAACTATATGGAGAAACAGATGAGGACACATGTGTGTGGCTTCGTATATTAATAATAATCCAGGATTATCAGGATTATCAATCATTAGGCTAAATTTATGTAGTTCAAAAGCTGTAACAAAAGTCAATTGAATGAACTACATTAGCAAAGGCAACATGTTATTGAAACTTGGAGTGGAATAAATCCAAAAATCCCCAAATACCTGTCTCTGAAAAAATCAAATATTTTTTTTAAAGAAAAAATTCATTGATGCACTGAAAATATACTTATCCTTTTAAAAAATAAATAATTAACTAATATTTTTGTTCTCTAAGACTACATTGGTCATCTCAATGGTCAAAGAAAGCTAACTAAATAATTATTTCTAATCTGGCTACTCCTCCTGGATTAAGAAAAGTTAATCCTGATTACCGCCCTTCGATCAGATTTTCACCTTAAAATCCTTGTTTGGTTTCTTTTTTCGGATCTAAAAACCCATTTATTCACCGCAATGAATCATGTTTAATAACATCTCTGTGTTATAATATGTGAGAAGAGATCATGCAATATATGTTGATATTGGAAGATTTGCAATGACTGTCCAAACTAAAGCGAAAATATTTTTTGACAACAGGTCCATCCATTCTTTTTTTTAGTAGCGACAAATTTCATTATGTATTCAAATCCTTTGACTGTAATCTCGATGTGTCATTAAAATTTCAATGTCTTTTAAATATGTAAGAAGATAACTTAAATTTATTAGTGATATTTTTCATTTTTAGAATTTCGTGAGAGTACTTTGTTAGTTTCAGGGCCAGTTACTGATTAGAGTTCTGAGTTAGTTAGAGATTTTACAACTGTTTAGTTTTAGACTAAACTACGGATCTTGGGAATATATACAAGATATTGTATCTTCTTAACTTTTAAAATTCAACCTTTGCCAATTTAAGCCAATTAATGTTTAAATTTTAACAAAAACGGGTGTTATATTATTATATTCAATCCTTAGCTTTTCCTAGAATTTAATGGGACATATAAATATTCCTCTATTTAGTTTCCTTATTATATTGGTTTAATTAATTCATATTTGTATAACTACTTAAAATATGAGGGCTATTTTAACATCCAATGCCAATGTGCTTTCCTTGGCATCAGAACTACATTAATATGTGGAACAGAAACTGAACACATGCTATTAAATATTCTATAAATTCCCATTTAAAAAAAAATTAGTAACCATATTACCCATTATTAATTGTCCCATTTAATTTTAAAATTGCCCGGTTAAGATCAAACACTTCAAATCAATTTGCAAACGGCTGACCACTAAAATTTCATATTAATGATACTCAACATCTTTTTATTTAGGCCTACTCATTTTATTAACTTTATTGAATGATGAAAAGAAGAAGAAAAAAAAAATACTAGCATTTTTCAACAAGATTAATAGAAAAAAAATGTCATAATTTGTTACGTCGATGAAATTGGTTTAATTTTAATATATAGAAAGCCAATTATTGCGAATTTTTTTGCACCAAAAAAGACGTAAAGAAAAGTATTTATTTTTTCCTATTGGTCGATTCGAAAAGGGGGCTGGGCTATGGAGGATATGATACGCGTAGCCTGAAAGTGGTCCAAGGGTAACGTGCGCGCGCAAGCGGATAGAGACGCCTTCTGATTGGATCCTTAACACTCTTTCTTTATGGTTTGGAATTAGTTGATTTAAGTTATTGTGAATATGTTCTCTTGATCATTATTTTTCTTTTAATAATGGAAAAGCTATTTATTTTAATTATATTTTTATCACTTGAATTTTTTTTTTTTTTTTTTTTTTTTTTTTTTTTTTTTTTATTTTTTTTTTAGTTTTTTTTTTTTTTTTTTTTTTTTTTTTTTTTTTTTTTTTTTTTTTTTTTTTTTTTTTTTTTTTTTTTTTTTTTTTTTTTTTTTTTTTTTTTTTTTTTTTTTTGTATTTTAACTTTTTTTTTCTCAAGGAAGCCTATTAAGTTCTAGTATTACACGTTTAGAACATAAATAGCTAGATTTTAAAACATTGACTAAATTTTGTTCTGTACAATTACGTTTTTATCATTCTCTAAACATCGCCACCCCCACCCCCTTCAATATAATATATGTAATATAGAGATTAAAAAAATTCAAAAAATGTGACTGCCTAAAAAAAACAAAAAAACTTTAATTATGTCTACATGTAATTCCAACATATCAACAATGACAGTTCCTCCTATCAACAATGACGGTTCATCACATTGAGAATGACAGTTCATCACATCCACTATGATAGTTGCATACTATCAACAACGACAGTTCATCACATCAACAATGACAATTCATCACATCAACAATGACCGTTCGCCACATCAACAATGACAGCTCTCTATAACTGTGTTATCTCCATCAAACTCTGTCATCTTTTCTGAGCTGCTCATTGTCCTCAACAATAGATAATCAGTGAACGCTGAACAGTTAGAGTTTCTGCGCTAAGCATTCTAACTACCATTTCCCTGATCCCCGATTCAGCAACTCCACAGATCACAAACATTGAGCGAACCACAGTGCTTACTTCACCGCACGTCTGCTGTAATCCGCACAGACAGCACTTAATATCGTATGCTACATTGAATGGTCATTAAATAGAAGTATGGCGTTGAGCTTGAGGCTATCAATTTTAGACTGTTCAGTCTTCAAAATAGGAATGTGTTTCTAAACTTAATTATCAATACACTTTGTTGATTTTAAAAAAAATTATTTATTGGCCAGTTTACGTAAAAATAATAATTAATTTGTGTATGGGTTTTCCAAGAATAAGTTTGATAGTTTATTTGGTAATATAAGCAATTTTCTTGAATAAGCATTTTTTTTCATTTAAATAAATATTTTGAACAATGAAAGAAACGTTAAATCGAACGATTACTTTGAAAGGAATCATTTTTTACTGGTCAGAAATTGTTAGCCTTGAATCATCTCGAATTTCTGATAAGAGAGAGTTTACACCAACTCATTGTTCAATACTTACTTACTGTGTCTTTGTTTCATTCTGAGATCTCGTCCTGAAAAAAAACTCTTAGTAAGATGACAAGTACCATAGAAATGCAATGCACATGCAATACAAATACGATAACATCAACATAACCAACGTGCATGCTTGGAACAGAATACATGATTCCTTTTAGACATTCCTACTTTACTTTGCTTAGCGAACGTAACAACAACAACATGATTAACTGAATCCTTGTCATAACCGGAAGTTGAGATTACTTTACTAACATTTGGTTAATCGTAGCGAAAAGGGTGGCTTATTGTGAAGTTTGGTAACTTGAAAAAAAAAAATTAAATTTGATGTTTTGGGCATTGAAATAAACATTGACTAAATAATTGATAGCTTTATTGTCATGGGGCATGATTGAGTAGGACTTGTTTTATTGTTATGGGGCATGATTGAGTAGGACTTGCTTTATTGTTATGGGGCATGATTGAGTAGGACTTTTTTTATTGTTATGGGGCATGATTGAGTAGGACTTGCTTTATTGTTATGGGGCATGATTGAGTGGGACTAGCTATATTGTCATGGGGCATGATTGAGTAGGACTCGCTTTATTGTTATGGGGCAAGATCGAGTGGGACTAGCTTTGTTGTTATGGGGCATGATTGAGTGGGACTAGCTTTGTTGTCATGGGGATTGTTATGGGGCATGATTGAGTAGGTTTTGTTTTATTGTTATGGGGCATGATTGAGTAGGACTTGCTTTATTGTTATGGGGCATGATTGAGTGGGACTAGCTATATTGTCATGGGGCATGATTGAGTAGGACTTGCTTTATTGTTATGGGGCATGATTGAGTGGGACTAGCTTTATTGTTATGGGGCATGATTGAGTGGGACTAGCTTTATTGTCATGGGGCATGATTGAGTGGGACTAGCTTTATTGTCATGGGGCATGATTGAGTGGGACTAGCTTTATTGTTATGGGGCATGATTGAGTGGGACTAGCTTTATTGTCATGGGGCATGATTGAGTGGGACTAGCTTTATTGTCATGGGGCATGATTGAATGGGACTAGCTTTAGTGTCATGGGGCATGATTGAGTGCGACTAGCTTTGTTGTCATGGGGCATGACTGAGTGGGACTAGCTTTATTGTCATGGGGCATGATTGAGTGGGACTTCAAAATATATTCGTAGTGGAATCTTTAAATCAAATGTGTTTAAGTTAAAATAATATGAATTTTAGCACTTGTGTTGCAAACATTCGGGTTCGGAAAATAGGAAAACAAATAACTATATTTGAACCAGCAAGAGAAATCACCCGTTGTCCATTTTTATGTAATTCGACCACCAGGTTACTTCCCTTTCACCAGAATTTTAACCCCCCCAAAAACAGTGGCACTCTTCAGTTGTCATGTTGTAAACTTGACAAGAACACACTTTTCAATAATTTCTTTCTAAACGTTTGCTGTTTGTGTTTGTTACGAGATGGCGACACAACACTAGACATCTTCACAGCGTTCCGAGATTAAGTGAAGTAACTGATGCCTTTTTGTATGGACATGTACAACTCCTCACAATGTTATTTTCCTATTCGAAATGTCAATGAGCGTGTATGTAGGGACACTATTGAACCATATATATTTCAGTAGATGTTTGTAATCAGAAGATAGAGTTTAAATTCTCGTGTAATTATAAAATGGTATAACATGTCATTATTGTATTATTCAGTTTTAATGAAACTATATTTTTGAAAAAAAAAATAATTTAAAAAAACTATTTTATTCCCGAATTTTTTTTGTTTACAATTAAAGCTAGGTAATTTAACAATTTTAAATTATAATGCGTTCATTTTGAATTGCTCTCGAAGTTTCCCTGGAGTTTTTGGATGGGACGGTTTTAACAAAATTCCATGTAAATAATTGGAGGCTTCCATGAAACATTAACAATGACTATGCTAATCAGTAATTAGGAACAACAATGTCATTTCTAGAGATCCTGTTGCTCTGATCTTTCAGAGATCACAGATGATATGGTTGATATGGTTGATATGGTTGATATTGAAGATTTTCAAAGTATCATCCTTTGACCACGTTGATATATTGCTCCAAAAACTGAAAGTCCTTATACTAAGCTTTTTTCAAAGTTGGCGTCTGCTGCTATAATATCACGGAGCGTCCAAACGTCGTACAATAAAATGATACATATTCTATACGTCTGAGTCTTTTCAGTCTTTTAACACATGTTTCTCTTCAGAGGGTAAACTACTTCATCACAGATACAGGGCGAATTCCTTCTCTAAAATTTAGGGACCAAAAGATGTACAAATTAGTTTGTTCCGCAGTCATTACGAATTTACCAGCGTACCCCACATCCCGCAAAGCGATTACCAAATCTAAAGGAGTCATTATTCTCAATAGTGGAGTTCTCTTATTGATGATTTTTTCGCTAGATAAATACTTTAGATGTCTTGTGTTTAAATTGTTAAAATTGTAAAATGTCTCAGCTAAAAACATGTATCAATTTATGTGTTAAAAATGAATATATAAAATGTAATAAAATATATATCTCCATTTGATTGGGTCCATAAATAATCTTATCTTGCATATATCTTAAGCCCCCTTGGCGAATTCTTAATAAGCCTTCAGTAAGTTTTACTGGACCATAAAAAAATCCCATCTGTTTGACCCAAATAAGCCTTCAGTAAGTTTTACTGGACAATATAAAACTCCTTCTCTTTGACCAAAACTAGCCTTCTGTCAGTAAGTTTTACTGGACAAAAAAAAAAAATCCCCTCTGTTTGACCTAAATAAACTTTCAGTCAAGAAGTTTTACTGGGCAGTATAAAAGTCCCTTATTTTTTACCTTAATCCATTATTTTTTGTCCACATCTCTCAGTGCCGCAACATTTCAATCTTGTTCAACTATTTATTGTTGAGTATTTTTCATGATTTGTTTGTTTGAAGCTTGACATAAAGATAGTTAGACAATGGTTTGTTGCCAAGTTATCGCTGTCAACTACACAAAGTTTGTAAAACCATACGCAATACAATTTAAAAAAAAAAAACTTATTTGAAAATTAATGTACGTATTATTAATAATTTTGTTGTTTTTACAATTCTTTTCAGATGACCTTCATGTGACCTCTTTTGATTGGTTGAAAAAGGAAGGAGACATTCAGAGGTGATCTCCCCTTAGAGGTAAGCATTGTATCAATGTTCTCCTCTTAGAGATGGGCAGGGCATTGTATGTTCAATGATCACCCCTTAGAAGTAACCTTGTATGTTAAATGATCACCCCTTATATGTAAGCTTTTGGGTTCAATGATCACCCCTTAGAGGTAAGCTTTTGGGTACAATGATCACCCCTTAGAGGTAACCTTGTATGTTCAATGATCACCTCTTAGAGGTAAGCTTGTATGTTCAATGATCACCCCTTAGAAGTAACCTTGTATGTTCAATGATCACCCCTTAGAAGTAACCTTGTATGTTCAATGATCACCCCTTAGAAGTAACCTTGTATGTTCAATGATCACCCCTTAGAAGTAAGCTTGTATGTTCAATGATCACCCTTTAGAAGTAAGCTTGTATGTTCAATGATCACCCCTTAGAAGTAAGCTTGTATGTTCAATGATCACCCCTTAGAAGTAACCTTGTATGTTCAATGATCACCCCTTAGAAGTAACCTTGTATGTTCAATGATCATCCCTTAGAAGTAACCTTGTATGTTCAATGATCACCCCTTAGAAGTAACCTTGTATGTTCAATGATCACTCCTTAGAAGTAAGCTTGTATGTTCAATGATCACTCCTTAGAAGTAAGCTTGTATGTTCAATGATCACACCTTAGAGGTAAGCTTGTATGTTCAATGATCACCCCTTAGAAGTAACCTTGTATGTTCAATGATCTCCCCTTAGAAGTAAGCGTTTATGTTCAATGATCTCCCCTTAGAAGTAAGCGTTTATGTTCAAATACATTAATTGATCTTTGTAACAATGTTTAAATACATTTCTTCTCAATCATCCAAATATTATTTTCATGACAATGTATATAATCTATTTAAATGATTTCCATCTGTGTTATCTTGATGTCTGAAAATAGATCCTAATCTAAAATGTACCCTTGTGTTCATTGTTGATCGAGTGATGCCTTTTAATTCCTCTTAACACCCCAATTCTTGTTCACCATTTTTTTAAAAACTCCGTCTGAATATGACAACAAAATGAAAGCGGGAGAATTATTGTTAATAGAAACTTGTTTAAATTATACGTTATTTCAAAGGTTTAATAACTCCTGCTCTATTGTTACAGAGGGGTTCGTGTAAAATAATGTTCTTGGCAGCCATACTTCAAAAAAATATTTTTTTTTAAAATGCCACATTTTGACCTCTCAATTTTTACCGGTATTGGGTAAATATGGGCATTATATAGAAAATCTATACTTTATGCAAAGATGTTTCAAGGGTATTCTTTAGTATGCTTGACTGTCGTTAGGTTTAAATGTGATATAACAAATTTCGGGGAGTGGACATCCTCCGTTGACTTTTATATATCTCTGAACTTTAAAATCATTTTATTTTAAAGTATATTTTACATTTTCCAGTTGTTTGAAACCCCGGCCAGTGCGAGAATGGACTTAAGTGTTGAAACTAAAGATGACAATAAGATGCTAATCTGATTGATAATTTTTTTCGTTGATACTTCCATTGATGAATGTACCTATAGTATGTATAGAAATAGATACCGGAGTTATTTGTTGTTTTTTTTTCACCATTGGCGTTAACAGAAAATCAAGTGTATAAAGTGTGTATGCCTCGGTCATACAGTATTGTTGGACTACTAACGCTTGAGTGTGGGTTCATACGCCAATGTTTGCTCTTCATCTAAGGAGATATTTTATTCAGAGACATTCATTCAATGCTAGCTTTATTGTATCGATTTTTCATGAACAAAAAGAACCGTAGACCGACAACACCCCAATTGATGCTGTAAGGCCGACACGTATGCTGGCTCTGTTTTGTCTTAACCGAAGCTTTAACACACCTCTAACACACCTCTAACTCACCTTCATCACATCTATAACACACCTTTAACACACTTTAAACACATCTTCAACACACCCCTAACATACCTTTAACACACCTCTAACACACCTTTAACACACCTCTAACACACCTCTAACACACCTCTAACACACCTCTAACACACCTCTAACACACTTTTAACACACCTTTAACACACCTATAACACACCTCTAACACAATTTTAACACACCTCTAACACACCTCTAACACACCTTCACCACATTCTAAAACACCTCTAACAAACCTCTAACACACCTCCAACACACCTCCAACACACCTCTAACACACTTTTAACAAACCTCTAACACAGCTCCAACACACCTTCAACACACCTCTAACACATCTCTAACACACTTTAACACACTTTTAACACACCTTCAATACACCTCTAACACACCTCTAACACATCTTCAACACACCTCTAACACATCTTTAAACACACCTCTAACACACCTCTAACACAACTCTAACACACCTTCACCACATCTCTAAAACACCTCCAACACACCTCCAACACACCTCTAACACACTTTAACAAACCTTTAACACACCTCTAACACACCTCTAACACGCCTTTAACACATTTTAACACACCTAGCGCTCAGCGATGAAGCCGTAAAACACACAGTGCCATGATATAAGAATGGCATTTAAATTAGAGTACGCTACAAAAACATCTGATACACAGGATATTAATTATTGTTCGTCTTATGCATGTTTCGAAATGAAATCCACCATTGTCGTGTTTTCACACAACAAAGAAATCGTTAATGCTACAAATGGTTTGCGTGGACAAATTCAAACTATTTTAATCAATAACAAACCGAATTGATCAATAAAAGTTTTTTTTTAAAACAACAACATTTATTATTTTTTAATCTCACGGACTTTGTTTCCTGGAACTCCATGTCAGAACTACAATGTCATTCTGAATTTTATATGCACTGTCTTCAATAACGTTTGCTCTTCGCACAGATTGTCCATAAAATGTGATGACAATGTGTAGTCTTGGAATCATCTTATTTAGACAAGATTGGTTCTATATAATGCAATGCGGTTTTATATTTATTTGCATTATGTCAACACCCATATCAACAAAAATATAACACGGTTTTCAGTAAACTATCAAAATTAAATGTAAGATGATGACTGGTTGATCTCACTTTTACATTGTCCCACTTTGTGGTCTCACTTCCTCCTGTTGTTCTTTCATTTGATTCATTTTGCTAGCAGCTTATGTATTTGCTCCCAGATTGTTCAAATTGCGTTTAATGATAAAAAAAAAACCCAAAAAAAATATTTGAGATCTGGCCAACGGCGAGGAATTTCTTTACCCAGATCCTTAATGTGGATTTGTTTGAGACAGTTAGATCAGCTCGTCCTAGAATGGCTTCTTCCTGGTCCCAGGGTGATATGGGACGATTTCATTGTCTACCACGTTAAGGTTGATTCGTGGATTTATTGCAATGTCTTGAAGAGAAGTTTTCTCTTTTAAAAAAACGGCATTTAGTTTATGAACTTTAACAACTTCTCGTTAGGTATCTAAATAACGCTTACCTAAATCAAATTAAAACAATCATTTATTTTTTGGTGTTATATTTTCTTACAATTTAATGTATAGCCTTATTTGCTTTGACCATTATGTAAACAGTGTATGCATTTATAAAAAATCTAGTTTTGAACCATGTTTACGAACACTCTATATGATGAGATTTACTGATAGTAGAAAATCTGTACCTATTTTTTAAACTGCCGAGACTAGAATAGGAAGATTTATAATTAGGCTACGATATTAAACTTCGCGACCCCCTTCCTCTAAACCAACCCCCATACCCCGGAAGCCACCCCCCCCCCCACAATTCCCTTAAAAAAAACAACAGCAAACGAGCCATTTAACTTATTTGTTGCAATGTTTCAAAATGTTAAGGGTCAAAGTTTCAAAACAATAAATCAAGGCAAAGAACTTTACAATCACTAATATTTAATTATTATTCCAGTTACTTCCCGTGTAACAAAAACAACCAAATCCAAACTCCACACTATTTGCAATTGACACTGATGATTCTTTTTATTGGAGATACAGTGTCGTGTTCAAAATTGTTTTTGTTTTTGCTCTTAGTATTGATTCATTTGTTTTGTTTTAAATCTCATTTTGTCAAAATATTTCAAATTGTTTAAGGTTTGGCACTTCTGGCTATGTAATGAGTCATGTATCGATTGGCACAGTCCATTAGTTTTCAATTGCCCCTAATGGCATCACATAAAGTTGCATGTATTTCCCATGTTGGAACTATACACCATCTATAGACGTCATTGCATTTTACTCACCAGTGACCCCGTTCTCACTCTTTTGGACAAAAGCTCACCTTAGATCGCATCACTTTCCACCAGGTCCTGTATGCATATCAGTTAATTATTTCATGACCTTTAAACCACAATTCCCGCATCCATAATTCAATAGCCCCCCGAACCTCCCCCACTCCCCGCCTCGTGTCCCCAAGACTGACCATAGGTCAGCATTACAGTTCTGTTGGTAGAACCATTAGTTCTCGTGCCGACAAACGGGGTCCGCGCGAGCTGTCTTCTGTTTAGTATCCGGCTCCTTACACAGGCGGTCAGACAGTCAATGAAAATCCGATCTGGCAGCGAGAGAGCCACCGGTGGGACCGGTTGATTCCATTTTGATTAGGGCCCGTTATGGAGAACAAAGGCCCCAGGGTGTCCTCGCTCTGTGCCATGATGATGACCAGATGGACATTAGTGGAATGGAGAGTAGCTGGTCAGCATTTTATATGTAGGCTTCGTAGTGATGCCGAGGCTGACTCCGCGTCGCAAGTGCAAACGCTCTGCACAGAGATCATCAAGTAACATGAGAAAAGTATAACGCTGTAAGTGCACTGTAAGTTAAACAAACGCTAGAAACAATGTCTTTCGTATGAATCCTTAAAATATTGTATTAGCGAGCCATTAAGGGGCGCGCAGGTGGGGGGGGGGGGCTGAAAATTTGACAAAACATGCTGTCCAGTAACGCACTTACTAAGAATCCCTATTAGTGCTCTTCACACCTCCACGGGAGACAACCGCACTTTTTTTTTGTCACGCCCCTGAATTATATTAATATTCTAATGGCCCGCCAGCTTTTACATCGCAGATTTATTTCACCAATTATTTCAGACAAACAAAACAAAATATTAAGCACCAAACGCACTTTCGATATAATTATTTAATAATTTCATTTAGCGCAATTTTCAGGAAATTAATTTCATGAAATCTGTCGCATCATATTTTATTAATCTTCTCCTTTTAAAAAAAAAATTAAAAAACTGATTTTTGGGAGTTGTGGGTTGCGGAGTGGGGCTAAAAATGTGTTACAATGTGTTATCATTGGCAACACACTGTCAAGTGCCAAGTGCCCAGTTTCAGCTCGACGGTAAGTGGGTCAATTAGCCGTCCGAAGATTTTACCTGCCCGCCAGCCAACCAGCAAGCCACCCAGCCAGTTAGGAACCAAAGCGAAGTTAATATAAAGGATTCAAAACAAGGCCTGATGTCAATGCTCATTGACATAGGGCAGAGTTTGATTGTTATATTACTTTAGTCTGTATTTTAAGTTCGATTTTTGATGTCCAATAAGTTTAAGGATAAAATGTCCAAAGTTTATATTATAACAATATTAGCGTATTCCCTCCGTGCCAAACTGTTGCCTAGGGAACGGTGACTTTCCGTGATTGGAGCAAAGGTGGTTGGGCAATGCAGATATTTGCATGCGATTATTTCTAAAGTCTCGTCGAATAACTTAAGTCCACATGTACCTTTTACAATGTGGAAATTGCGCATTATTGGCCCTTGTTGTAGGTGAAAAACTTTCCAGAAGTGCTATTTTATTTTCAATTTAAAAAAAAAAAAAAGAAGAAGATTATAGGCTCAAGTGCTCCTTGTTGCCCGTCCAATGGAATGCCACCTCAGAACTTGATAATATTCATTCATTTAATAACGTAATGCTTTAAACAGCATATAGAAAATCGTATAAATTCATAATGGTATGCTTTGTTCTTTTCGTTTAATATCACCAATTTTCACATACAAGTTTATAAAAGTCGTTAGGCCCTTTTGCCCTGAGTAGAATCTCCGTACACAACACACTGGGAGCCCGACAATGGAAGTTGGCACAGAGGCCAAGCCACGGACCTGTAACAAATGGAGTAGTCACTGATTGCATTATCTTCTCCAGAACCAATGGAGCCATCAGTAATATTTCTTCCCTAATGTGTGTTCTAGTGTGTGTCAAATCGGCTGCCCATCCCTTCCCTGCCCCCTCCCCCCTCCCCCCGGCCCCCCTTCTTCTGACCTTCAGGAACCTGCACACCACAATTCTCAGATCGGAAACCCGTGCCCTCGATTTGTTTCGCTGCGCAACGGCTCCTTCCGACTCAATAACCAATCAAGTGGCGCCTAATCGGTCACGTGGGGCTTGCTGCCATGTCCTGTTGAGATGTCCAGCAGGACATTATGCGTCCCAGAAACTGTTTCCCTTGTCGCCCTCGCCAGTCATTGCCCACCCCCCCCCGCCCCCCGCCCCCCACCCCATCTTCTGGCACCACGTCTTGATGACTTAAACCATCCATGAATCATTTAAAAAGACCAGACCTCGCCAGTCATTGCCCCCCCCCCCCCCGCCCCCCGCCCCCCACCCCATCTTCTGGCACCACGTCTTGATGACTTAAACCATCCATGAATCATTTAAAAAGACCAGTTCATTTAGTTAACCCATTTCAGGGAGATTTCCGGAAGTGTCCAAACAAAAGGTCATAAAGGTCACTCCTACCTCCAATAATGAGTGATTGAGTTTCGTATTACTTTGGATGACTTAGAGAATTAGGTGCGTACAAAGGTTGCGTCCGTTGTGAAAAATGCCACCGTCGACCAGTGCAACGCAATATCCTGGATGGCTTAGCCCCGGGAAAAAAAAAATCATTCCGTCAGAGGAGTGGAGTCGGAGCCTTGCTGCCCATCATTCTCATTGGTCTGTTTGTATTGGCATCATATTGCAAGTGCTTTCTGTGCATTACGTGGAGGGGTTCCAATACGCATCGTTTTTGAATGGTTTTCTTTGTTAAGATGCACTTTAATGAAATGACATTCTTGAAACTCATCCAATTAAAAGGATTTTTTTTTTAAAGCATGATGTTACCCAAGAAATGTCACAGATTTTTATAACGTAATTATACCATGCCTTAGAGGCTTCTGGGACAATTTAAAAAAAAATATGTTTGAAAATTGTCTTTTTTTTATTTCCATTCTATGTGTTTCGCTATGAGCCAACACCCGTCTTTTCTCCGTTGTGTGTAAATTACGCTAATTTTTTGTTAAGAAGTCTGAAAGACTTGTAGGGTACGCAACATTTGGTTGTGCAATGTAACTTTGTGCTTGAACTGACGGTTCTTTTCTATAGAGCAGCTGGTTCTGCTACCCCCACCTCGTCGCCCACTCTAAACTTTAAAAATCCCCCAATACCGTCCCCTGCCACTCTACTCACAATTATTTTGATTCAACTCGTTAAATGTCTTACAGTAAATATACTGAAGGTGGCTTTCATTATCAGCTTCCTGGACGGGATCATGCTTTTTATCTGATAACTTCCTTCCACCCTTCTAAACAAGTTCTGATCCATTTCCTACATAAACGTATCGAACAACTAATTTAATACAAAAATATCGAATTATTGGAAAGTGACGCGAGATTGTCCAATGTTTCCGACCGATGTCTCAGTCGCAGATAAGCTTATCCTCGATACACAGGTAACGTGTTTCGTGACGTCAGTTAGATGTCATCAGTTTGCATTGAGCTCCCTTGTTTTCCGTAATATGTGTCTTTTAAAGACACACACATGACTATACAGACTCAGCAAACACGCGCCTTTGATGGGGTTGATTTGTATCACCTTTCTATCTGTACTTATAATGGACTTGTGGAATGACCCATAATGGACTTGGGGAATTAACCATAATGGACTTGGAGAATGAACCATAATTGACTTGTGGAATGAACCATAATGGACTTGGGGAATTAACCATAATGGACTTGGGGAATGAACCATAATTGACTTGTGGAATGAACCATAATGGACTTGGGGAATTAACCATAATGGACTTGGGGAATGAACCATAATGGACTTAGGGAATAACCCATAATGGACTTTGGGGAATGAACCATAATGGACTTGGTGAGTGAACCATAATTGACTTGGGGAGTGACCCATAATGGACTTGGTGATTGTTTATGGTCGGTCAGTTAGTGAGAAGAAATTTGCCAGGAGTTGATTGTCCACATATTTAGACTGAGCCAAAAAAAAAATTTAAAAAACCAAAAATTAACCCCCCCCCCCCCCAAAAAAAAAAAAAAAAACCTCTTTAATAATAGAAAAGTGGGAGGTGTCACGTGTAGAGCAGTTGATTGACACATGCCAGACCCGAGTGCGAGTTGCATCCAGCTGCGTCTGCGGGCCGTATGCTCGTACACACATCTAATCCATAATTTAATGAGGTCTCGTAGGAAGAGACTTGAGCGGCTCGTTGCTTAAAACTTTAAGTACAACTCTTCTTGTTATACAACATTTATTTCAACTGTAGTAATTTTTGTGTGTTTTGATTGTTTTAAAAAAAATATTAAACGTATATTTTTATTTATCTTATAGTATTTTAAAATGTATTGTAATCTTCAAAAATGTGCACATAGTCCATATGAAGCTATAACGGGCGGTGTTCCCAGCCACAGCACTGAGGTAGGTAACTCCCGCGGTGGTTGGTTTCCGTTCTTACGTCCCCTCGAACATCAAACGAAACGTGAGCTAAATTAGTGATGAGAGTCGCGCGATGAAAAGGGTTTCTGTCCCGCCACCCAGGCACCGGGGTCAGCCACGCTTCCACTCCCGGGCCGAGCGCTTTACCTTGATGATTGAATATAATCTTGTTCTGCGGGTCCCCCACTGCCGTTCATCTACTCCATAATTGAATAACAAACGTAAAATGTGGTGGTAACTTTACTCCACTGCTAACGCACATGTGTGTTTAAGGGATTTTTTTTAAAACTCTTGTAGAGTTATGTTGAAAAATTAACTGCCTCAAATAAAATCGAATAAAGACACAATAGAGCTCGTAAAGTATCGTATTTTTAGTAGACGCGATTCAGGTTATTCAATAGGTGTGGGAATTACACTCGTGTAACCGTGTAGGAAGAAAGCTCCGAAAAAAAAGTATATGTTATCTTTGCTGCGGGATTGATTGGAAGGAGGGACGAACAAAATTAGAGCCGCATTTATTTGAAGACATGGTACTGTGGGTGGGTACGCTCTTCTTTTAGAAGGGGCACAGACATAGAACATAGTCCCACTGATAACAAACATGCCCCCCCCCCCGACAAAGAACATGGCCCCACTGACAACAAAAATGGACCCACTGAAAACAAACATGGACCCACTGAAAACAAACATGGACACACTGAAAACAAACATGGACTCACTGAAAACAAACATGGACCCACTGAAAACAAACATGGACCCACTGAAAACAAACATGGACCCACTGAAAACAAACATGGACCCACTGACGACACCAATGATCAACGGCGGTCTAGCCCTGTTACTCTGATTTTGATACACCTTACAAAACGCCACTCGACACATCTCTTCCCATGAAATTAAAATGCATGATCTCGTACGTATTCCATTAGTTTTACTCTGACAGTGTAGTTTGGGGGTCTCATAAGAGGCATATAGTGTGCAAAGTACCACAACCTTGGGACCGACATCTGTGTTTGAATATCATCAGGGTGTTATCGCCTATTTTACTTCGATTTCTTTTGTTTTATAGCAGCTAACATGCTCATAATATATGACCCTTCAAGATGCCCACATGAGGCATTGTATCCTCCATCCTTCTTGCGTATTGGCAGTATTCTCAGCACATGGATCACACATGTTCAAGTGAAAATGATAAGGCAACTCTACAAAATGAATGCTGATATTTTAAAGCTTGTAAACATTTCCGTCCACTGACATATCTAAAGGTAGTATTAGTAAAATGCCCCTGTCTCACTACATATTTGGAACCAAAAGAAAACAAACTATGATGTAGACGACTGCCTCTCCACCTCGTTGATATATTTCCAGCCGGATTCCCCACCGTCATGACTGCTCTGGTCCCGCTCTCGGGACTGCTCTGGTCCCGCTCTCGGGACTGCTCTGGTCCCGCTCTCGGGGCTGCTCTGGTCCTGCTCTCGTGACACCGACTGTCTACGTGGTCTAGTTTTTAAAAAGGATTTCAATTTTAGAGCTTCAATTTATTACAGCCCGAGTGTGACCTTTGGTAACCATCAATTTTTGTCCGGCACCACCCACGGTGTTTATCATCATAACCGCTGCCAAAATGTCAGCGCCTGGCCTGCTATGGATACCGACCCCCCCCCCACCATCCACAGCCATGCCCACCACGGTATACGACAATGAAACGCTCTCATGTAAAGCGGTAAGGTCATCCTGCGTTGGGCTAAACTGGGATTTAATACGACCAACAACAGCTGAACTGCTCACAGCAAAGGATTTGTCTTGTTGTTGGTTTATTGCGCGGTAATTTCGCGTTTGAAAAAAAATAGATCTCTATTACCGGAGACAAATTATTTTGCTTGTTAAAACCATAAAGGATGATAAATGACGGTCTTCGTTCTAGCTGTGTGAAGGAAATGGCTAGACAAGGGTATGGGGAAAGCTTGACATAGAAAGACAGGACGATGAGAGAAGAGCGTTTCGGCTAAGAGCCTTCCTCAGGCAGACAGAACAAATGAAAATACAACAAGAAATTGAAACTATAGTTAAAAAGTAACGTGTTTGCCATTGTTATTTTTGGGTAGTTTGGTTTTTTTAAACTAGCTAACGTCTCTTATTGTCCTGTCTTTCGATTTAAGCTTCCACATACCGTGTTCAACCATTTTTTAAAAACCCTTATCTCTTAAGAAAAAAAATTCTATAGAAAAATGAATCAAATTTTTAGTACTTGCCCTTCCTATCTAACTGAACTTCTTTCTGTCTATTCACCCCTTCGACAACTTCGCTCCTCCGCAGACTCGCGTATTCTGTCCGTTCCCAAGACACGCACTAAATTATATGGTGAACGATCCTTCTCTTTCTGCGCCCCCAAACAATGGAATTCTTTGCCACTACACATCCGCAATATAACAACCACACAGGCCTTTAAAACTGCACTCAAAACACATCTATTTAAACTATACTACTCTGACTGATTCTCCTCCTATAAACCGATAAACGTACATGGGTGTCCTTGTAAAAATGTCTGGTGTGGGTGGATGAATATACCTATGGTGTTGTTTTGCTTATATGTTGTTTTTATTTCATTTATGTATTTTACTTTAATATTATGACTATGCCTCTTTGCTATATTTATGTACAGCGCGGTGAGCCCAGCCCTAGGCTGGGGTACCGCGCTATATAAGACCACTTATTATTATTATTATTATTATTATAAATGAAATTTCAATTGATCTACATCAAAACTGCATGCAATTTTTCTTTTTAAAAAAAATAAATTTCGGTATAACCATTTCAATGTCTGACTACAATTCAGTATCCCCATTTCATGGTCTGATTACATTTCAGTAATCACCATTTCTTGCTCTTATTAGATTTCATTGACTGATTACATTTCAGTATCACCATTTCATTGTCTGATTAAATTTCAGTATCACCATTTCATGGTCTGATCACATTTCAGTATCACTATTTCATGGTCTGATTACATTTCAATATCATTATTGCATGGTCTGATTAAATTTCCGTATCACCATTGCATGGTCTGATTACATTTCAGTATCACCATTTCATGGTCTGATTACATTTCAGTATCACCATTGCATGGTCTGATTACATTTCAGTATCACCATTTCATGGTCTGATTAAATTTCAAGGTTTGATTACATTTCATTATCACCATTTCAATGTCTGATTACATTTTAGTATTAACATTTCATGGTCTGATTACATTTCAATATCACCATTGGATGGTCCGATTACATTTTAGTATCACCATTGCATGGTCTGATTACATTTCAGCATCACCATTTCATTGTCATTTGATTCAATTCCCACCATTTCTCTTATAGTCTCTGTCCCTGTCACATAGTCTCTGAAATGTTTCATTGTCCTATATACTGCTATTCAATCGTTATTACCATGTACAGTTGATCAGGACTGTGAGCCTGGCAACAAGACCGGGGGGGGGGNGCGAACCTTCTGGAATCCTGCTACTTGGCGGTTGTGGACTAAGATACCGGTCCGGATGTTTCAGTTTTGACAACGGTAGCGTCCCATGATCGGGCTTATATTTCCTGCAGAGCGTTGGCAGAGGTAGGTTACCGCCTGGTCTCTATGGTATTTAATGGCAGTTGAAACTGTTGCAGAGCCTCCAAAGTCGCCAAATGAAAAAAAGAAAAAAATTACAGGTAATAAAGGGCTATAAAAGAAGTTTATACTTTGAGAACTAGGCTCGGGGCCGGGGGGGGGGGGGTTGTTGTGAGTGTGTTGCTGAATTTCCTGTTTATGTTCAATACCGTTTTTATTCTGGGGTGTTTAAAATGTAAAACGAAACATGTTTAAACATTTCCGAATAATACAACGCACACATGTTGCTTGTTTTAGCATTCAAGGGCCTTTTCATTTTTGTTGCAACCATTTCTCTTAACACTTGCAGTGTACGCAAATTATTAATTGTAACACCAACCAAGGGCCGGGATGGTATAATGACTCATTATAACACAAACAGGGGGCGCTCAGTAAATAATACAATATATATATATATATTTCTTAACTGAAACCTATTACAGTTTAATAATTAAATGGGCCTACCAACCTGATACTTATTTCTTCTGTAACAATTATCACCCTTCCCACCTGGTGCTAACAGCTTCACCAACCTGCCGACCGGTACATTTTTACTTATACATCACAACACCACTTTAAATAACATCTTCTATATTTCTCCCCCAACAACATGAAGTTTTCAGTAAAAAAAAAAGGGCTAATGTTAAAAGGACAACCTGTAGCACACACCGACACCTCAATGGTTGAATGTTTTCATCAGCATTCCTTGGTTTCCGTCCATATCTCAGTCTCAAACGTTAGGTTGTCGGTCTGTTCTCCATCCTGTACCAAGGATAAATAACGCCGAGTCAGCGGTTCTAATAATGCCGCGTCCTGCTCGAAGGAAGTGTCAACCACAAAATTAAAGTAAGAAGTGGTAGCCTACTGCTCTATACTTCGATATGTTGGTTTTGTTTGACAAGTGGATACTTCATTAAAAAAGTTGTAATTAATATATATATATATATATA